>VZTB01012128.1:292111-482009 GCA_013397245.1 Thryothorus ludovicianus | reverse complement strand
ACGGGATGTGGGAATGGGGAATGGGTACACGGGACAGAGGAATGAGGACACGGGACAGGGGAATGGGGAATGGGGAATGGGGAATGGGGAATGGGGAATGGGGAATGGATACATGGGGCAGGGGAATAGGCATGCAGGAATGGGGAATGGGGACAAGGGAATGGCGGATATGAGACAGGAGAATGGGGAATAGAGAATGGGGACACAGGTATGGGGAATGGGGACACAGCAATAGGGGGTACAAGAATGGAGAATGAGGGATGATGGATACAGGATATGGGAATGGAGGATACAGGATGGAGGATACAAGGATGGAGGATATGGAGTGCAGGAATAGTGGATACAGAATATGAGACATGGAAATGAGGGCTGTGGGATACATCCTGCAGGACACAGGGGAGAGAATGGGAGATATGGGGGATGGGAATGAGGAATACAGGAATGAGGGATATGGGATAGGATTGTGGGAATGGGGATATGGGGTTGGGATATGAGGATATGGGTGTGGGAATGGGGGATACAGAGTGCAGGTTGGGGGATGGGATAGGGGTACAGGATACAGGGCACAGGATAGGGTGCAGGGTGGGGATGTGGGATGCAGGGTATGGGATAGGCGTTGAGATGGGGTTGTGGATTCGGGGTTCAGCACTGGGCTGTGAGACTGGGGATGTGGAATGGAGTGCAGGATGAGGGATGCAGAATGGGGCTGTGGGATGTGGGATGCAGGGTGCTGGATCACCCCAGCCCAGGAGAGAGGCTGGGGAAGAGGCTCCAAGTCCAGCAGGATGAGCAGGGGCCGTGTTAAATCACTCCATCTGGAGCTCAGCAGATCACTATCAGTGGGTCTCGGAATGCCATGTTAGTGTCCAAAAATTTGCAAGTGTCATAATATATGTACGGAAAGGGAAATTGTTTAAACTTCTTAAGCAGCCGTGGCCATATATGGGTTTGAAATGTAGTTCTGAGCACAGTAAATAGAAAATTGCCATATCAGATGTAGGAATTACAGTGTAAGCAATATGAAGCTCAGGTCTCATCTCGCCTCAAGTGGATGGCAGATCTCCTTCAGGTGGCTTCACTGTCAGCAAGGGTTTCTCCCTTAGAAATTAAAATACCTTCTGCAGGGTCAGGGGCCTTAAATGCTTGTGAGGGTCTCTGTGTGTGAAAGGAAAATAAAAGACCTACTGGATATGACAGAATTCCACTGAAAGGAATGGTTTGGAAGAACCCTTCATCAATTAATTGTTTTATATTGTTTGGCCTTTAGTGAGAGCTATTTTATGTTACTAGCTCTCTAACTTGGGAATTTAACTACCTGTAGTCATGCTTGTGAGGGACAGGGAAGCCAGCTTTAAATATGATTTTAATATATTGTTATTTTTTAAGTAAAGTGTTTCAATTATCCATGACAGTGTTTAATTATTTGAATATCTCCCTGCATATCTATAAACCTAAATCATCCAGATCTGATGTAGCACTCAAGAACTGGGAACCAGAAATGACTGGATGCAAACCATAAAACTGAAGGGTGTAAGAATTTTGTTCTGGTTCTTCCCTTTTAAAAACCGAAGGCCCCAGCTCTGTGTAGATATAGTCATTAACTTAATATTATGAACCATAAACAGTCCCATTGCAGTCAATCATGTGCACAGGGAACAACTTTAGCACACATTGGATGTTTACAGCATGAGGCTAACAGGGTGTCAGCAAAGCATCCCTGATTTCAACAGAGATGCAGGGCTTGGTTGGATTCCAGCTCGCACAAGAATGATAAGGACAAATCCTTGTTTCCTGCCTGAAACTCCTTTATCACCTAGAAAGGAACAGTGCAGCCAGATGTGCTGTTTCAAGAGGAGTATGATTATTTACTGAACCAATGCACTGAAGTTTAACTTCTCTTTTATGTATGTCCAATCTTTTACAGAATGCGCCACCTGCGGTGTCACCTGCACAGCTCCTGGCCATTGTCCCAGTTGTAGCCAAGTCATGTTTGGGGTGGGCTGGGGGCTTGGTGCTGAGCACTGACCACAGCCCCAGGCCACGGCACCACTTGTTCACAGCAGAGGAATGAGGTACAGCTGTCATCAAGGGGAGATGTCCCTGCACTCATCTCTTACTGAGACCGTGGTTTTAGGGGCAGCCACCATCCCCCTGGCAGGGCTGGGGAAGGAGCTCTTAACCTGCAGATCTCTTCATGTCCAGGAATCAGTTCACAGAGAAAAGGCTGTCCCAGAAATACTGCCTGGCATGAAATCTAATCACATGTGTGGCTGGTTACTGGTTTGTATTTCCAAGCATTGCATCCCTTATCTGTGAACTAATTTAAAGTAAAAATAAAGAAATGAAAATTTAAATTCCTTTATGTAAACAGAGCAAGAGAGAAGGGGGTTTTCACAGCATGCACCTTACAGTTTGTGCTGGTTTGGGGCCCTGCACAACAAAAGGACTTGGGGAAGAAGTGTCACAGTTGGGTACATGTGTGACACTCAGGTGTATGGTACGTGGTAGCAGCGGTGGGGACAGTGGTGGCACATTTGGGGAGCTTCTTATTCTGCTGGCTACTCTAATGGATATAAATGAAATGTATTCAGACAATAGTAGTTTCAGGGATGGTTTCCTTATGCTTAGACAGAAATGGAGAACACCCGGCTTGTGAGAGCTGCTGAGGTATATGCAGCAGGGAGGAGAACAGACGATGGACTTCGAGGGGCAGGGGAATAAAAGAAGCTGCAGCCCTCACTCAACTCAAACTGCATCCTCTGAATTTGACCCTCAAAGATAATTCCATAGTCTGACTTTCTGACGAGGCCAGGTGTTCGCAGAAAATAATTTTTGGAGGGATACGTGTTTAACGGCCACTGATGAAGCTTTACCCAGCCATTAAATGTAACTTATTACTCAGGGCTGAGCTATTCCCTCCGCCCGAACGCTCCTTCCCAATTAGCCCGTGATGTCACGTTTTCCACTCTCTTCGTAGCACTTTGTGGATTTCCGGAATATTAAGTGCCGTGAGGAAGGAGCGGGGGGAGGGGGCTGTGCCCGACTCCCCTCCTCGGTCCCCCGTGGGAAGAGCAGGGGCTGCGAGGGGGATCTTCCCCATGGCACCGGGGTCCCTGCACTGTCCTGCAGGGAGGACGGGCAGAGCCGCGCAGCCTGGGCAGCCCTGTCCCGCAGGCTCCAGGCACTGTCTGTCCCCGGCGCTGGACTCCGCCAGGCGCGATGGGAGACACGGGGACATTTTATTAGAGTTTTTTAAAAAGTGATATTAAGAAAACAACTAATTGGTTGCTTTTAAAATTCATTGAGAGCTTTTATACAAATATATATATATATAGTTAAAAAAAAAACCACAACCAAACAAAACCAGCCCAGTTTTTAATTAATCAAAGCAGCGCTGCAAAGCGGCTACCCTGGACCCCGTCAGCAGATCGGGATGTGAGCGGGCAGCGGGGCCCCCCTGCTCCCGTGAGAGCCGAGAGTTCGCTGGGAGAGCCCTGATCGGCGCTCGCAGGAGCCGCGGGGTCCCGAACGCTGCGGGAGCGGCGCCGGTGCTCCTGGGCTGCCCTTGGTGCTCACAATATTTTCCCGATTGGGATATTTCCCGAGGCATCCAAGGGGCGAAGAGCTTGAGTTTCACTGTTTTCTCCGTTATGGTTATAGGAGTCGGGAGAACTGCGGAAATTCAGCAAAATTCTTCCCGTCAAATCAGGGATAAATCAGCGGAGCAAAAGTATTCCCACCTCAGGGAAGACTTGGAATCACTGGGTGAACTTGTTTCCCTTTTTCGTAGCAAAATTTTCACGGGTGAAACTGTCATCCTTCTCTGAATAACTCAGACGAAATGGAGACATCAAAATATCTGAAGCATGAAAGGAAGAGAGACGAATCTTTAAAAATAAAATTTGCTTTTATGCAAAACGAAGATCAGAAGAGACTCACAATGGGATGGATGCATCGATAGTTTCTGAAACCAGTTAAGAACATTTGTACAATTTTTTAAAAAAATAAGCGAAGTCTGGAAATCGTCTGTTTCTAGCAGTCATTAAAAGTCTGTACCTGGTGCAGGAAAAAATCCAACAAAACAACCCAACTCTAAACAAAACAAATAAACAAACAATACCCAAGACAGCAACAACAAAACAAAATTTTATAGAAAGCCCCTCGGTAAATGAGGAGCAATTTTGTAGACAAAAGTGATTCCATTCTGGTTGCCGGGAGGAAAAAAAATGCATCAAATTTGGGGCCTGCAGCTTGTCCATGCAGCTGGTCCCTAAAACACCACGTATTTTGCTGAACTCCCACTCTAAGACGCTGAATTTTATAAAAGCGGTTGAGTGACTCTATCGCCCAAATCGATGTGAAATAAAACACGAGATTATGTGCTCTGTAAGAGTACAGGAAATAGACAATTTTCAGGCGCTGTAAAAGTAGTAGTAGTAGTAGTAGTAGTAGTAGTAGTAGTAGTAGTAGTAGTAGTAATAATAATAATAATAATAATAATGACTGATATCCTTTTCACTACAGGATTTGTTTTGAGACGATTTTAAATTCTTGTCTGTTTGTCCGGCCGGATGGTGAAGTTCATCCTCTCTTTCTTCAGTGCAACATCGAAATCTTTCAATAAGAGCTTTTTCATGAATGCTGGTTTTTTAATTTTATTTTTTCGGTGATCTCCGGGGCTCTCGGCCTGCTCCCGGGGAGAATGTGGGATCCGCCGACCGTCCGTGCCTGCCCGGTTGCGGCTGCTCTTCTGAGCAGCCTCGGGGCAGATGGATCCCAAGGAATATAGAAATTTAAATTATCAAATTTGATGCCGTATGATGGGAAATGATACAGCATCAAATCCTAACTGATCCTAACTTGCTCAGAGGTAGGGATGGAATTGTTATTTTTTACAGTTATTCTAGAGCTTTGGTTTATTTTAAAGAAACAAAAAATTCAAGGGAGGTGTGAGTAATTTCTTTTACGTGCACTATTTGTTTATGAGCGAGCAGGTCTCGGGGGTGAGGTTGTTTAAATAATCCGATGTGGATTTGCCTGCTGGCTTGAATGCCTCCAAAATACTTCTCACTTTACTCATAATTGTTCACTTCGTTTCATGATATTAGCTCCAGTGGCCTCTTCGGCCTCGGCCGTAAGAGATCAGAACCTTGGCATGGGAACACCTTGTGATCTCAACGGAGCCGACAGACAAACGATGGGCGGACGAAAAGCCACGTCAGGAAATCAGGAGGGTTTTGATTTGGGATTTTTGATTGGTTTTAGGGCCCCATTGGTCTCGGTCGGAACTCCTCGGAGCGCAGGTGTGCACAGGGACGCGGCTGCCCCGGGATTCCCGGGAGGAATTCGGTGAAGCGAGGGAGGGATGGAGGCGTCCAGCCCGGGGACGCGCAGCATCTCGATGGTCTCCGCTGTTCCCCCCCCGGGAGGGGAGCACCGGCTCCCGGGCACAGCCTCCGCTCTGTCGCGAGTCACGAACTCGCTGGCGGTGCACACACCAAGTTGGTGTCTGAATAAATGACAACCTGCTAACAGCAGTGAGCACACGAGCAGCTAATGGGGGTTCAGCCCGTTAGTGTTTCACAGAGCGAGTGGCGTAATTTTAAATTGAAGAAACGTGGAGAAACCAGAACAAGTCCGCGCAGAACTGCTCCGTACAAGTCTCAGTAACCATATGGAACTGGTTATGTGGGCAGGCAGTGAAGTACAGAGCATAAAATAATTCGTTTTTGTCGCATGCAGGGGTGAGTAGTACAGAGAAACGGCAGCAGGACTCAAATAGCGCTGACAGGAGCAGCAGGGCGGCCTCGTGCTCTCCACAGCTCCCTAAACGCCTCCGCCTACCCCTGCCTCAATATTTAATTAAAGTTACAGGGCCGGGGTCCCTGTGGGTCGAAGGTCCCTGCAGCCGTATCTGCCGCCGATATGAGGCTCCTGGGGCTGTTCCCTGGCTCTGTGGGGCCGTGGCTGAGGGGCCCCACTCGTGTGGCCGGACGGAGACCCACGGGAAGCGCTGGAGCCCGCACGACTCGGGGAAGTCCGGGGCCAGGGGAAGCTGGCCTGACGGCAGCCGAGCGCGGGAATTCGTCCCCCGTGGGCTGCCCTCATGGTTGGCACCCGCGAGTGACTCCCATGGCCGTCCCACGTTGCTTAGGGTTTCCGAAACGGAGCCCGGCGAGATCCCTCGGCTCCGCTTTCCCATGCGCATCCCCCGCCGCAGCCGGGAAAACGGGCAGAATGGCCTTTTTTGAATCCACATTAGTAAAGAAGGAGGCTGAGCTTCCCTTGCCGGGGGTTGAGCCCCTCTCCCGTCCCTCTGCGTGGGCCAGCTGAGCTGAGCCCGTGGGTGCCTCCCGCGAACACCGCCCAGGCGCAGTCACGCGTGGGTAGCTCCGGCCGTGGGCAGGGGCCGAGCGCAGCCAAAGCCGCCTCAAGCCGTGGGACCTCCGGCCGGGCTGCCGGCGCCTCTCCGAAACGATCCCTCTGTAATCCGTAGCGCAGGCATTTTCGGGAGGGATTTGGGCGTTCGGGCTCCCGCACACGAATCTGGCTCGGAGCACGTCAGGAACGAGAAGGGACAGCTCGTGGGTCTCTGCTGTAGTGCGTGACACAAGCTACAAGGGAATAGAAAGAACCACGTTGTACCGAGCAAAATGTTCATGTAAATGATCTAAAAGTCCAGGGAAAGGCTCGGCTTCGTGCTGGATTTTGTTCCCTGACCAGCTCCTTTTAGATGTTTACACCGCTTTGGCCGAGGCCAGGAGGGAGCCCGGAGCTGAGGCCATCGGGCCTGGGCCTCTCCAGGGGCAGTCCCGGACGTCAGAGCGGCCCCTGCCTGCCCTCGGGCTGCCTGGGCTCCTCCGGGCCCCGGCCACCGCACCGGGGCTGCCCTGAGGGCTCCGAGCCGCACGTGCTGCGAGGCAGGGACCTACGGGCCGGGCCGAGAGACCGAGGCCCCTCGAGGGTCCCTTTGGCTCCGTGTCTGCCTCCATCGGCCGAGGCGCCCCAGAGCCGCTGTTACTTTGCCAGGGGAAGAGGATGGGGAGAGGGACGAGAATGGGAAAAGGACGGAAGATTGGTGTGGGAACGGGAACGGGGATGGCGATGGCGATGAGTAAGGCGACGGGGATGGGGCTGGAGCCGGGGACAGGGATGGTCGTAAGTCTCAGGCCGGGACCAGGATGGGGGCTGCGCTTCGAAGGGGCCGGCGGTTGTTTCGGTGTCTGCTCTCTCGAAGCGAGCACGACGGGTAATTTGCTTTATATGGCGGGGGATCAAATGCTGGGCTGTATCCCCCGCTCCAGGTACTCACCCGCCCCGGCCCTTTCCNTGCCTCTGCAGCCCCTCCCGCGCCCTCCCCCGCCGCGCTGACGGCCCCGCCGGGGCCGGCCGTATAATAGGCCGCCGCCGCGGTCCCGGGGCGGAGAGACAAGCGCTGCCCGGTGCTGCGCCCCGTGTGCAGGCGGCGGAGACGGCTCCGGGCCGCAGCGCAGCGCCAGGGAAGGGGGCGGCGGGGCGATGGGCAGAGCCCCCGCTGCCCGGCTGCCGGCCAGGGGGCTGCGCTAGGGCAGCCCCGGCGGCCGGGGTTCCCCCCGCGACCCGCGGGCGGCGAGGATGCAGCACCCGCTGGAGCTGGGCGCCGCGCGCTATTTCCCGGCCGAAGCCTTCCCCGACCACCGCTCCCACCGCTATCGCAGCTTCATGATTGAGGAGATCCTCACCGACCCCCCGGACGCCAAGGGGGCCGCGCCCGCCGGGGAGCTGCTCAAGTTCGGGGTGCAGGCGCTGCTCTCCGCCCGGCCCTACCACAACCACCTCGGTACGTGCCGGGGGACTCCTCGCGGCAGGGGGGCGGCTGGGTGCGGCAGGCGGGAAGGCATCGCCCGTTAATGGTCTCCAGCGCCTTTGGGAGCCGGGTTCCTTGGAGAAAATCTTAGGAACTCTGCCTACAAAAATAGCTGCGGGGCTCTACCGGCCATCGCATCCCCGCCGGCTCCTGCCGTGCCGCGGGCGCTCCGGACGGTAGCAGGCGAATGTTTGGGGCCTAAAACCGAAGAAAGAGGCTTTGCGGATCCACCCGCCCTTGCACAGAATGGCCTTTGGATTTCGGGGAAGAAGGTTGTTGTCGATAGTTTTGTTTTGGTTTTTTCCCCCAAACCCTCCTTTTGGTTTTTTTTGATGTTTTTGGATGAGGTGAGAATTGCTAGAGCCAAAGAGTGGGGTCTGTGAGTGGCTGCGAGGGGTAGCAAGAGGCCCTGCGGCCACACATTTAGGTGGAAACCCGACTTAAGTGTAAACATAAAAGTATATAATATAGAGATATTATATATAGTTTATAAATATATGTTTATGTAATAATAACACAGAAGGTGGAAGATATAACATTATTTTCCATATTATAATACATATTTGGTTTGCTTTTTTTTTTTTTTTAACGGGTGCAAATTTTCTCTATCCAGTCGGATATATTATCCAGGAAAAATGCAATTTATTAACGTATTCAAATAGGTTTGGGGATTTTTAAATTGTAATCGGTTTCGTTGTTTTTGTTCAGGGGAGATATTTGCGTTTGTGGTTTGTTTTGTGTGTATGTGTGTTTTGGGTTTTTTTTTAACATTAGTGTTTAATGTATTTTGAAGGCTATTGCTTAATATATTTTAAAGGCCAATATTTAAATATGTGATGGCAAAAACCTTCACTTCCCAAACCATCTTCATCTGCGGAGCCGTAGCTCTTCATTCATTGACCTAACAGAAAAGGGGTATCCTAATTTCATTTTCTGCATTTAAGAAAAAAGAGGAAAGCGTCAAGTCCCTGAACAAGGGAGCAACATGCGCTATAATATCTAGAAATTAGTGTTATTTTCAAGATGAACTATTCAGAACCGGTCGGAATAGCGGATCAGATAAAAGGCTCTTTACACCCCTCATGGCTCAGTTCCGCAGGGATAGGAGGGAGCAGGATCGGGCCCTGTAGGGAGGGAGGCGATTTCAGGCAGGCCGAGGAGAACACCCCTCAGAGACTCTCCTGAAGTCCTTCCTCCGCCGCCGAGATCATTCCTGTGTCGCTGGCGGCGAGGCCGGGCCCAGCAGGAGAGCAGCCCCCGGCCCACCCTCGGGCCCAAGCCAGGGAGCGGAGCGGGGGCGTCGGGAAGAACCCAGCCGGGCCGGGCCGAGCCGAGCGAGGCAGCCGAGCCGAGCAGGGCCGCGCTGGATCGGGGAGAAGTGAATCGAGCTGGTCGAGCGATGACCGCAGCCCGCGGGAGCAGCATCTCCGGGGATGGCTCTGTCCTCTCCCCTGGCGCCTCTTCGTACGCTGCGCTTCACGGAGTGGGATAGAAATTATTGTTAGGTCTAAAATCTCCTGAAAACCCCTAGGAAAGGAATCCTGGGACTGTGCTCGCCCCCGCTGGTCGCCGACTTCTGTCGGGTCCGGCAGCTGTGGGGTGACACCGAGGGGAATGCTTTTGGGATGTTTTGAATTATTTTCACTTGTAACCCCCGAGTAACTCCGTGATTAGCATGCGCTGATTGAAGGGTAAAACGTGTCCCTGCACCGCTAAGGTGGCGGAACCGGGGAGCTCAGGACCCGCAGTGGTGCCGAGGATGGAGGAGCCAAGGTTCCTTGCAGGGGTTGCTTCTCGGCAAGCCGAGGCACCCTGCAGCCCCGGGGTTCCCTGCGCTCTGCCCGGCGCTGACCGCCACTCTCTCCCGCAGCGGTGCTGAAGGCGGAGCCGGCCGCCGTGTTTAAGTTCCCGCTGGCTCCCCTGGGCTGCTCGGGGCTGGGCTCGGCGCTGCTGGCCGCCGGCTCGGGGCTGCAGGGCGGCTCCGCCTCGCCGCATCTCCCGCTGGAGCTGCACCTCCGCGGGAAGCTGGAGCCGGGCCCCCCGGAGACGGGCAAGGCCAAGAAGGGCCGCCGCAGCCGCACCGTCTTCACCGAGCTGCAGCTCATGGGGCTGGAGAAGCGCTTCGAGAAGCAGAAATACCTCTCCACGCCCGACAGGTAGGCGACGGCCGACCTCGGACCCGGGGCGCCACGCAACGCCACGGGACGGGATTCATTTTGCTTGAAAAAGTCGGGATGCTGCCATCCGAGACGAAAGCTGCTGACCTGACCTCCTCTCTCTCTTGCCCGCAGAATAGACCTGGCCGAATCGCTGGGGCTCAGCCAGCTCCAGGTGAAAACCTGGTACCAAAACAGGCGCATGAAATGGAAGAAAATAGTAAGTGCCTCTTGTTGTCCTCCCCTTGGGCGCGCCATGTCGGCGTTCGATGGGTTATTGAGCTCTGCCCTGTGGGCTTCATCCTGCTGCGTACCGGCCCTGGGATATTTAATGATAACATTAAGGATAATTCTAATAGTAATGATGCTGATGACGGTAACAATAATATGTCCCTGATCTTTAATACTGTGCCTCTGGTCCAGTATCTCCTGGGCCCCGGCCACCCCTCCCTGCCCCGGTCCTGTCCGAGACCTCCCGTGTCGGGCTCGGCCCCCGGGGCGGCGGGCGGTGGGCACAGCCCGAGAGGGCCCGCTCCGGCAGCTTCGCTCGGAGAGACAAGAGAGAGAGGGGTTGCTGCGCCCCGGGCTGATGGCAACTCGGTTTTACTGGGGTGATCCCTCCCTCCGCCCCCTTCCCGCCTGGCAGGTGTTGCAGGGGGGCGGCCTTGAGTCCCCCACCAAGCCCAAGGGCCGCCCGAAGAAGAACTCGATCCCCAGCAGCGAGCAGCTCTCAGAGCAGGAGCGCGCCCGGGACGCCGAGAAGCCGCCCGAGAGCCTGGGCTCGCCGGCCGAGGTCAGCCAGGAGGAGTGAGGGGGACCCCCCCGCCGCCCCCCGGCCCCATCAGAGGATGGAGGGTGGCTCGGACAGTGGCTGCGGCCGCCTTCGGTATCGGGACGTTTGGACACTTTGACCGCATCCTGGTCTCCCCCCGCCGCGCCGCCCCTCTCCGCGCCTACGGAGCGCTGCGCTGCTCCACGGTCGCTGCGTTGTGCGACGGCCCGAGGGGCCAGGAGGACACTGGATCCCACCTTCCACATCTACTCGCTGTCTAAAACCCTGTGGTGCCCCTAGTTATTCGAAAACTGCATTTTATGATCAGTTTTATTAATGCGAAGATATTTACTTTATTTCAATAAAGTATTTTATGAACTATTGCTCTGAGTAACGTAATCCTTTGGGGTTGTTTTTTTAAAAAATTATTATGTTTTTTCCCCACAGAGGCAGGTTAGAGATTCAAAACCAAGTTCCAGGCAGATCTACAGAGAAAGCGCAAAGCGCAGGGGTCCGGGAACATTCTCTCATGGTTTTCCGCGACGGTTCGGCTGCGCCTGGCCGGGAGAGGCCAGACCCTCGAGCCTCTCGGTCGAATTCGGATGCTTTTGGATTTTAAAGATACTTTAGTTGCTGATGAAATGTTAATTAACTTCCGCACTGCGCATCCTGAATGTTAATTTTAAAATTGCTCTTGGTGAGCTGCTGCGATGTAGCTCGAAATCCTGGCTCTTTGTCGTTCAGGTGGGGTTTTTATATTTTATTTTTTCGCTTATTTTCCCCGAGTCTCTTCTCTGCGTTTTCCGTTGGGATGTTAATTTACAAATCAGCCACAGAGTCATGCAATTATTGCTATTCTGCTACGAAAAAGAAAGAAAGAAAAAAAGCCAAACCAAATCACAAACAAAGCAGCTGAGCAGGGAAGGACGAGAAGCGGAGTGCCGGGGCCGGGGAGCGGCGGAACAGCCCCAAGCTGAGCCACTGCTGCGGGGGCAATTAGCGGCGGTAATTAGCGCCCGCGGCTCGGGGCTCATCGGTGCCTTCCTGCCTCGAGGGGTGCTCTGAGGGCTGGCCGGGCGGGACGCCGTGTCCCGGGGCAGCGGGTGCGGGAGGCTCCAGCCCGTGCTCAGGGCACGGAGGCCGAGGCTCGATGGGAGCGGAGCACAGAGAGCGGGCTTTAAGCTCACACAGGTCCGAACCGCCGTCGGAGGTGAATCTGGGCTGAACTTGTGCCGGTCGTTCCGAGTTTTCCTCCATTCCCTCTCCGCGGCTCGAGCCCCGCTGCCTACCACGGCCCGGCTTGGGAGGTACCCGGGTCCATCCTGGTTTAAATCAGCCCCCGAGACGAGTGCTGGAGGATACAGCCAGTGCTAGGTAAACAGGAAACAACCTCATACTCTTACTCTGAAATGACTTAGATATTTAAGCAAACAATTGGTTGGAAATGTTTTATTTAACCTGAGGATGAAGATGGATGCTGGAAGAGGGAAGGCGGCGGCTGGGCTGGCAGAGCCGGAGGTTTGCGGGACCCTTTGGCGCGGTCAGGACACGCTGAGAGTGTGGCTTTGTCGCTTCCTTGTCATCTCTGGCTTTCAGAGAGCATAAAAACAGCATCCGATTTAATTAAAAGGAAGTTTGGCTGGCGCATTAACCTAAATTAAGCAGGACGACAGGCTATGTCCGCCACCGGTGTCACACAGAGGGCTGGAATAGCCAGGCTTCACTCGGCGCTAGCGCCTTCGCGAAAGAATGGGAATATTTTCTTTTCACAGCTGAGTAAGTGCCGGAGAAGTGATTATATTTTCTCAGGTGATTTTTTTTTGTTTTGTTTTCAGCACACGAAGCATTAAATAGAGTAAGTAATTTTGGTTCGTATTTTTCCCTCGTAGACAGCCGAGAGAGAATTGGGGATGCTCTGGCTACGATTCTGCCGAGCCGGGGCCGAGCGGGATCCGGTCCTGCCGGGGGTGCCCGGGGCTCAGCCGCCGCCCCTCCGTCCGCGCCCCCGCGCAGGGCCTCTCTCCGCGGCTCCGCGCAGGACACATAGGTACATTTTCTTCTTCTTTTGCTGCCGCAGGAAAATTTCCGAGGGGGCTCGGGCGAACCTTCTCGTGCCCCGGCAGATGCCCGAGAGCCCCGTGCCGCTGGAGCTGACCCCGTGCCCGGGACCTCCCTCCGGCAGTGCAGACCGGGGCGCTCAGGCCGGGGCACGGCGGCCAGCGGCCTCCACTGCCGGGGAGCGAGAGCACGGAGCGCCGTGGGTGTGTTGCGAATGAACACGCGGCACCTCCAGATGACACCTCCCCGCGGAGCCGCCCGCCCAGCAGCGCTTTGGTCACGAATTTGGTGACCGATTTCTGCTTCGGGAGGAGCCGGTTGCAAGAGGGTGTAAGCCGGGCTGAGGAGCCCTCCCGCCTCCCCGGCGATTCTAACATAACCCAGGGTCCTCTCAGGGACGGAAGAAACCTGTTAAAATTACCGGACAATATACCTGCTAATGAGATTTTTTTATTGGTTGGTTTGGTTTGTATTTTCTTGTAATATGTAGATATACACACACTCACACGCATATATTTAGATTATTTTAAACGATTTTATGTGTTGCTTTCTGTCAAAATTTAATTTCCCACAGCTTCTCCAGGTCGACTACCTGCTGGGCTGGCCGGAGTCACAGCAGCTGATAGCCAGGAGCAGAAGGGTCCCAGTGCAGTCAAATGGATGGGGGTCTCTGCTCATGGCAGGGGTGGAATGAAATGATCTCTAATGTCCCTTCTAGCTCAAACTATTCTGAGATTCTCTGATTCTATTTCAAAAGCGAGGGTAAATGCCACCAGACGTCAGTGACAGCCCTCCCGGATGTGTTCGATAATATCCTAGCATATTTTAAAGCAGGGCTGTGGGCTCCCCTTGATCAGGATCGATAAACCTTGCTGGCTGATGAGTGAACACAAGGAAATCACAGCAAGCCTCACCTGCACACAGGTTTAGTGCTGGTTTAGTTTTGAACAGCTTAGCATAACTGTTTCACCTTCTAATTACCTTTTATTGCTGTGATGAGTCTGTGTGGTTCTGCTGGGCTGTGATGGGCGATACTCACACCTAACACACTTCAGCAGCAGAGCTGGGTCAGCCGAGGCACTAAGAGATGTCCAGCAGGAGCCCTGGGAAAGATCTGGAAGAATTTGTTTCAGTGCTGCAACTTCTTCTCAGAGCCCCGTTGTGCCTGTGGCAATAATCTCACTCTGCAGCACTCCAAAGCTGCTGGAAAAGCTTATCCCTCACCCCGAGGGTGGTTTGCCAGTGCCGTGTAATTCTGGGCCCTGTAGAGGATATTTGTACCTAATACACTTGATGGTTATTCTCTGTCTGTGTGTAGATAAGCTGTATTACCATGCACATTCATTCTGGCAGAAATGCATCCCCACTGGGGAGTTCCACAACTTAATTACACCTGTACAGGGAAACCAGCATGTGTTTTCTCTGCAAACAAAGTAGGAGGGTGTAGATTGAAGACTGGAAACGCAGGTCCTTCCATGTTTGACTGCTACTTGGGTCACAGGTAATCAGCAAACCTTTTGATGATTTTCTTAAAATCCATTTAGGGTGAGTTTCCAATTCAAACATCCTAAATTCCCTTTCTATGAAGCATCTCAAAGAAACCTGAGAAAAATTCTGTTTTTTCATCAATGTCAATTTAAATATAGCTCCACAGAGCCTGGGGATTTAAAGATGAGTGCTATGGGTGTTCATTCAGAGGCAGTGCTTGCTTTGCTGGGAGCAGACACTGTGACCAGACCAGGATGGGGCTGTGAGGAGTTGCCTTGCTGCTGGGGGCAGTGACCTTGCTCTGACTCTCTGTACCACACCTGTAGGCCAGGAGAGATCTGCTCTGCCCTTCTGGAAGAAAAAAAATGTTGCTAGAGCAATGCTTTGTGGGCACTTCTCACAAGAAATCCCAAAACCAAAGACTTGATGCTGCTTTTTCCCCTCCAGAGGGTGGAAAGTGCAGAGAGGGTGGAGAGGGGGAGTGTGGATGGGGGAGTTCAGTGTGATGGGGAGGTTTTGATGGGGAATGGAGGGGATGAGGGAGGATTCAAGGGGAAGTATGGGGGACTGTGAGGTGTGCAGGAGGATATGGGGATGATGGAGGAGTAGGGATAGAAGGGGCTGTGGGGGGATGCAGAGGTATGTGGAGGGGTGATATTAAGGGATGGGGGAATGCAGGAAACAGGGAGGTGTGCGTGGGATGTGGGGCTGGAGGGTGAAGAGGGGAGTGCAGGGGGAATGGAAGGGTGAGAAGGGAGATATGGGAGTTGGAGGTGTTGTAGGGAACATGGAACATGATGCAGGAGGGTGCAAGAACATGTGGGAAGCTGTGGAGTGGATGGGGAAATATCAAGGGATGTTGTGGGGTTATAAGGGAGACAGTGCAGAGAGATTTTGTGGGGCATGGACAGGAGGGAGGGGGATGCTGGAGCCTGCACCCCCCGTGTACTGACAAAAGATGTCACCCAGCACCACGTGTGAGCACTGAGCTGAGGCTGATGTGGGTCAGGCCTTCTTGGATTTGGGGAGAAAAAGTTAACATCTATCTCGGACTTTCTTTACCATTTTGGTCCAAAAGGAACAGAATACAGGTCTTGATATGACCAACTGAGTTCAGTCAAATTCTCTGAAGTTCATTAATTAACATGTCATGTCCTGTTAGTAGATGTTTGTCTTAAGCCTAGTGTTGGGTTGAGGTCATTGCACACACATTATATTTGGTTGTTTCAGCTGAGTTGTAGAGTAGATAAAATCTAAATGCTAAACTCTTGATTCCCTGAAACTTGGCCCAGCAGTGTGTAAATAAAGCTCAGGGCAAGTTTGTATTATCCATGCTAACACAGCTCGGTGTGCTGTTGTGTCTGCTTGGCTGAGCTTTGCCATGAAATCTGTAGGAAAAGTGCCAGAAGGAAAGCTTGGGGACAGGGATGGTTACATTTAATGAGGCTCGTGGTGACTACTGGGTCAGCAGTTTTCATGGCAGACTTTAAAAATGCATCCCCTTACCCACAGCTCTGTGTGGGTGGAAAAGTCCCGGTTGTGTATGGACTCATCCGTTTACAAACAGAGTCCATTAAAACATGATTATATACAACATGGGCTCTTCCTCTGCAGGATTCCCAAATCCGTTGTTTATACTGCACCAAACTGCAACATGAGCTGGTGGTGTTTTCAGAACGTGTTTCTTTTTAGGATGGGAATGTGGGAACTTTCTGAAATTTAAATGGTACGTAGGGCTGATGAGTAAGGCACTGATTTGTGCCTGAAGTTTGAGTATTAGCTGGAAAAAGAAGATTACACTTCCTCAAAATAGTTTTCCACTCAGAGATTCAGTTCAGAGAACATTGGGCAGAGCACACTTGCTCTCTGGAAAGATGCTGAAGTCAGTGGAAGGAGACCACTAGAGGAGGAAACCCTTGGGTTATGTTGAAGAGCTCACCTGCAGAGTTCAAGTGCAGATGTACTCACAGCACCGTGGTCCTGCTCATGCACACCCCATAGTTACTCAGGTGTGACCTGCAGTGAAAATGGCACAAACCCCATGAACTAATGGCAGCTGTTCCCAGGCTGATGTCCCAGCAGCCCACAACATCTGCCCATGCAGCATCCCCAGCCTCAGCACATCCTGCCAGGAGACAGAAAATAAAGGGTAAACAGAGCCCAGAGCAGGACAGGCAGATGTGCAGGAGAAAAGTGCACGTCCTGGGAACACTGATGTCTGTCTGGAGACACAAGATTGCAATAACTGGGAGAGGAGAGCCTCAAACACTACACTGAGCCATTTTACATAAATTACAGCCATTTTATGGGGATTAGATTTATTTATTTATTATGAATTATCTTCTCCATCACTGAAGCTTTTACTTGTGAAGAAGGGCTATTTTGTCAGAGATGAGTTCTGGGTAAAAATCTATGTATGGCAGGAGATGTCAGCAAAGCACAAGTCTGACTTTGGCTGGCAAGGAAGGTACTCTCAAAAATGCACCTTTTTCCACCACAGTGAGCTCTCTGAGGAAGAAGCTGGCTGTTCATTTTGTGCTAACAGGCTTTTTCCTTCTCTGCTGCTTGATGAAGTCTTAGAGAGATCCCACGCTACTATTGCTGCTAGAAAAACTTTCTAAGGTGTTTGCTAAAGATTAAACATAAGGAATATAAATCCCAGATATTTTCAAATTCTCTCTTAGTTGTATAATTTGCTGAAATATAGAAGGGACTATCATCTTGTCTGAGTAAAAGTAGCCTTTAATAGATTTTTAAAGAAACGAGTCATCTCTGTATCTTGTCCTCTTCTTTTTGTGAAAGTGGGGGCTGGGTTGCTGAATATTCCCATTTATTAAACAGAAATTATCACAGGGCCTGTTCAGACTGTGAAAAATGCTGGATGTCTGTGCCAGTCCTTGCAAATGCTCAGAGCCTCCTCTCATTCCAGCTCTTTGAGGCTTAGTGCTGCCACAGGTAAGGTTTAAAGGGTCCCACAGGGTTTGGTTTTTTTTACTTCTGCGGTGTGTTGTGAGCTTTCCATGTTAATGAGTGTGTAAATATTTCATATTCAAATTTCATACTGTTAATTTTAGAAGTCACAGAGTGTTGCTTGTTTCCTGGTGTGTCTCACTAGGAAAGTGTTGCTGTACTGACCATGGTGTAAAACAGAGCAGAGCACGTTGAGCTCAGTGGTTATTTAAAATCAAAATTCCTTATTCACCAGTATTTGTACCAGTAAAGTACAAATGTTCAAATATTTGCCAAAAGCGCCTGTGAAGCAGCTATAAATATGGCTGAATTTGCTTCTGAATTTCAATGAATATTTGCAGATTTTTGCCTTAGCTGTGGTGCATGTAATGCTGCAAGGGGACAGGTTTGTAGGTGCCAGCGCTTCACAATTACCTTTGTGCAAATTGCAGCTAAGCCCACTGGATTTAACTCTTATTAATTTAAAAGTAAAAATACAGCCCAGTTTGAAAAAAAATCCTAAAACAAAGCCCTTCAAGAAAACATGGACAACGTCAGAAATTTTAGAGAAATGCACATAAGCTCTGCAGCTTTCACTGACTCCTGGGTGGAAAGCAAACAATGTGTATTTAACCCTTTCATTCCCAGGCAGCAGGAGCAGTTTGCACAGGCTGAAGGAGCCTGCTGCTTAGGGCCCTCTGCTCAGGGATGAGTCTTACAAGTCCAGATCTCTTCCTGAGGCCCCAAAGAGCTCCTTCACTGGGTGGAAGGTACGGAATTTGCAGTGGTTTTCAGAAAACATAATTTTAACTGAATTTTGTGTTTTCAGCTTGCAAATGGGCCCAGCATGATCAGGACTCAGGAAGAAGTACTTGGTTCCAAAGGGATGTAGTTTGCTAAGGTTTGAAAAGCTTGACAAGGATGTTGGGCAGCATGCTACAGAGGCTGGCATGGCATCTGGCAGCTGCCTCAATACGCAGAATTTCCAGTTAGTTTTGCTCCTCTTGCTGCATCATGGAATATCTGGATGGCAAAACTTCCACATATTCTTATGATGATCTCTTGCCTGTCTCCCTAATGTTGTTGCCATCCTTGTTTCTTTTATGAAGGGATTTATAAAAGCAGCTGACATCACGACAGACCTTTCTATGACCGTATTGAGATGTGATCAGTGGGATGTGGAAAAAACATAGCAAGAAAAGGTATTTCTTTGTATCTAAATGTTTTGACTCTATACATCCCCTCACAATGTCTTCTCCTACATGAGACAAACTCCAGAGGAGGTGTTCTTTGCATGAGTTTGGAAAAGTTATGTTTGAGTTATATAACAAAATCCTGCCTTTATACCCAGAGAGCCCAGAACTGGCAGCACCCAAAACTGGGTCAAAGACTGTGGTAGACATTTGAGCTTTCTGCCCTATTAACATTGAAAACCCCTATCATGTTTTCTTAGGCTTGGATAGATGCACTCTTCAAGAATCCTCTTCTTTGACCTTACCTTTACAGATCTCACAATTTCCAGGTCCATTTTTCCTGATGATATTTTTGCTATTCATGTTGGTATTCATGGTCAGTGTGTCCTTGGTGTCCACAAACTCACCCCAATGCACATTCTACTCCTGCATTCAATGCAGGTGAAAGCTCCTCACAGGAACAAACTGTGCTTTAATCCTGAATACTCCTACAAACTGGTCTAATAAAGAGACAAGAGGGTTGGAGATAATGATTACTGTAGAGAATATGGGTTTCATCCTGCTCTTTTCTAATAATAAGTGTTTTTCCCTGCACTGCCCATGTTCTTGAGCTGGGCCTGACAAAAATTTGTTAATTATATTTAGATCCCTCTTGTTTCTGTTTCAGTGGAACCCTTAAGATTTGGCCTGTGATGAAGAACCACTTCACCAGTTAGAGGATGAATAATGAGATAACTCCAGAGATTTTACAGTCTGGGTTAAAGTCCCCTTTCTTCACTTCAACCCTGTATTTTCCATCACTTGTGGCTTGAGGATTTCCTTAGGCACAGGTGGACATATGTATTAGGTTCCAGCAGGCAATTTTTGTGTTTGTTTGTTATTTTCAGCCGAGTTGTCCTTGGAGAGCTGCCAGATTGCCTGGGAGCAAGTTCTGTTGTCTGTGCAATGTACCAAGAGCTACTTCCCATTGTGCTTTGCTAATTACCACCTGCTAATTTCACTTGTTGCACTTAGCCCAAGTGTTGCCACAAGGATAACGGCCTCTTCTTTTTTTTCCCTGTGCAAGTCTTTGTTTTATGGAGCTCTGCCATCATTCCCTCAATGCGGGTAATACCCACCGGGATGTGCTGAGGATCACTCCGCTCTCTGGTCTGAAATGTGATGTGTTTAATTTCTAACTGAAGACCACCAGTGACTTGCCTGTCCATGACAGGAGGTTGGAATGAGAGGTTTTTTATGACCCAAGGCATTCAGGGGTTCCGTAATTTTTTGGAGGTACATGAAGTGCTTTTAGAACCAGATCCTAGCATGTTCCTTTCTGCCTGTGTTCTTCCATATCTTTCATCAAGAGCTTTCTCAGAGTCCTGGATGCACATCTGTGGAACCTAAATTCCCTATATCGATGTTTTTGAATCCCAGTCCTTGTGTGTCCTAGTTTGGCATTGTTTTAATTGAGCCAATGGGAGGTGGCTATGCCTTTTGTGAGCACACATTCTTAAGACAGGAGAAGCTGGGAGTAGCTTTCTTAGCTTCCAGCTTTGGAGGCAGTGACAGGCCGGGGCCTGGGGCTGAGGCTGGCTCCACTCAGCCTGTGTGGCCAGGCCTGAGCCCGGTCCCCCTGGCCTGGCTGAGATTTTCTGCTTCTAGGAAATTCACTGCACCTTGTCCTGGAGGGTGGCCAGGCCCCCTTCCCGGCGGAGCCTGCCACTCTCTTTTCCAGCAGAGCCACCGAACTACGCTGGCCAGAGGCTGTATGGGCACCAAGAGCGACCACGCAGCAGAGACCAGCACCAGAGGTGACCCCGTGGTCGGAGCCAGGGGTGGCCCCGAGGAGCCACGCTGCTCTGAATTGAAAGCGGCCACATGGCTGGGGATCGCAGCAGCCAGGATGGTGCTGGGCAGCCACAGCCACCTCAGCATGGCTCACAATGAACTTCATCTGCTCAGCTATTTTGAGCCAGCTTTGCTGCACACAGGACAAAAACATCGGCTGCAATTTTTTTTCTTAGTCTCAGCACCTCAGCAGAGCGTGGCCGACACAGCTCACATGATGCTAACAGAGACCACATGGCAGCAGCGAGGTACAGAGAGCGACATTCTTGATGCAGAGCTCGGACCAGATTAACCTTTCAGCATTGTAAGACTATAAAAACTGTTTCAATATGTAAAAAATGAAGTTCACCTTCTTGCTAGGATTTAAAAGGTTTAATAAAAGACAATAAAGACAAGACAATAAAACAAAATACATGGCCAGGGTGTCTCTGGCCAAGAGCCAAGAGCACACTTGTCCCATAGAGCCCACCCCTTAAATATGTATATTTGAACTTTTCTAAGAACTTATTTCCATGTTTCTGGGAGTTGGTTTGCATGGCCACTCCTTGGTCCTGCCTTTTTCGAACATGCCTATTTCTTGGCTGTGGTTTTAATTAATTCTTCTTATCAGTCTTAATTTGGGCTTTGGTCTATAATTTCTGCAGATGGTCAGTGCTGGTAGCTGCTCTATCAGTAGCAGATGTCTGCATATCAGCAGCAGGGATCTGCACTCAGTGCTATCCTGACCAGGCAGTCAGTCCACTCACTACAAAGACACTTTATCAACTTATTTTACTCCTAAAGAAAACTATATCTTTAAAACCATCTCTACACCCCACATCTAACATCCACTCTATACGGGTGCGAAAAGAAAGAAAGGAAAAAGAAAAGGAGAAAAAAACAACACTATAATACGTATTTATATCAACTTTATTTGTACAATACTCATTTTAATATTTGCAAAAAGCCAACTTTATAATATGTGTTTATAACAAATCTATGATAAAACTTAATTCTTGAGGTCGATGAAGAAGAAGTTTAATTCTAGATGAGGGAATTGAAGAGAATGCTTTGAGCTTGGATTAAGATTCTTTTGTAAAGCCATGGTAAAAATATATATTTGATATGTCAGACTTTACTTATTTTCCCTGTGACTCATAAAAATGCATTGGGGGAATGTAGCATTTTAGGACAATTGTGAGATGATTAGCAGTTGAAACAAATAGATATTGCT
The DNA here is from genome assembly GCA_013397245.1 of Thryothorus ludovicianus. Classification (NCBI taxonomy): domain Eukaryota; kingdom Metazoa; phylum Chordata; class Aves; order Passeriformes; family Certhiidae; genus Thryothorus; species Thryothorus ludovicianus. The sequence goes on along the minus strand of VZTB01012128.1, from coordinate 460,501 downwards.
GTGATTTAATGAGAAACTTGAATAGAGAGAAATGAGAGAAATGAGAAAGATAGTAGAAAAAACTTTTATTTCCAGAGATAAATGAAGAAAACTATTTTATACTAAATTAGCTCATTCTTAAAAAAAATAACACCCTAATAGTTGATATAGTCTATGAAGGCAGCTGTGTGAAAGTTGCAAGACACGGGAAAGACTTTAACACTGCAACTAGAATTATGTCTTCTGGGTGGCTAATTAGTTTGTGAAAAAGCCACAAGAGACCTGTTTTCTTGTGGAAAAGTCTCCATAGCATAACAAGAGAAACTCTTCTCCCGAAGCAAACTGAGAAAAAGACTATTTTAAAAGTGGTAAACTGGCTGAAAGTCGTGGGTTTTATCTTTGCATTGTCAGTGAAAAAGAAAAGAGGTGTTCCGAAAGTTTATTCTGATTTTCTTATTATTGTTTTCCCCTTTAATCCTGTTAATAAAGTTTTCTTTGTATGTTTTCAAGTTTGAACCTGCTTTGCTTTCTTTCCTTTTTAGTCCTATCTCACAGCAAAGAAAAAAAAAACAACAAAAAACTACCACATTAATTGGTGCATTGGCTCATTGGCTGGGAAAACCAAATTAGCCCTTAACCCCACAATATTGTGCCAGCTCATGTCATGATATTGCCCTCTAATGGTTTGCTCAGAGCACTCTCAGGCTTTCTGATCACCTGAGGAATTTTACTTTGATTCCCATGGAAGAGGCCCAAATGTTTTATTACTTGAAGTTCTGGAACTGGCAACGGAGCTGTGCTGTACAGAGGGAAAGGTGGAAGCCTCCATGGAGATTGTGGCTGCAACCCAGTTCATTTATAAAGCTGATTTTGATTTCTTTTACTTAACTGTGTATGTTAAGAATTGGCATTAATGGATGCCAGGGCTCAATGTTGAAAAGTGTTTGTGGACTGTTTAAAAATTTGGACTGAAGACAGAAGAACAAGAACTTTTTCCTATATGTTTAATGTTTCATCATATTCCTGAATATTCCCAGTGAATTCAGAGATGTTCTCTAAAGTCAAATGGCACAAAACACCCATGAAAACCAACCAAAAGGGATAGAAAAAAGTTTCCTGCCTTGGTAAATGTAAAAAGTCCAAATCTTTGATAAATGTTGGGGGGTTGTTGTGATTTGATTTGAATTTTAATTTTTAATTTTTTAAAAAAATTTTTTGTTTTAAACCTGGACAATATGATGCACTAAAAGACTGCTGAGGAAGATGGGAAATTTTAGCCCATTGGAGTTTTTTCATGCTGAGTGCTTAGTTCAGCTCTGTTTTGAGAAAAACAAGCTTGGGCAATCTGGTAGTACCCTGTCCTCTCCACAAATCCATTCTGACCTCACTCAGGTGATATGTTCAGGTTGATTTTTCTCAGAAGTTCTAACTGAGGATCTGAGTTTTAGGAAGACTTTTCCTTTTTCATTAGAAAAAATGCTGGCCAGCAAGGCTGAGACTGCTGGACAGCAGAGCAGTGGCAGGGGCTGTGTTTATAAGCTGGGCTGCTGCACTGAGGATGTGTTTGAAAAATCAAAATTCTTCACAGCAATACAGTTCCAATCTAGATACCCCACATGTCTGAGAGAAGGCTCCAAGACCACAGTGTTCCATGGAAGCTTTGGTGGTCTGGAGCACTGTCAGCCTTCATTCATTTGCAAGTGTCTGGTCTTGTCTAAAGGAACAATCCTGTGGTGTCTAAATTGGTAAGCTCAACTCAAATCATGGATGTGAATGTTGTTGGGAGGTTAAAGGGAGCTGAAGGAATCAGTAAAGGTGGCAATGTTCTATTTATTTTTATTTAATAACTGCATAAGTTTCAAATCTGCTGCAAGCATAAACCAGGGTGAAATCATGCAGTGCAGGGACACCCCAAAGTGGAGCTGGATACAAGTGTAGATGAAAAGAAGGAAAGAGAGAGAGAGAGGGGGGAAGAAAAAAGAAGGAAAAGTCTCCCCTAGCATTTAAAGTAGGATTCTGGTTTGTGTTGAATCCTTGTTCTGTAAGCTTAGAGCACTCTGGTAACCTGAAGGATCAAAAGTGTCCTCAAGCCCTTAAATAGATGACTCGGAAATACTTGAAATGTGTTTCATTTTATGGTAAATTTAATGTTTCTAATCTCCGTGCAATTTACAATTACAATAAATATCGCAAAAAATTAATGTGGCCACTTCAAATACAAAGGAACAATAAAGTGTAATCTGAGAAAATTTTATCAACATGCAATTTCCTTAACAAAAACATCAATGTATCATTTCAGAATGCCAAGAAATATTTATCTTTTGGGACAGGAAAATCATTTGCAGAACGTTTTAACTGCTAAATAAATATTTTACTGGCAACTTCTGAGGCATCATAAATGCAGTCAATATAAACAAAGCAATGTGGAAACCAGCTCCAGCCTCAGTTCAGATGGCTTTGGGCTGGTTCATGGCAACACAGGACTCTGGGATGCATTTGGCTGAGTCTCCGTGCTTGGAAAGATCTGATTTCTTCCTGCGCTTATAAGCAAGTTTGCTCAGTTTGTTTGGAAGTTCTGGCAGCAGGAACCACAGTGAGCTCTTAGGAGTGATGATGCAAGCAGTTAGCATTTAACTGAACTGGCTTTTAATAGTCAAATTTGATTTTTTAAATTGAATTCAGTGCCAAAGAAAGCTATGGGATCTGAGACTTGGAGGGACAATTTGTCTGCATGGCTGCAGAACAAGAACATCAAGGCAATGGGGGCTCCAGCTTCCTCAAGTGTCTTACCCAAGTGCTTCCCCTTTTAGTTCTGCTGTCCTTGTGACCTGCTCTGTCCTCTCTGACTGCCCAGCTGGAATGGCACTCAGAAGAGTGGCTCTGGAATGCTGCTCTCAGAAAGTTCTCTGGAGATAGAGCAGAGACTTGTTTCACAGCCCAGTTATTTCTTACCTGGACTCTCATTGTTATTTCCAAGAACAACATCAAATCTTAGACTGAGCTTTCCTTTTTTTGTGGTGATTACTTAGCTCTTGCTCCCTTCCAAGTGGTGTTTCTAGCTAGGTCAGGTGATAACTGTCTGTTTTCCAAGAGAGCTGCTCATTTCAATTTCTGTGCCATTGTTGGTGTCTCAAATGGAACAGTGACCTACTTTATTGAATATTTATTAAGAAGTGTTATCTATCTGTGACTCTTTGCATTTCAGCCGTGGTTTGATGATCCCTGTGGACCCTGTGTGTGCTGATTCACACATTTGGTGTGGCTGGGAGACACCATTCCCAGTCATGCCATAGCTGAGGAAAAACTGGGGACTCTAGAGGCTGTGATGGTGACTCCCTGAATTTTGAGATGGCCTGGAACTGATGATGCACCAGCAGTTACTCCACAGATGGTGAAACGGGCTGTGTGCTAATTCCCCTGGAAAGCAGCACGGGATCTGCTCACAGGCCAGCAGGGAGAACCCCTGGCAGACGCTGGAGCTGCAGGAGCAGGGCTTGGTGGGTTCCCTGAAACTGCTGCTGCTTCAGCTCCTCACCAGGGGCGGGATTTGTGCCCCTCTGTTCCTTTCCTGGTGGGTAAGGGAGCGGAAGTTACCACATCACAAGGTGACATTACTTTAACCACAGGAGACCCTGCCCCGCTTGTCATGCAAGTGCCAATTGTCCCAGTTAAGAAATATTTCTTGGACACTGATGTGCCAGCAGGGCCAATACTGAATGGCTGCTCTTGTTTAAGGGCTCCACACGTGGGATTTTCCACTCCATCTGTAATTGTTGTGTGTGTGTTCCCACAGTGGGATCCTGTTGTGCTGCCAGTACCTGCCAAGGGGGTGGATGTAAAGAGAAATCATATTCCAGCATATTCACTTTATGGAGTGAGAAGTTTCCCCCAGCATGACTGAAATCATCATCAGAACTCTGTGTCATACAGGGGAAGATGAACACACACGCATTTCACAATGCATCTTTCAGCTGGGACTGGGAAATACATCCTTGTGTGTTCATACTTGTGTAAAAAAAACTGAGGCAAGAGAGTTTATTTAGTCCCAAACCCACTTAAACAGTGTATATTGCTAGGATTTCTTGGTAGTAACTGCAATTTAATCCTTGCTTAAAAGGATTTTTTTATTAATTGAACATACAGGAAGAAGCCAACATTACTGTTCCTCACAAAAGAAACAGCTATTTTTAGGCATTTGCTTAAATTTAGGTTGCTTTGTTCCTATTAAATCTCAGCCTTTACTTTGGCAGAAACCCCATTTTAAAGCACATTCTCACGTTTGGGGAAGTCAGCAGGACTCAGGGTTTTACACATGCTCGAGGGCTTGGTGGAAGAAGTTTTAGGAATGACTTTCACAGAATCGGGGCCATCAGTGGAGCTGATTGAGCGTTTTGCCTTTACAGGATTTTAGATGATATTTAGAGAGCTAGACTGGCTTTATTAAAAAACAGCTATGTAGGACATGCAACTTAGGCTGAATGAAAAGTGCCATAACAGGAGATTCTGGTAATTGTACTGAACTGGGTCCTCTTCTTAATGTTCTAGATAATTTAAGAGTTAATGTTCATTGTAAGTACTGGGAAAGAGGTTTCAATTTTCTTTAAGAAATGGTCTTTGTGTGTCTTAAGAGCTCAAGTTTCAGCTGTTCTTTTCATTTTGTACTATTTTCATTCAGTAGGACTCCAAATGAGGTACAGAAAATGTGATTTTCATGTGCACACAGGTTGGTGGATGTGCTGTTATCCCCACCTGGACATTCGACTGCAGCTTGGGGCAGCCACACGCAGACCTCCACATATTTTTCTCTTGAAATAAACTATCTGTAAAGTTGGAGAGAATAATGAATATTTGCAACATTTAAAAATTATGATCTGTTTCCTACCTAAATCTGGGAATTTCAATAGGATTTTGAGTGCATAAATATTTGGATCTTCTGACATTGGCAGGTAAATTGTTTTGGCCTCTGTCTTTCAAGCCTTCTATAATGCAATGATTGTTACCTAGTCACTGAGGTCACTTTAGAAGTTATGATATGAAAAGTATAATTAATCAAATAGGCAAATCTTTCTGTAGTTGTATAGGATGATAGGGGAAAATAATCCCTTAAATTTGCTTATAAAGTATGTCTGTTGTTACTCTGGTGTTTTATTTCATTTTTGACTTTCAACTCCCTGATAATTTCAAATAAAGCCACCGTTTATCTGCATCAAGAGAGAATTCTTTTGTGTTCAAGTTTGTGAATTCTTCTCTTCTGAAATCTGCCTAATAAAGGCAGGAATACATAATTGTCTGAATGTTGAGAGGTTTTCTCTGATTAACAGGCATAAAATGGTCTGGGATCCAGAGGCGGGAAGCACTTTAAATGTTTACAGCGGGTTTTAAAGCTGCATTTGATATTGATGTTGGATGTGGTGTCAAGAGAGGCTTCCCTGGTTGCTTCTGAAATTCTTATTGTAAACGGCCCAGAAGTTACTCTTAAATATATCATGGAAATTTGACATAATTCCCTCCTCCATCGTTTGCAGAATAGAGTCAGATTGGTTCATGGTAATTTGGCTGCACAAACAATCTGGTTTTATTTCATAAATTATGTTACCTTCACCTGTGTCCTGTTACTAAAGAGTTCTGAAGTAGGAAGGAGACAGCTCATAGGTCAATTTGCACAAGTATTAGTTTAAATTGTCTTTTCTCTCTTGACAGGTGGTTAATGCATAACATTTTCTGTCAGGTAGATCCCAAACCTTTCACTTTAAACATTGTGTTTATCAGTTTTTTATTAAATAGATGAAACAAGACCACAGTGGTCAAAATCTGTCACAGCACATTTTGTTGTCACAGTGCATTTTGCTATGTGCTGGAGAATGAGAGTCCAAGCCACAAAGTCAGCTTGTTTCAGCCTCAAAGCCTTTTTATAAAGCTTGCAGCTTAAAATAATACATTATTAAGGTATTCAAAATTGTCAAAATTAATAATTAATATCACTTTATGTTCCACACACGTGCACAGAGTCTTTCATTCCCTTCCCTTGTTTGTATTCCAGCCAAGCAGCTCTGAGCTGTGGCACTCTCTCAGGGCAGGAGGGTGCCTGGGAGGCAGCTTGTCACTGCTGCCTCCTGGATCAGGTAAATGATCCATGAATCTATTAAAAATAATACTAAAAATGCAAATTTTAAGAGGGAGATATATATAAAACTTAAATACTGTCAGTATTTACTGTATATGGTATTTTTGACTGTTCCCCTTTGCTCTGCACTGGTGCAGCCACTAGTGCTGGGAGCAGTTTTGGACATCACAATACAAGAAGGAATTAGAGTGTGTCCAAAGGAGGGTTATGAATGTGAGGAAGGGTCCAGAGGGGCCCTGCAGAGAGTGGCTGAGGGCACTCAGTTTGCTCAGCTGGGGAAGAGAAGATTGAGGTCAGAGCTCCCCGGGGGTTGCAGCTTCTCCTGAGGGGCAGCTCCAATCTCTGCTCCCTGGGACAGGGACACAGCACCCAGGGAATGGCTGGAGCTGGGCATGGGGAGGGTTAGGGTGGATCTCAGGGAAAGATTCTTTCCCCAGAGGATGGTGGGGGACTGAACAGTCTCCCCAGGGTTTGGTAATGTCCCCAAGGCTGCCAGAGCTCCAGAAGCATTTGGACACCGCTCTCAGGGATGCACAGGGTGGAATATTTGGGGTTTGTGCAGGGACAGGGTCTGGACTCGAGGATCCTTGGGGGTCACTTCACTCAGGATATTCCATCGCTCTATGATTCTATGATATGTTTTTACAATCAACTGAATTATACTCAAATGGGTTTCCTGGAAAACTAGGGTGCTCAGGGCTGCTGTCTCAGTGCTGGGTTTTCTTAACCTTTTACCCTTAGTCTATGCAAATCCTCCTTGTCAGTTTACCTGGAGATTAAGGGATTTACATTATGGGTACACTTAAACTGACTTTCCAATGACTAACTTAGCATTGGAACTTTTCATTCAACTACAGCTCCTGGAAAGTTCCTGCACTTCTGCATCTATAGAAACACAGCAAATGTGGCCTCTTTACTGCCACCTCCCTTTAGACAACCTGTCACATGAAATTTCATAATAAATGATTTATTTTTAAGACAATCATTAGTCAGAATTTAAGGAGAAAAAGGGGAGGCATGTGGTTTTTAACTAGTATTAGTCTCTATTTCTTTGTCCTACCTTTGTGTATCTTTGGCCGGGATACCTGAATTGAAACTGATAATTTAGGATAGAGTTGATGTCCACAAATAGGGAATCAAATTACTAATGAATCCATGCTTTCCTAGGAGTTGCCACTGTTTCTCCCTCTGTTCACAGTGGTGTCAGATTTGGGAGCAGAGAGCCCAGGTCCATGACTGCTCCTCACTTTCTCTGCAGCTGCACCAGCTTGGAGGCTCTGCAGGTTTGTGTGTCCTGTGCCCCACAACCCACATTAAATGTATGTATTCTGTAGGGCCTAAAAAACCCCTTTGCACCAGAAATGAAAAGGAAAACTATGGGTAGAGAGAGCGGGATAGAGGAAGCCAAGAAAACTATTCCCAGTCCAGAAGACTGCCCATCAGTTTGTACTACAGAAACACATTTGTTATTTCTCTCACCTTAAAATGGATGCTGGTATTAAGGTGACTGCATTGCAAACCCTGTCCAAATAATTTGTGCAGGGATCATGCTAACTAACAAACAGTACTTAGGGCCGGAATGATGCAAAACATTCATAAAGAGATTTTTTTGTTAAGTTCCTGCAATTTGGAGACTATAGAACACAAGCGCTTGGATTGCAATCCAAGAAGCATGAATTTAAGATAGAGATTATATTTCCTAAATGTTGGAATACTCTTGCTAGGAAATGCAATCTTCAATTGGCCTGCTTTAGGATTTTAAGTTCAGACAATACACGCTTTGAAAATCTATAGATACATGTCAGAAAATACAGAAATTGTGATTGTGGCTGAGCATAAAGCAGAATGATGGGCAGTTTAGCTGGTGTAAATTTATGGCTGGAACAATTTACATTGAGAATAAACAGTTTAATAGATAGCTGGAAGGATTAAAGGACGCTCAATCCATCAGATCAAATGTCATTCTGGCTGGTGGATGGTGCCATTATCTCACTAGGCAATGAACTTTCTTTCAGAGATGTGTTTGCTGTATCTATTGCCCTAATTCTGTCACTGATACCCTGGCCGTGCTCAGCTCGGGCAAAGCTTCCCTGGACTTCAGTAAGTGAGGGATTTCTCTGTTATCTCCTGCTGTGTGAAACCCCGGGGAGCTCAATTGCCTGCAGGCATTTCCTTCGGAAATGAAGCCGGGATCAGGTCGGGGGCTCTGCAGCGCGCTGCTCTCCTGGGAGGGTCTGTCCCGTTTGTGCCGAGCGCTGCTCGCAGGAGCAGAGACAGTTCCTGCTGGCCGCCAGCGGTCACACACCGCCCCTGGGACACACCCAGAGAAGCAAAAGCACCGCTAGTTTGGAGAGAAGACTATTTGATAAGCCATTTTCCATGGATTGCAACTAGTGAGGCGGCCCTTAATTTCCTTCCCTGTGGTTCCAATTTACCCAGTTCAGAAATAAAAAAGTTGACTATTTTTTTTTAATATTTATAAATTTTCTTAACTATCAGTCTATAGGTTCTTATTCTACCATTAGCTGATGTAATGCAAGAATAACTATTTTCTTTTTTCCTAGAAAAGAAAATATTCATGGACTGAATTTTTTTTTAATTTTATATAGTTTGACGAGAATGCAATTTTAACATTTAATTTTAAAAATTTTAATATTTTAATAAAAAATGAAAGTTTGACTCCTTGCTCTGAAGTGTGTGTTTTTCATAAACATACCCCATTGGTCTATGTCTCCTATAGAAAGGCACAGCAAGCTTGACAAGGCACATCCCTGTGCTAAATGTTTGAAAATGATGCAACCAACCCAGTTTGAGAGAGGAAAGGGGCCACATTACAGCATCCATGGGCAAAGGAGGGAAGCATTAACTTAGATTAGAAAAATGACCTGAGCCAATTAGGTGAAAAGATAATATTTAGAATGGTCTTCTCACATGAAATGTGGAAAGTGAATAATATCTATGGAGAGAAAAAGGAGGCAAAAGTTTTGCTTTTGAGAAGTGGAGAAGTAGGGAGAGACAGGGTGAGTGGGGCAGGCTGGAGCTATTTAATGAGAAGTTGTAGAAACAAGGACAGATGTCTAAAGCTGGAAATTTTATAAGGCAAAGGTCCAGCAGTAGCTGCTAAAATAAATTATGGACATGAGAGCAGCACATGAGATGTTTCATGGAAGTAAAACCCTCAAAAAAGGGTTTTACTCAACCTCAAAGCTCAAGCAAAGAGGGTTCCCTTCTGAATATTTTTTATTTTCTTTTTTTAGAGGTTCATATATCATACTGCAGTTGATTTTGCTTCAATGTTTTAAAACTTAAACAAGGGTAATTCTGTAGTAGTAATTTTATCTTTCATAGGTGTCATGCTATTGACTAGCTTAAATATCAAATGGAGTACTGGGGACAAAAGCTCATTTTGAACCTACAGATGCAGAAACTTACAGAAAGATCCATTTATTACAAAAGGCTGTTCATGCATTATGACAAAACTAAGTTCGATTTTACAGCTGTATGTATGCACTGTGGATATTAAAGTTTCCAGTGTGTGAGTATCAGAATAAAAAGCATGACTAATGTGAGTGATAACTCTTCTCAGTGGGAGGAGTGCTGCTCATTTTGATCTCCAAATGTAGCCCAGTGTTTGGTATGATGTGGACTCCACTGAAGCCATGGTGCCTCAGAATTTGTGCTCCAGCCTAGCAGGAGCAGGGTTTCCCCTGTGTGAGCAGCACTTCCCCCTGTGCTTGGCGCTTCCAGCTTCATCTCCACCACAAAGGGATGAAAATCCAGTGGGTTCTGACAATCATTGGTTGCCCACCCTCCCTGCTCAGTCCTGAATGCAGGCAACACTATTATGTCCCATTTGCTCTTTGTGGACCTCAGCAGCAGTGTCAAAACAGCAGACTAAAGGATGCTCAGTCAGTCATCCTGTGGCTGTTGAACCATCTACCCTGGTTTTCATGTGCTGTGTTCTTCACAGGGACGGGCTGGAGTGAGGGCTGCTTCCAGCACAAACTGTAATCACTTGAAACAGTCACTCCTTTGGAATCTACATATTTTTATTTCCACATGAGCTGCAATTTAATCATTAAGGGATTTTTTTTTTAGTGCCAGTGCAGCATACCTTCATAGGAGGAAGTTGACTCCAATTTTGTAAGGGAGTGTTTATGAAGTCAAAGGTAGACTCTTAAACAGACTTAGAAGCTGGGCCAGCAGCATAATGCCCAATCTGGCACACACAGGAGAAATTATCCACGATTAAAGACTTTCTGATTAATATGGCTTATGTGCCAAAACTGCACATGCAGCGTATGATCTCAATTAGAATGAAACCTAATTCTTCAAGGCTAAGCTCCAGATTCATTCTGTAATTTCTTCTTTGTTTAACTTGGACATTTTCTGACAACAGGATCTAAAAGAAATATGGGGGGAGGGTGCACATTTACCATCATAAATTGCAGTTCTCTAGAAAATATCTCTCATGGTGCTGGTCTGAATACCTTGACTATTTAATTTTTTGTAGGATTGTCATGCATTTCTCTAAGGCACTGACATTCAGTGCTGCTAATGGAGCTGTAACAGTTTTTGGGAAAGAATGAATACTCGTGTGCAGGTTTTCTGCAGAAAAAGTAACTCCTGCCAAAGAAAACTGCTTGAAGGTGGAAAGGAATAAGTATATAATCATGCCACTGTCATTACCTCTGATATTAAGAAAGTAGGAAATGTCAAAGGCCTGTAAGAAAAATAAGTTTGGGTTTAATGGGTCTGCTGGAGAGGAATTATCAACATTAATCATTTAGCTAGTGGACAAACATAGCTGGCATCAATATAATAACTTTTTCCATCCTGCTTTAATACACAGCAGTTGTGCTAGCTTATTTCTGAGTTGTTTTTTGTTTTACTGTTAATCCCAAAACATCCTGGAAACACAGCCTCTAACCCACCAGTATCTCTGCAGGCTCTTCCAAACCAGTGTGAGGGCTGCTCAGGGGGAATTCAGCAGTTGGGCTTGCCCTGTGTGGGAGCTGGGGGGTCCCAGGCCCAGGGGAATGGGTGTGGGAGGATCTTGGAAGCTCCCAGTGGAGCAGGCACACAGCCCAGTTTGCTGTGTTCCAAGGTAAATCCCTGTGCCTGCGTGGAGGAGCAGGGCCAGACTCAGAGCTGCTGCTCCAGCCCAGGGTGGAGCGGCCTTGAGCTTCTGTTTTTTAATTGAATTGCTAAAACTTGGTTTAAGAATCTTGAGAAAATGGTCTTTTTTCAAGGAAAAGAGACAGGGACATCATGTAGTCTCAAATGTCAACCCAGATTTCCCTTTTCTGTGTCTCCTCAGTAAGTTTGGTTCTCTCATCCCCTCAAACCAAACTCTAGGGCTGGTTTGGGTTGGAGTCAGGAGCAGGGCTCTTCTGAGGTGAGAATCCTGATCTAGGAGGGAAGTTTTGTAAATCTTACAATGCATAAAGCAACAGATTTAGACTTATTTTGTATAGATATGCCATTTAAAAAAATACATATATTTTTTATGGATTCTTCTGTGTTAGAACAGGAGAAAGTGGTGTTTGTAAACCATAGCAAGGCAAATTCTGAAGAGGTGGTAGCTTCAAGAGATTGTAGCTTCACTTGATTTGGGGGGACTGAATCCTTCTTTAAAGAGGTATTAGTTGATTTATAAAGAATTCATGCACATTAAAAGGTTTTATAGCTTCCATACTCCTGTGTTTTATTTAAATAATAAAAAAGCAGAAAGCTGTGCCTGCAGGCATGGGCAATCCCTCAAAAAGTGAATTCAGAAAATTTCCTAAGTCCATATATTCTTTGAGGTGCAAGGGAACCACAGCAGTCAAGTGTAATCTAAATAAAATTTTCATTTTCTTAATGTATTTTCATATTTAATGGGATAAAATTGTGGGTAGGTGCCATCCTGAAGTCCCTTCAAACAGCAGACAAACCAATGTCCTGCCATTACACAGGGAGTGTGGCCCAAGCATAGTGCTACGATGTTTCTCAATAATATAAGAGAAGGAAAAATTGTAAAAACTGTACAAATGACCCATCTTGCTGGTGCTCCTGGGGCAGGCAAGTGACAGATGGAGCTCAGTGCTGCTCCTCACGGCCAGGAGGAGCTGGTGAGGCAGCGATGTTACGCCTTGAAATGCCTCTTCCCTCCCTTGAGTGTGCAGTGGCTTTGGCGGGCACTGGCACCAGACAGCAGGGTTTGTACACAGCCTTTCTCCTGCAGGGCTGGAGGATCACCTCCACTCCTGGTAACACAATCACCCTTGTGGCTTCTGCGTGGCTGTGGCAGATATTTTCTGTGAAATGGAATCCATATGCTGGGGTGACCCTTAATGAAACCCTTTCTCTAATTGCTGCATTAAGCTCGCTATTTCCTTGTCATTGTTCAGACTTTTAAATCTATAATATATTCCAAATTAAGTATGTTTGAATGGCAGCATTCTGATCTAATTGTAGACTTTATCATTGATTAGGCCAGACAATCCAAACTTGAGCTCTACTGGAATGGCTTCATGAATAAAATGAAGGCAATAATGAGGTTCTTATTCTAAAAAACTAAAGCTATATAAAAATACTCCATTTCATAAATTAAAGCTTTTGACTCTGTAATTCTGTAAAATAGTAGCAGTGTTTTCTAGACCATGTCTGGGTAATAGTTTTCTAGCAAGCTATTTTTTTCTTAAAATGCTTGATTTATTATGTAATTTAATTTTTAATATCATTTTATTCTTTGCTTCCAGTTGTTCAGCATGCTCAAAATAAAAATGAATACTGCTAGCATTCCTGTGTTTTTCTAGCAGTGTTTGGGTTTGCTTTGAAATATGCTCAATTTCCTACTGTTAGCACAGTCAAAACAGGAACAACAGGCAGATGAAGCTGGGGAGTGTAAGCAAAGCAAAGTCATAAGAACCTGCAGTGTTCACAGCTCTGCAGCGTGGTGATGTCAGGATTGGAACAAGGGAGGTGTGGAAGAGAGCAGCAAGGGTGATCCAGGCAAAGAGGGTGCTTGTGTGAGGCACAGACCTGGGAAAATGGAGAGAAAACAAAAGGCCCAGGTAAGGGATAGGAATGCTGGACAAGTCTCTGCGATAAGCTCAACCAGGAGAAATTACCAAGGCAAACCAGAAGAACTGTGATGACATAATTGCTTTTATGAAGAGTTTATAATGCCACAGCAAAATCATTAATTAATGTGTTTGTGGCACAGGCACACATTGTATGACTCGGACTACACTGGGTAGTTCAAGAGGACAAAAATTTTCTTATTACTCTCCAGGCTTCCTAACACAGGGACTTCCCAGAGAGTTTGAACCCCCCCTTGTCCAAGGTAAGAGGAGGTAGGACAGAAGGTGGGAGTAGCTCTCACCACAGACATCAAAGTCACTGCCAGAAACCTGGCTAACACTTTCTCAGTGTCCTTATGCTGGTGCAGACTGGGGATAATTGATTGGAGGTCCTTTCAGAGCAGCTGCAGGTTCTCAAGAAGCCCAGTGCAATATATGGCATTTTATGAGCCTGATGTTGCCATACTCTCACTTACTGTAGAGCTTTGCATAGCAATTACAGCACAGTTTAATTTATAAATCATTACTGTGTTTAGCCATTACCAGTACAAAGTAGTTACTTTCTCTGTGCAATTGAAGCCTAATTTTCAGGCCATCTGAAACTCTCATGTGTCAGGTAACACTGTATTTTATAAGAAAAAAATAACCACTAATTTAAATTGTAAAATCTGTGTATTTACAGAGTGGCCGGTTTTGCTCTTCAGGTTTCACAGCAATTACGCTGGAAGCTGTTCCTGAGAATCAGGCTCTTATTTCTGTGAAAATAAGTTATCAGCAATTGCTTCCCATGCTTGAATAATTGCTTGAAGAATTGTACTTGACAAAGTAAAGGCAATTACCTTTTAATGCTGCCTAATAATCCTGATAGTTTGTTAATCCATAAAGAACACAGGGACTGTAAAAGCTGTGGAACTCAGATATGGAGGCGATAACCTGAAACATATTCTTTGTTCTGCTGGTGTGAATGTGTTTGCACCTCATGAGACAAAGGGGATTCAGAGTTAATTTGGGGTTTAAGTCAAAAGAGAAAACCAACAGTCCCAGGGACACATGAGGCAGCTGACAGGAGTTAATTTGGAGAGGTTTTTGCACGGATAAGATCTCTGTCCCATCACAGGCCAGTGGAACACTGCGCTGTTTGTGCAAGCCCACACTGAGTGTGTGTTCCAGGTGGTGGTTTCACAAGTGGGGACTCTCCCATATAACTGTAGTACTTTTGCTAGATACCCTGGCATCCCATTTTCGCTCTTTCCTCAGATTCCATGAGGGAAAAGCAACAGAAGTTTTTCAGAACTGAATTGTAAGTGCCTATCCCAAATCCACACCCTTAGAGCTGGGAGCTGGAAAGGATGGACAGGACTCAATGGCAGTGACAACAATTCTTTCCTTTGGCCAGTAGGTTTCAAATAGAATTGCCAAATGATTTTTTTTCTTTTAAAGATGGCTTCCTATTTTATGTAAGGCCTGCATTTATGTGTAATACTCTCTGCATGCTTCATGTCACAAACATTTTATTACATAAAGGACTTGCATTCTTCATGACACAGCCTAGTCTGTAAGCTCTTAATTAAATTATAAAAACACCAGTCAAAACTCCCTTTTATTGAAACCTGGACTACTGAGATAGGGGTGAGCTTCCTGAAAACTAAGGTTCCAGGATACCCATATTTTTTTCTGGTAGGAATAGTTTCAGTCTTTGGAAGGGAGCACAGTTTTCCCGCAGCATGGGTTGTGAACACCTTCATTTCTTCATGAAATTTCTACCTTAGTGATTTTTTGGTTCCTTGAATGTACACTAAGTGCAGTCTGTGGCAGCCTTGGGCTTCAGAGACTAAAAAAATTTAAACTAGTTTTATATAAATAGTTTTGGTCAGAGAAGCTCGGTCTTGCTGAATGAAGTCCACAGATTGTAAAACGTGTTTAATTACAGTATGTCATTAATTAGCCCCAATATTCCTGTCAAAAATATTCCTTTTCCAAGTACCTTACACTCTGTTTTTTTGTAGTTAGCAGAAAGACTTAACTGACTGGTGCTGGTTCTGTCTTTTCATTGCTCTTTCCCTGGACCTGATGGATGCTCATCTGGCAGTGATATCTACTTTCTGAATTTTTTCTATGCTTTCTTCCTTTTCACAGCTACTAACTTTTAAATGGTCTTTGAAACGTACTTTCAGCCTTTGTCTCTTATTTTCCCATAATATCTTTTTCTTAATTTTTATTTTATTCATCTTATCATTCTTCTCATGCATTTTATCTCACATCTGTGATTCTTTCGTTTTCTGATTCCACATGCTTTTATACAGTAGCAAAGACTGATGGGGAAAACACACAGGTTTAGAGGGCACATGGCTGATAAAAGATGGGTGACAGCAATTAAGTATCCATGGTTTTGGATTTCATAAAGGAATAAGCAATACAGCAAGAAATGTATCTGGTTTTAAAATATCAATTTGTTAAATCTAGGATCCACGAATTAATTTCATTCAGGCATATCTAGCAATCTCTATTTTCAATTTACTCTTTTTGGTGAGTGTAAGGCCAGATAGGAGGGACCTAATCAACAGTTCTAAAAGATCCTGTTGGCTGTCTCTGGACCTCTCTGACTTCTCTGATTTAAACCCTTCCTGTCCTGTTGGATCTCCTTTAAGGACAGGACTCTTTTAGGGAGATGCATGTCCAGCAGGAGAAAGAGCAGAAGTGAGCAGCATTCTAAGGAAACACCTTGTTAGAGTATTTCTTAATTATACACATAACTTCCTGATAGAGGCAGAGAAAGAGTCTGCCTCCTGCTGCCTGGATTTTTCTGGGTTGGTTTTCATGGTAGCAAGTTTTCACCCATTCTCCAGGTTGTCTTTGATCATACAGTGACTTTCTGTGGTAGGAATCACACTCTACCCTCCTTCAGAGGTGATTTTAGAGGATTTTAGAGGATCCTTTGAGCTTTATTGTGTTTAGCGAGCACAGGCACTGCCTGTTACCTCTGCAGGCCCTGTTCTGGGGCTGTGGATCTCTCCACCAGCAGATGGAGACCCAGATCGTGAGACCTGGCCCTGCAGGCTCCTCGTGGGCATCACCTAATCCCTGGCTGCCAGAGGACCCAAGTGACACTTCCACGTGCTGGGCCTCGAGGTCTGGCTCCAAACCATGCACCTGGAGGCATCCAATGCTCTCCCAGATTTGGACGGCAGAAGCAACGATGAGATGGGTGGACTCCGTTTGCTTCACAAACGCCCTGTAGAGTTCTTGTCACAGAGGACTGTAGGACTCCCTCCCCTGCCATAAAAATATTATCATCCTCAGAAATAGCTGTTTATTGGAGGTGTGGTCTTTGACTTTTTAAACTCGGCTTACTCTCTTTAAAAATCCTTAATATTGTCTGGATGTTCTTGCTTGGCTCAGATTCTTGGGTAGGGACTATGTATAGGCTGCCTGTTTTAAAAAGAAAAAAAAGAAAATAAATTACTGCTAATTTGTTAGCTTAAATTTGCCTGTTCTGAACACCTGACTTTTGGGAAAATCATTCATCTTTTGCAACAATTGGCTGGACCCCAGCCATATATCACAGACCAGACTGTCCAATGGAGCATGTCTCTTACTGATTGAAATCAGAGATAATCCCCTGGCAGAGAAGTGAAAAAAAGGGACCTGAAAATACTCAACACTACATCATGCTGAGGGCCTGATGTGTGCAACCCATCTTCAGATGCTGCCTTGTCTTTAGGAACATGAAACTAATGTCAGCCACCTCCAGGTCATGCTAAAATGGTTCCTGAAAACTTAATGCATTGTCAGCAGCAGTCAGCATGGAAAAATGCCTGCGAGAAAGGTGTGGCCACATGTGTACAGAAATTTTTCAACTATTTTAAAACAGTATTGAAGTAAATTGTGATAGGTCCACCTACTTTGAAAGAAAAGGCTCAAAGGTGCTGCAAAGGGTTGAGTGGGCACCTGTCGCAAAAGGATGGCAGTGCTTCCAACCCAGCTTCAATTTAATTGCACCTTGCCTTCCTTCAGGCAGCAGCTGTTTATGAACATAGCCTTTCCAGAAAGCTGTAACTAATGTATTTTAAATGCTTAAGTACAATAAAGATGTCCTAAAGCCCACCAAACACTGGGCTTTGTGTTTATAGAGGAGTGTGGAAAACGACAAGCAGAGATGGTACAGGTGCAGCCAAGCCTGGCCTGTGAACTGAATTTTTAGTAGCTGCATGCTAATGATCCAGAACACCACGTAAATAATGTGCAGAGGAGTAGGCTAAGAGTATTCCAGACCTGTTTTCAAATAACAGATATTGGAGAATTAAGATATTTTTAATGGCTATTTGTGGAAATAGTGGGAAAAAGAACATAAGAAAAGACACCTTCTGGAAATGATGGGACATTTTTTGACATATAGAGGCTATAATTAGAGATTTTTAATATTTTCCTTAAAATATAAAGCACCAATTTCTGTAAGAGTTAAATGACAAATATACAACAAATGACTGGTATTGTCTGCAGTTTTTAAGGCACAGTTTTAGCCTTTGAAAACCTCAAGCTTCATGTACAATATTTGTATTTTTCTGGCCTTCGACACTTCAGACATCGTCTGACTTGTAATTTCCCTTACACTCACACATGACATGAGAATCGTGACCAATTTGCTGCACAGTGAAACTGAAGGTTTTGGTATTTTTTTCTGGGCTTGAATGTTATGTCTAATTTTTATTTAATTTCCTTGGTAAATACTATTTCAGCTTTTGGGGTGGATTTTGTTTTGGTTTTGATTAACTGGTCTGAGAGGCCACTGCCATGGCACCTGTATTTACACACTGTCCACACTCACATCTAGGAGCTCCAGAGCTGACCTAGTCAGATTTATATGTCTGAATGATTCTGAATTTCCTGGTTCTTGGGTTGTGAAAGGAAAGGGGGGGCAATGATGAATAATTACTGGAAAGCCAGTGTGCAGGGCACAGCAGCAGGCAGTGCTCTCCAGAGAGAAGATATTATTCAGGAGAGGATCCATTTTCACACTTCTTGGATTGTTGGGCTACCCCCACCTGCCACAGTTCATTGTGGTAAACCATTAGTAAACTGTTGAGAGCCAGACAGCAAAGACTGCAGATCTTTGTTGGGTGCTCCTGGGATGGCAGAGGGACCAGGACTGGTCCATGAACACTGGATCTAGCAAGGCTTCAGAGCTCAGCGTGGGGCCAGGACCCAACAGCTTGAGGGAAGTCGTGGGGCTGGTGATTCTTACAGGGGCAAATTCCAGAACAGATTTTCAGTTCAAATGCTGTCAGTTTAAATCCACCCCCCCTCCTTGGACTCTGGGAGCTCTGTGGTTTTGTTGTAGGATGTCTCACAATTGTTTAGTCCTTGTGATTTCATCCAACAAGCAGATATTTTTTTCCCTGATAAGAAAAATATTTATATTTACATTTACATTATCCAAAGCACTGAATCCAAGACTATGGATGTTTTTTCCCTGTTTCTTTGGGATTGTCAGCACCAACAGCTCTCCCCCTGTGTCCATGCCTGCAGACATACACACCAGAGCGACTGAAATCCAACTGCAGGATCTGGCTGTGACCAAAGTTAACTGTGTATGGAAAGAAAATTCAGAGAAGGAGTACCAGCAGTCAGTGCCTTCCACTCAGCCTGGACATGCTCGTGCATATGTAAGAACTGACAAACCCCAAATTCTGTTTTGGTATGTGCAGAAAATATTCACTGTAAGAGGAAATGAAAATTATTTAGATTAAAGTCAAAGCAACAATTTAACATCCCTTTGTGTACAGAAACACTCTTCTGAAAGTCACAAATCATAGATGCTAGATATGCAGAGTAATTTTAAATGCTACTTACCTAAAGCCAGGAGATGAGAAACATGTGGCAGACCTTTTTTGCAAAAGTTCAGGGCGGGAGGGGAGCAAGAGGATGTTTGCATCTGCAGAAGGAGGGCCTAAAAATACTCTGAAAGCCGACAGTTCACTTAAATCATTAATCCTACACTGAAGACATTTCCACATTTTAATGGACTGCAATTAAACCCAATATTTCTTAATACAAGTGTCAGGTGTTTTCAGCAGTGATGCAAATGACTGCTTAGTGCTATAATTCTGAGGGGGAACGCATTTAGACCGGGCTCATTTGAACAGCCAACTATAAACAAGAGCACATAATTCCATCTGCTTTTTGGCAATTTGTTGTTCCTTTAGGTTCTCTTTCCCCGTTTGTCTTGTGGACACAGTTTGCAGGAAACGTCAGCCGCTGTGATTGATAGCATGAGATTGGATGTACTGACTTCATGCTTTCATAAAGCAAGACAGCTGTTGGGAGAAACTTTCCTTCAGGAGCTGGAAAGGTTTAAATTTTCCATCTCTTTGACTATTTGGCCTGATGAAGGATTGGGTTTTACCAGACAAGTAAATAAAAAGATGGCTAAGATGTACTAGAAGGTCATTCAAATGATCTTTAAATAGCAATTACTGGGGGAGGGCGGAGGGAAAGCCCTCAAGATTGTGAGTCTGCTTAAGTGAGTCCTACAAAATTATACTGGTGTTCTCTCGATTTTTTTAACCACTCTGTAAAACAGACAATTTCTAGTGATGTGATTTTACACTGGGAGTTTGTTGCAGCCAATGGAAGAGATTCCATTGAACTCCCTGGTCATCACCTGACTTTCTACAGCTGTGAAATGTTGATTCTCTTCCAGAGTCACAATACACCAGTTTGCAGTTCAGTTTATTGCTCCAAGTAGATATGCTGGTTAAATATTAATTAATTTGAGGTTTGGATGAATTATTTGTATCCATCAGTACACTTTCTCTCCAAGGCAGAAAAGGGAACGAAAATGTGGTGTTCTTTTTTACAATTATGTCTCCCTCTGAAGCATATTATTTTATTTAGAGGAACATGTATTTGCCAGATGTTATGAGTATAATTTTGAAGACAACCAGTATGGGATGCTCTTTTTATTTTTGCTTTCCTCATGCAGTTTGTTTTTGGGGGTTGGGTGTTATTTGATAGTTTGAAAGATGAATGACTGGGTTCTATGCTGATTTTGAAGATCTTCACCAGATCTATGGTCTTGCTGGAAATGGGCCAGAATCAAAACTCAGGAACTGGAAAACCTGGAAATTAAATTTTGGTGGAGGCTGCATTTCAATGGTGGTTTGAGTCAGACTCCAAATTCCTCTTCAGTCTCATCTTTGTTATATTCAGTCACAGCAATATAAAATGTGGCTGCTCAGGAGCTGTGTACAAGCTAGGCTGGGTCTCACTGTGGTTCTTGACTGCTATGGAACTCTGTAAAAATATTGTTACAAATCAGCAGGAATAGGAATAATCAATGCTTTCTTTAAAACAGGAAACAAAGGACAGGTCCGATTGTCAGGGAACCCTGAGCAGTTACAGCTTCCTGCCAAGGAGAGAATGGCCAAAATTCCTCACACTCTGTGTTTTAATCTGTGCATTTCAGAAGAGGCTTCCCCCATGGGTCATCCTAAATTTATGCCACAAATTAAAGGGAGTGCTGGATTGACTGGGTTCTGTGTCCTCAGCCCTGATTTAAAGGGGGGACATAGAACTGGAGAGCACAGAGCCCTTCTGTGCCCACCCACAGCTCCCAGTGCTGCTGTGGACCCTGTGCCTCGCTCATTTCTGAAGTTTAAACTCAAGACAAAATGCTCTGAGAGTGGGAAAATGTGTTTATAGAAGTGGTCATGATTGTAAGAAAATTTGATATCACAGCAAATCCTGAAAAAGATCTCAAAGAAACTTTAGAAATGCTTTAGAAGCAGATTGAAATAGCAACAGTTTCCTTGGGCAGCCAGGGGGTGACTTTGGCTGCTGTGTGGGGACGTTTGGCAATGCTCTTGGGTAAGGGGATACCAGGGAACTCTGTGGGTCACTTCATTTAGATCCTGTAAACATTGCCATAATCAGTAATCATCTGCACTGTTTCCTAACTCTGTGTGGATCACTGTAACAGTCTAATCACTTACACAAATACACAGTTCCAACACCACTAATTAGGATTCTGCAGAGCTGGAGAAAAGCCAGTCTGTGTTCTACACGTACAATCAATTTATTGTGAAACATTTAAAGTGCCAACGATTTATTTATATCTTAATGAGAATTTTTTTTCTCTAAACCATCTTTTAGTATGGTTACCTTAAATGTTGGGATTTGATGCCCCTGGAGAACTTCCATTCTCTTTGCTGCCTTAACAGATTTTTTTTAAAGTAGAAACAGCTAAACATTCTTTACATTTGAAATTAAAGTCCTCATAACTTGCAAAGCATCCCAAAAACAATTGCACATGCTTAGGACTGTTGTCTGCTGCCTAGTGCTCACTTGTTGCATGTCATACATTTCATCTGAGAAATCTGGAAAAATCCAGATTATCAAATATAATGAGGCAAATTCTACTCAAAAGGCAGATTCTACAAATCCCATATTTCTACTGCAGGTTTTGTACTATGGAACCATTGGACAGCAGTGACACATTCTACCTTGTGTGAGAATGAATAGTCTAGGTAGGGACTTACCCAGGATCATGCATGTCCTTACAAACTCCTCCCTTTTCATTGGAGGGCTAAGTAATATCTTCCATTCTTTTCCCTCTGAGCATCCATTATTTTTCTTCTGTAGCTTGATGTGGTCCTGGAGCAAAAATGAACTGCAAGAAAATCAATGAATTAAGGTATTCTATGCTTTTGTTGTGTGATTAAAGAACAGTTTGAAACCTCAATAACATAAAAACTTTTATTTTTTTTCTCTTTCTTTTTACAAATAAGTCAATACCACAAAAATAATCTTAGTTCATTTTAGTCCTGCTCTCCCACTTCTTTCTCTGAAGAGTTCATGTCATTTTTAGTGGTAAAATTATTTCTTCAACAATAGAGAGGATAGCAAGAATATAGTTTAGACTTTTTAGATGGGCAAGTGATACTTGAAACAGAACTTTCCCTACAGCTCTGCAGCTCTCAGGGCTCAGGTCTGGTCCCAGAAACATCTGGGGATTGGATTCTACATCTCTTCTCAGGTCCATGCAGAGGTGTAAGGGAGCACAGCTACATCACTGCCATTTTATATCTTCTCACACTGTTGCACAGTTTTTATTAGGGCCTTAAATCAGTATAAACTGATTGCTGCCCCCATAAGTAACTCTGACATACAATTTAATGTATGAATTGAGACACAGAATATAAAGAACAGGTGATAAAATATTACACCCACATGGAGAACATTAAAATGCTGATGTTTGTAACAGCTGGCTTAGCCCTTTTTTCTCAGCTGGAATAAATAGTATTATTAAAGGATTAGCATAACTAACAAGTGTTGAAGGCCTTGATTTCATTCTAGGCAATAAGAACATTTAAGAACCATTTTGAGCCTTAATCAACAGGAGACTTTATTTCATACAAGTACATTTTTAATAATGTTGTCCAGATATAGATATATTTATTATGTTTGTATCAATTTGATTTTTAATTTGGAAACCTTTGGAGCATGAGTCCCTGAGGCACAGCTTTGGTTTTGGTTTTTGGTTAAACGCTTTTGTGTGCAATTATTTAAAGGGTATATCCTGGTGTTTTTAAGAAGGACAATTCATTGGTTTAACACTTCTAAATTAGAATAGAAGTGGAGGAAAAGTACTTAACCATTAGAAAACATCAAGATCAGACAAGGATTAAAAGTGGATCCAATCTTTTCTACACACATTTGAAATCTCAAACCAGATTTCAAAGCAGTAAAACTTAAAAGAACAAATGAAGAAAATGAGAGAGGTTTGTGGTGGTGTCATTCCTTAAATGAGAGAGGGAGACCATGGGGCAGTAGAAAGGTTGGAGAATTGAAGCTTGAATATCAAATAGATGATATTTGATGTCATCCTCACAAGAGCATCAGTGCATGTTTCCAGAGTGAGGATTCTCCTCATCGCTCCTGGAATGAGGTCCTGCAGCTGCAGCAAGGACCAGCCTTCCCTCTGGCCTTGTCCATGGATGTGCTGAAGCTGAGGGAGAAGAATGGATGAGTGGGGCTCTGGAGGATGATCTGAAGGAAGATGCACACAGATGGCTGGAAGGAGCAGTGAGGCAGCATGCAGCTTTGTCTTGCAGTTTGCTGGGATAGTTTGGGAAGATAAAACAGGATTTTTAGGGCCTTTCATTAATAAATCCTTGGAATTAAAATAAGAGAACGAGGAGTACTGTTTGGATTTCTGGCAAATGCCATCAGTTTTGTGATTTGATTTTCTTTTGTGAATGTCTCAGGAGCTGAATTTTAATACCATTTCAATTGTGAGGGTGTCTGAGTAGATCAGACAGCTCTTCATTCACTTTTTAATGAATGACTTTCTGAAGTTAAACAAAAACATTTCACTTGTCAAAATACCCTTCTGCTTTTCTTTCTTTGAAGGTTTCCATGGGAAGACCAGGGCCAGACTCTGGACTGTGTGTCCTTTCCATGTTACCATTGCAGAGTTTGGTGACTTTGACACCTTCACTGTGCAAACGGGCTGGGTGGTGAGCTGGGGTGTCTGTGCATGACCAGGAGTTGAACTTGAGATCCTGCTGAGCCCCTTGAATACAGACTAATTTTTGGTTCTGTAATTAAGTTCAAATACATAGATGACAGTCCACCCCCAGGTACAGTGAGGCTGATGAACTGTGGTGCATCAGTTGTGCACAGAACCACGTTTTTGGAACCTGCTGCAAGCAGAAAGAGATTCTCAATCCCCAGTTTTGTCACTGGGGAAATTAACTGCATCCAGCTCAGGTAGCCAGGAGTGGGGCCTCTCCCCCAGCTTGAGCTGCCTAGCAGAATACATTCATCCCCCTCCAGGTTTGATTGGAGTTAAGGCATTGAAAAGAGCTGCTAAACTCAGAAAAGGAGGGAATTGCTTAAAAACTTAACCCAATGCCTTGGCTGTGATCAACAGAAGCTCTGGAAAGGTAAGGTGGGCTTCCAGACAGTCCCATGATGTCAGGGGACATCAATGGGAGAATGTCAAGCATTTGCAAACTGTAGTTAGACAACCACAGTGAATAGCAACAATTCATTCAAGTGTAGAACTCCATGGTTATCAGAGGCATCCAAAGTGAGTTTTATGAAATGCAAATCTTCCAGAATGCAAATATTTCTCTTTTTCATTATTTTATTTGGATTTAAAAAAAAAAAAAAAGATCTGAATTTGTGGAACATCCCTTTGCTACACAAAGCAAAAATTACATCATTTTCCTTTCAAAAGCCACTAATTTAAGACTAAATTATCAGATTGTTTTCAATATTTAAAAGTTCCTAGGGAAAAAAAAAGTGATATTTGGGAGAATGTAAAATCAGTAATTAAAAAGGGGGTAATGTTTATCTCATGAAAGGTGAAGTTTACAGAGTGACACCATCACCACACTCATAATGACCTGGGAGAGAATTTGCAGTTTCACGTAGGGGCTGTTTTACCACAGGTGTCATGTCCCACATGTCTCATCAACCTCCCACAAAAAGGACACGGATGTTAAGATAACTTGGAGAGGTTCCAAGATCTTCCTTGTTCAAAAAAGAAAACACTGACTGTCCCTGAATTTTATCTTGGAATTTCACTGTATCCCATTTTGTAAGCAGTGAGTGAGCATTTACCTTTCCAACAAGCTGTCCAGGAGGGCACAGGCTGCGGAGCTGTTGGGACACATGTTCTGTTTCCACCAAGTGTAATGCCTTTATTGTTTGTACATCAAGATACAAAGACTTCTTGTTTCCATAATGGATACAGCTGGTTGGGGGAGGGGGCAGGGAGCTCCTTACAATAAAAAGGCATTTGATTGCTGCTGGGATCCTTGTCGGTAAAACACTCAAAGATGGTTAATTGGACATTAATGTGTCAGATTTTCAACAAAATAACAAGAAATTTGCCAAAAATAAAGCCCGAAGGAAACACGCCTCCAAATTTTACAGCAAAGCTTTGTTTAAAATAGAAGTTAAAGCAGCGAAGATTTATGACATGTTGACATAACTGATGGTAAAGGAGTTGGCTGAAGCTAAGGGTGTGAAGGTCCAAATGAGAACATCTGCATTATGAAGCTAATTCTCTTAAACATACTGATCAAAATATTAATGCTACATGTAAACACAAGTGCTTTATCTGACAGTGATTTACATTTGGAACGACCTAATCCAACTATGCACTGCATCTTTATTCATTACCAGCAGCCTTTACTTAACACTTCATGCCCGCTTGCACAGGTGGACAATCTACTCAGAGTGACTATTGTGTTTATGTTATTTTTTCATAAGCAGGGTTTGAAATTTGTCAAACTGCATCATTGTTTAACTATGTGCCAGTCAAAGGGAAATTGCCAGATGGAGCGGCTTTCCCCTAACCTTGCTCCAGGCAATGAAATTACACATAGGCCACAGTCTTATGTCAAGTCTTTAAAAAAAAAAAAAAAAAAACCCTCAAAAAAAGAAGAAAAAAAAAAAAGAGCCAGCCAGGCTATGAATAGGCATGACTATGTGCATTCACAAAACCTGGCTTACTTATGCCACTAATTTTGTATGAAAGCTCATGCCAATAGTAAATAAAACTTCATGTCCGTCATGTCACTCATTAACTAGGTGCTCATAATTTATGTATTTAAAGCTTACTTGTCCGCCAAGCAATCAAACAGTAAACCATGTTTTATAGGTGTTAGTGCTTATAGAAACTGTAAATAAATGTCAAACAAAAAAAATCAGGTTTCAGAAAAATGATCAGGGTTAAGTCATTTATCATTGTTCCAACTGGAAAAATCTGAGGACCTGTCAGTGCCAAAGCAAATGTTTCTCTGGCTTTTTCTAACATGCAGCTCAAACTACCAGGCTGCAGAATTCTATTAGCAGGATTTGATTCAATGGAAAATTTGCAGATCATGTGTTTTAGATGAACCTCCTGCTCAAAAAATGGGGCAAGCTGGCTCCCCTTTACTTTGGTGGCCATTAGTTAGACTTGGTTGCCTTTTTCCTGTTGATTCCTTGCCCCAACGATTGGTTAAGACGGTTTGGGCAGAAGTCAGACTGCTCTGGAGCAGTTCTTTGGGAGTGAGAATGGAGGGCAGTGTGGCCCCTTCTCCTGAGGTGGGCACTGGCAGGATTGCAGTGCCTGCTGTGGAGCTGCTCTCTCCCCAGTAGGGTACAGAAAGGACCTGCAGGCACCTACTCCTCTCTGTTGTCAATTTGGTGATCTCCATCCAAGTTCATTCTCACTCAGAACTCCCCTTGTGACCCCAGATCAGTGTATTATAGCTGGTTGTTGCTGTACCTTCCAAGCAGCATGTTTTGCATGCTGCCCACCTGTACTATGGCTCAGAGATTTAGAAATGAGGATGTTTGGAAATGAGGACCATTGGAGATGAGGAGATTTGGATACTGAGAGGCTCCTGCTCGTGTGCACCGATGCTGCAGGTGCTATCTGCCAATGTCCAGAGCTGAGTACAGGATCTGTTCTGAGATATGTGTGTGTGTTGGTGCTAAATACAAATGCCTTTGGTGGTTCTGATGGCTCCAAATAAGAGCGTGTACACCTAATGCTTTCTCAGTTGGTTTGTCTCTAGAATTTGCATTTAGATGGAGCTCCTTAATGGGCTAGAAATTCATGGATAGCCACCTCATGACATGGGGAAACCAGTAGGCTGGTGTAGCCCAGAGGAAAAAAGAAGTGAGCAAAGTGTAGGTGAAGATAGTGGCATACCTGCTACTGTACTGTTCAAAAATATGACTAAAAAATTAGCCCAGGCATTCTTATGACCATGAACATGAAAGAGTTGACTCATACTTTGGGAGGGACTGCCAAACTCCCTGCATGTGGGAGTGCCTTGAGTGTTCCCAAAAGGTCCTGCTGGTACAGTCCACTTTGCTGTACTGAGATGTTCACAGCAAAAATAAGTCAAAACCAGCCAGAGGATCTAGTGTGTCTAGAGTCTTGCTGAAGAGCTACTGCTGTCTGTGAAGTGCCTGTAGTCTAGTGGTTTCTGGAGATGTCAGCAGGAGGTGACCCTGACCTGCTTCGACCAGACCAGCAGACTCCAGGGCTGCCCTGCCTGGGTGTTTCTGGAATGTGGGGTGGCTCCTGTCCCCCCATGTTCCCACAGGCTTCCTTCTACTGACTGACAGTGCTAGCACAGAGTGTTACCAACTGTAGCTGTGGTGGACAGCTTGCATACTCTCAATAGCCAGAGAAAGATCATTCAGCTCTGCCTTCATCTTGATCCAGCTCCTCACAGGATGTGAATTGTCTTGGCTCCACTGATGCTGGTGAGGCAGATAAAACCTGAAGGTGTTGAGAGGCTCTATCACATAGTAAGGGCTAAGAATTGTGCCACAAAGTGCAAATAATGAAAAGTGCAAATAATCTGTGATTGCTGACTTGAGGTCTAGATGCTGGTTATGCCTCTGTAGTCCCTGAGCTCAGACTTACCTATAGTTGCATACTATTAAAAAATAACAGTTCTACTTCATTACACTCTATATTTTTTCTTGTTTTCTCCCTTCTTACTAAAATTAGTTCATTTTGAGTTTGAATTATTAAATTATTTTTCTAATTGTAATTTCCATTTTTATTGGTTTTTCACAAACTTTGAGTGACATTTGCTAAGAAAACTTGCCTTGGCAGATCTGGCACAGACCCCTGGGATGCATCTGTCCTGTTTGAACAGCTACGATGAAGAGTGCATGACAGACCAGCTTCAGTATTTCCTCCACTTTATTAGTACCCACCATAGATTACTTTAGTTCTGAGTTATTTGAAAACTCATCCAAATTAAACAAATAGGCTCTCAACATTTTGAGTATGGTAATGTGTGGTATCACATTTCCCGGTATTTCTGGGGAATTTTAACTGATGTTATTTCTGTCTGTTTGACCAAATTCTGAGGCCTTCATTGAGGGCTCCACTGCAAACAGTGCTGTGCACCTGTATCAAAGACAGGCCCTCAGATTTCCTCTGAATTCTTACTCAGCAAAACTCCTAACAGCTCTGCTGGGATTTGTGACTCTTGAATGTCTATGGAAAAGTTTTCCTGATTGCTAAAGCTGCTTATGCTTGTCAGTGATTGTTCACTGTGTATACAAGGGACATTTAGAATGCTCTTCTGTGGTTCAGTTTGACTTGCTGGTTTATGAATAGCATTATAAAATACATAAAGTATATCTATTCCGTGTTTTCTAGCTCTCTAAGGATAGTCTCTGATTCTACAGGCTTAAAAAAATACGGGCAATAAATACTTTCAAATAGTTACAGACATAATTCATGCCTTGTAATGAACGTTTTAAAAATCAGGACTTTTCCTGGCTCATTACCCAGTCTGTAGACTTGATTTTTTTAATTAATGTAAGAACACCTTCTTTATGGTGTGCTCATGTTTACCCAAAAGTCACATCATTTTTCAAATTATACAAGGTGTCAGTGCTGAGGGTAGTGAGCGCTATTGCTCATATTCCAAAGCAAGCAGTATTTTTAATTTTTTTCCTAAATCTGTCTAGAAAATGAGTATCAAAAATGTTTTGCCCATTTCCAGTAGGATTTGTGTGCTAGATACAAAAGCCATGAAGAAGCCACCAGGTCTGCTTTGAGAGAAGGTGATGGGGAGGCAGCAGCAGCAGCACCAATGTTAAAGGACACATCTGGTCTTCTCTGTGTGTGAGTTGCCTGATCTAAAACTGGGGCTTCTCAATGCTCTGTCAGCAGAAAATACAAGAAGACTGCAAGAAAAAAAGTCAATACCCAGCAGCAAGACATTCAAAAATCTGACTTCAATTTTTTCCTGAAATCGTCTGATTTTATTAACTGATGATTTCCAGTGTGTGAAGCCTTTTGGATTAGAGAGCCTGTTAAGCATTATCATTCCAAACACCCAACAGCTCTCATAAATCTCTAACTTTGATTCAATTTATACAACACTTACTGTTATTATCAAGTCTGAAGGTATGAGAGCTCCTCCTCATGCTGTTTTTCTGAGATGTGCAATTCCCAAAATTAGCAAGACTGTCACTCAGAACAGGAGGGCAGGGGAGCTGAGTGTTGCTTCAGCAATCTTTGATCAGCGCTCATTTTAGCCCACCTTTGATGCTGTCACTGTTTTCATGGAATATTCTAAGCCATCAGTGTCAGGAATACGTGTGGGTTTCTAGGGAAAAGTCAGCCCATGGTTGTTTTTTGTCTTGGTAGAAATCCATCATGCTTTAGAAATCCTCAACATTTTAGAAATTTTCCAAGCTATGTGTTGCTCCAGGAATATAAAAGATGCAGGAAGACTGAAGCATTTGGCTTTTACCCTCTGCAATGGGATCTTTTGCTGATGTGCAGCTGATGTGGATCCTCCTGAGCACATTTCATGTCCCCAGCTGTCCCGCTCCCCCTCCCAGACCCACTCTGTGCTGGCAGAAGGGTACATGGCAGAGGCTGCCCAGGGGTCTCAACCATGCCCAGCTGTCATTTATTCAATTATCATCAGAACTCAAAAGCCCCAAGAACGGAAAAGTGCGAGTGATTCTTGGCTCTCAAGCAATACTTTGGCAGAGCAGGATCATTGCCCCTGTGTTTGATGCTGGGGAACGTCTTTGCAGACTTGCTCTATTTCTGACAGCTCAGGGAATTTCTAAGTTGAAACCTATTAACATTTCCTGATGACTTATTCTGTTTCCTCCTTCAGTAAAGAATGTCTCTTTTAGTAGTTTACGAATATATGAAAAGGTGAATTTCAGATGTTCAGAGTGTCGAAGCAATATATGAGTATTTCTTAACTTCAGGGCATGATGGAGATTTTTTCCAGTACATCCTCTCTAACTGAACATAGATCCAGATGCTCACAGAGTCATAAAGAATAAATAATACTTCCTTCACTGGTTCAGCAATCTCACTTGCCTAAAACACCATATACAGTGCCATAGTTTGGGTTTAGGGCCTTTGTTAGCCTGGAGTTCACTGGAAATCATGTCAGGAAAAGCATGACCTCCCTTCCTCTCCCCTATTATTCAGCTGAGTAGGAGATGAGTTGGCTCATCCTCTTCCCGGGGTGAATTTTAGGCCATGGTTTAGTTTAAAGTGCCTTCTGTCTTGTCCTCTGCACAGGAGTTTGTGACAGTGACAGCAGCAGGGGCTTTGGCAGGGGGACAAGGGTGTGACGAGCCTTGGAGGGCCAAGCTGGGGAGGGGACTCCGTCTGTAGGGACAGGGAAGAGACAGGTGTTAGCCCACTGCTATTATAAATTCCTGGGACAGCTTGAGAATCAAACTGATGGTGCATTGAATATTGATTGAATTGTCATGATGGCCTTGGTAACAGTGCAACTTATGGCAGGGGAAATGAAATCAGTCAAGAACCTAACCTTGTTTTGGCATTTTGCTCTCCCAAAAATGTGGTGCAGAGTAATGACAGTGCCTACAGCTAAGGCATGGACCTTAGAGCTGCTCTCCGTACTTTGCAGATGCCAGCTAAATAGCCAAATAATTGCTTTTTTAAAATTGTACAAAGAATTGTAGCCAAACATTCGTGTGAACTTGAACTGTTCAGAGCTTAAATCCGATTTTTTTTTACAGCAGTTTTTTGGAGCTATTGACCTCGAGAGCATCCTGGTGTTCCAGGGGATAGCGTTCCATTTTTCTCTTCACACATAATGAGCAGTGAACTCCTTGATTGTTGTTGTCTGTTCCCTCTACTGAGAGACCACTGCAGCCAACAAATCCAGCGTTTCTTGCCGCAATCTAAACAGAGTGATGCATTGCAGGTGCTTTCCTCATCTCCTCACACCTCTCAGAAACATTAGGGGGGATTTTCAACTTCCTATTCAACTTTTAAATAGAGAGTCAGGTCAGTCTGTGGATTAGAAGACCAATAAATCTTCTGCCTTCCCTTATTGTACAAGCATCCAGCAAATATCTTCTGTTACCCTGGCTCACAGCGCTGGCCACGCTGACCTCGTTCCAGGCTAGGAGAGTGATAGCTTAATGAACACATCTAAAGACCAACCATGAATTTCAAGCAAAGAAAACATCACTTCTCTGATGGTGATGTATAAAATCAACTCTTAAATTGCTTTCTCCCCTCATCATTCTCTGTTTGAGTTCCCCGTAGGTGGCCTTTGCTGAGGATGGAGCCCCAGTGCTGTAAATAAAGTCCAGCAAGATGCAAGGTGCTGAAAAGAGTGACTTCACTGGCTCTGCTGCCCCTCCACAGCAGCGAAATGAACGATTGTTGATTTGTATTTAATGCTCAATTTCCTCTCCATTACTACAAACCATGCAAGGCAGGCCCTGTTTCAGGCTATTCTTAGGAGAGCTCAATCTATCCGGTTTCACATCTGCTAAAAGCCCCCGTGTCATACTAATTACAGTTTTCCCCTGGAAAGAATTCCAGTTTTAAGACCAAAGAAAGATATGCTTATTTGTAACTAATGCTCTAATCTATACAGTTGCTTGTTTGCAAGCTAGAACCATACTTGTGCAACTTTATTTGTGTTCCAAACGCAAGAGGAATGCAAAAGGACAGCACAAAAGTGTCACAGATGTACCTTTCGTAAGTATTTTACAAGTGTGTTTATAATGAAAAGCCCCAGTGTCCCTGCCCTAATTTCTGTGCCACAGAAATTACTTCTCCTTGGCCCTTGGCCTGCGTTCCACCACAGAGCACAAGGTAATATTTGTGCTTCTTCTAAATCAAGGGAGATGACAGATTACCTCCAGACAAATAAGACAAATTAGCAGTGGAAGTCTTCAAAGGCTATTTTGCCTTGTTGTGTGCAATCTGTCGCTTTTACAGGGAACTGTGCACATGACCTTCTTTATGATCACCCCAATCTTAAAAACAAGGCTTTGTTCCACTGTTTCTACTGAAAGCTTATTCTGACCATTGCTTGAAAAGTATATAAATATTTTTCTAAATTTTAAAGCAAATGCATTATCACCAGTTTTATCCGTGTACTCTTCCGCAGCACTATGCTGCAGCTTACATTTCTTTTCCTCGGCTTTTGCCTTGGATGTGAATACTCTGAAAGTGAGTTGGAGGGACCAGAGCTGTTCACTCTCTAGGCAAAGGAACCGATGATAACTCCTCAAGTCCTCCAGGCCCCCTCTCCCATCAGGTGCAAGGGAAGCTGTCCTGGCGTGGAGGTACCATAGCCCATCCCTTGTAGAATGACACTTTCAGCCCCGGGGGCTGTTTCTCAAGTGCTAAATAGTAGATCCTTAAGGAAGGCACAGGAACTTGTTAGCCATGGAATTTTGCTCCTCCTGCAGTTTGAAGACTTCCTGAGAGAGGTGGTTTCTTGTTGCTTAATAGCCCTCGATGGATATTCTGCTCCGAGAATTTGGACGGTCACTTGGGAATCCAGGCAAGCTTCTGGCACTCAGCAGAACAGCGGCAGCTCTTCTGCAGCTTGATACACACAGACTTGCTGCTTTCTGCTTGTCTTAAACCTGTTTCTCACTAATTTCATTTGATGTTCCATTTTTTTCCTTTTACAGGAGTTTGCTACTCTGTGTCACAATTCGCCAAGTCTTTCTCCAGTTCTTGCAGTTTTCCTACAGTTACTATAAAACAGGTATCTGCTACATTATATAACAAATACCATAAAACAAATCGCAAAAACTCATAGAACTGAGATTCTCTTATTGCAAATAAAGTGTAGCCTGTTGGAATCTGGGTGTTTTCACAGGCACTTATTTGCAGGTGTTCTAGGCCAAAATTAAGGCACTCAAAAGAATACAATTTTAAATATCGTATGATATTCTGTACTGCATCGTTTCCTTATGCATGCTTCAAATACAGCAAATTATTCAATACATAAAAGCCGCTTTAAAAAAAGATTTGTATTCCCACATGACCATTTGCCTGTGAACTGCACATTACATTCATTTAGTGCTTGCTTATATTACAGTGAAGTGAAGCCCATAGATGCCTCAAACTAACAGCTGTGATGACAGGGAACAATAACCTGAAGTTATCCAAGGAATTCTGATGCAAGTTGTTGCAAAATTGCTTTTGCTCTGTTTTTTGCTTTCATGGGGAAATATGGAATAGTGTCAGCAGCCAATATAGTTGCTTTAGTTTAAAAATATTCCATAGGGAAATAGTTCTGGAATGTAATAGGATCAGACACAGAGCGCAAACTTGGAATATTGTGTCTCAGCATCACAAAAAAAAAAAGAGAGTAAACAGTTTAAATCAGAGGTTTTGTCCTGGAAATTATGCAGGCAGTTCAGTATCATTCAAATTCCATATTAAATAATTAATTAGGACACCAAAGAGGTCTTGCCAGTTCAGCTGGAGTTCATGGCCAGGTGTCTTGCTTGCATCACTGATTTCCTTTCACTTAAGGCTCGTGCTTGCTATGTCCAACACGTTGAGCTTATATGTGAAGGAAGAATGTTTTTACACAGAGAGATACAAACACATCGTAAATCAAATGTCATTGAGAATTTCTTGGTAATGTTTATGGTTTATGGGTCACAGCTGCTGAAAAGCTTATGGTGAAAAAGTTATACCTAAGAAATGGCTGCAGAAATATGAGTTGCAGTTTATTTATTTTTTAAAATATGACAGAGTTTTGATCTTCAAGTTCATTTCATTCCATTAGAACAGTTGTATGAGCCCAGCAGGAAAATACACACACAAATGGATGTAGGCCAGTGTATTACCTCTGAATTCTATTTCTGTCTCTTTTGCATGTGCTCTACCCTGATGGGCATCATAAATGCCATTTCGAAGGTGTTTACTCTTAAATGGCATGAGATTATTTTTTTTCTCCTTTCCTGTATTTTCTCTTTGATGAAGAAATTCAGTTTTGATATTAGGACAAGGGGATGCAGTGACACTTTACAGGATGTTGGTGACAACAGAAAATCTTGAGCCAGTGAGTTGAGGTCTTTCCAGCCCTCATACCCAGCAGGTGGTTGTAATGATTGCACAGCTTTTATCTGCATTTTGTGACCTTAGTTTTGATTCAGAGGCAGAGCTGCAGAGAATAAAATTTGAAATAGCTCCTGCAGTAAATGAACACACACACAGTTTTTGTTTAACAAAGTTGGTCACTTTTGATGTTTACTTGTTACCTGGTTGTTAAAAAGTTCTTGTTAATTGTTAATGCCCCTAGTTGTTTCTTCTTACCTTGTACCTGTACCCCCTTCACATCGGGAATCTCTCCCACTGCTCCCCAGAGTGGTGTCCGGGACTGTGCACATTACCATATGCAAATGAGGAGCCACTGGGTACTATTGGGAAACAAAAACCCCTAAGAACAATGAGCCAACACGTAATAGAGGACTAAAAAAGGCATATTTTGGCAGTCAAGAAGCAGGACTACTTTTCTATTCCACATTTACAGTCTGGATAGTGTCACCATAACTTAAGTAACCAGACCAGAATGACACCCCTGGACGAGGAGCCAACCCATGTTTCCTAGCAGACTCTCCTAAGGTGGGAAGCCCCAGCTCTGCCCCCTGCCAAAGCTGAACATCTCCTACACATCACCCCTGTGTGCGTGACCCCTTGGGCTCCCCACCCAGAGCTGACTTTTAATAAAGGCATCCAACAGGAGTCTGTCTCCTGGCCCTATTTTTAACAGCTCACTCATGTAAAATCAAATATATTTTGTTTTGAGTGAAAATCATGGAACTTTTTTAGTCTTTTTATTTCCCTTGACAAGTCCAAAGACATGGCTGAACAGTGCTTATTTTGCATGAGTTGATGCAAAATCTGTTGATGTTTTCATTTTTAGTCTGGGCTTTCCCCTTTTCCTAATATAAGAACAATCCTTACATCATGTAAGATATATTTATAGCATGAGACTTACCCAGGATTAAGATGGAAGCAGCCCAGGAAACGACAAATAGAAAATTCCTTAAATTTCAAATATTTCACAAATTAATTGGATTGTGTGTCTGTTTCGACTAATTCAGACAATTCACTTGAAAGGTTTTATGAGGACTTCCTGATACAAATCTGCTGAAGTAAAGGTTTCAGGTAACAATTCTACTTTTTTTTTTTATAGACTGATAATTTTAAGGATTTTTTTCAGGATCCTTTTACATTTCTGCTTCAGTTTTGTTTTCTGGAACAGTTCTAACCTTGTTTGGACTGAGCTATAAAAAAAAAGAGTTAAAATAAAAGGAATATTTAAGTTTTGCTTCATGACACAAATAAATATTGGAGCTGCACAGGATGTTTGAACTTTATGCAGGGCCCAAAGGAAACAAGAGCTTCATGACCATGGTGACACCTTGACTCTTGATTCGGTGTTTTCATTAAAGAAAATCGTTTGTCTGATTTTTTTATTTACTATCTCATGTGATGCTGAGTTTCAAGGAACTGTAAGCTTGCTGTGGTTTATTCCTACTCTTGGCAGACAAAAGACAGAGCAATGTTGAAATTGAAAACAGTGATGCTGCTTGCATCTCTCCTTTTTTTCTGCTGGAGCCAGTGAATGCCCAGTGGGCATTGTAATGGATGGGTGTCACTTTACAAAAAGACCTTGATTTGTCTTGTGCTTTTCCATGTTTCAGCTCTTCACAGCATTTTGAATCTGAGTGATTTTTTGACTGCCTCGAGTCAAGAACAAAATACAGTTCATTTCCTTCAGCAGAAGTGAAAAGGGACAATGCTGCTGAGGTCTTTTGAATGGGAAGAAGGTTCAGGCAGCCCTGGAAACTGATCCAGGACTCATCCTGAGGTGCAGACATTTGCTACCTTTTATTCTTCCAAATAGAAAATAATGAAAATGCATGTTTTGTGCAGTCACCATAATCAGCATTCATTGGCACTATACACAGAGAACAGGTTGGTTTGGGGTATTTATCCTCTTTGTATCTTGTCTAGGCAGGGAATGGGAGTAGCTGGAGTCCCCAGTATTCCTTCACACCAGTTCTCTCAGCCTGCTCTGTGCAGACTCAGCCCCTTCATCCCTGGGTGACAGAGGGAGGGTCCAGGAGCTCTCCATGTGCTCCCTGTGGGTGACTCTGGAGGAACTTCCCTGACTCTGCTGGCACCTCTGCTGCACTGGCTCTGGGCACTCAGCTTTCCCTCCATGGATCAGAGTGTGCAGCCCTGGGATCTCTCCCTGTGCTCTGCCCACACTCAGCTCTGGGCACTCAGCTTTCCCTCCATGGATCAGAGTGTGCAGCCCTGGGATCTCTCCCTGTGCTCTGCCCACACTCAGCTCTGGGTAGGGCAGGTGAGGCAGTGATCATGGCTTTGGGATGGGGACTGAGCACCCCTAGCTGTGGGAGGCCAAGGGAGCAACCCAACAATGCAAAAAGAGGTGATTATCCAATTCCTGGGTCTGCTCCAGTGGAAAAAGCCCTCTTAGCCTGCTCATGGCCTCAGACACTACGAAACAGATATTGTTGGTAGAGATTATGAATTCCAGGACTCTTTACCGTGTGTATCTACTTTTCTGTCTGTATATGTTGCAATAAAACAACATGCATAAGGTTATACAAATAGCCTGGAAGTGATTGACATGCTAATAATGCTCAATCAAGTCAATAATGCTCATGTAACAAGCTCCTGAGAAAATAATATTTTTGGTCAATAACATACTTTTAAAAAATGAACTGTTTGTTTTTAATTAACCTCATATTTAGCCATTTAGTCATGCTGTGTCCATCAAGCACAGTGGAGAATAACACGTGCTGTCTTGAAATACTGTGTTGTTGCCTTAAACTTTCATCTCTTCCTTCTTGGCTTTCTCTTCTGCATTCCACCTCAGCATGTTTGGGAGGATTGAGGCAAATCATGGCTTGTCATGTTACTTCGAATTCAGTGCTTCTCCTTTGTAAAGAGGGCGTTAGGTGATTCATCCGTGACAGATCATCCCATTATGTTGTGACAGACTGTCAGAGTGAACCTGCTGTAAGTACTTAGCAACAATAGACTGCTTCTAATGTGTCACTTGACTCCTTTTCTTTTCTTTTTCCTTTTTTATTTTTTTTTTTTTGGCTAAAGGCTGACAGATTTTAATCCATTAAGTGATCCAAAAAAACAGTGTTTGAGATTGTGTAATGCTCAGTAAAATTGAGCAGACAGTGCCTACAAATTCCCAACAGGGAGGTGGATGTAGGTCCTGTGGTCTTTAGACTCTTCTTGTCACATGGTGTTAAGTAGTACATTGTGGGGTCTTGTTTGCTTTGGGACTTGTTTGGATCTTTTAAAGGGAAAATTATATGCTATCAGGGAAGAATTTTTAAAAAGAAAATTCATTCATGTCCCAGTTATGAGGGAGATCTGAAATAGAATAATTGTGAAATGACTTTCAGATACATCATTTCTTGTGTTGTCCTGTTTCTGTGTTTATTTGCATTTAATGTTTGGGTTAGGCAAGCTCTGGAGCTCAGTTTCCTGGCTGCTGCTCTGCTCTGGGGACAGTAGCCTCTTCTCACCCTCACACGGCTTGTGATTAATTACAGCATCCTTCCATCCCTCTAATTAGAATCAATTTGTTGTATCTATCAGCACAATGAGATTGGATGGCTGAATTCAGATTAAAACTTGGGGTGTGAAATTGAACTTCAGACAATTCAGAGACTGCTGGTGCTGAGCACTTTTGTAAACGAGGAGCCCTAATAGGTGCCTAAATTTCATGTCAGGAGTCTGTCACTAAGTGATCATTGTTCTGGCAGTTTTTGTGTGCCCGTGTGCTCACCTGTGCTCACATCGAGGTCACAGAGTCAATGGGAAACCTCACCCTGTACTGACGCCAAACCCATTTATCTTCCCCGAAGTCAGTGGTAAAAAGATGACTTAAAAAAAATCTGGGTCATGATTTTGACAAACTTACAGTAGATGACATCCATCAACCTGTGATTACTGAGCAATATGCTTAAAATAAGACAGATACTGAAGGTTAAAGGGAAGACAGAAATGGGAATCAGATGCATTTTTAATGTAAAAATGAGACCTGCTTAACCCCTCAGTATTTTATAGAGTCACAGAATCACAGAATATCCTGAGCTGGAAGGAACTCCCAGGGATTACCCAGTCCAAGACCTGGCCTGGCACAGATACCCCAACAATCCCACCCTGGGCATCCCTGAGAGCTCTCTGGCAGCCTCGAGGCTATGCCCATTCCCTGGGCAGCCTGGGCAATGAGTAAAACAAAAGAAGCAGAAGATGAAAAGAACCTGAAGAGGTAGAGGCTATGGAAATTTCTCCAAAATGTGTCTGCACTGTTGTGCTGCCTTGTTCTGGTGTCTCAGCTGGGG
Source organism: Thryothorus ludovicianus (assembly GCA_013397245.1). Classification (NCBI taxonomy): domain Eukaryota; kingdom Metazoa; phylum Chordata; class Aves; order Passeriformes; family Certhiidae; genus Thryothorus; species Thryothorus ludovicianus. The sequence goes on along the minus strand of VZTB01012128.1, from coordinate 422,116 downwards.
TTGTAGTGATGCCTTAAGTTTTAGCTGTTATATTTTTCAGATTCTGTGCTGTTTTAGTGGGTAGTTTTAAGTTTCATATTAAATGCTACTAAGTTCTCTTCACAGAGTAGATAGACAAAACAATTCCTTCTCTAGCTCAATACCAAGGGCAACTTTCAGGCCCAAGAACAAAAACAACTGTAATGTGAGAAGAAAGAACAAGGAGGATGGAGCTTCATAACCTGAAGCTATAACTGGACAATTGATTCTAATATGCTGATGGACCAGAACCTATAAAATGTGACACCTTGTGATCAGGGGTCCATTTTGTGGCCTTTTTGTGTTCATCTTGGTGTGGCCCAGCCGGGATCTTGTGCAGCCTAGGTGTGTCCATTGAGGTTTTTTTATAAATACTTACTTTATCCTCTTGCTCTGACTAGTCTCTGTTCCAGGTCAGCATCCAGAAAGTATCAGTAGCACAGGGAATTTTTTCTTATTTTGCTGCTTGGGTGTTCCAGACATTAGGATGCTAATTAGATTTTGTGTCTTGGATTACCCAGCCCTGGAGCTCTCCAGCTCTGAGAAGAGGCACTGACACAAGGTGGTGTTAAATGCAGTGTTCCAATTCCATCCTATCCTGTAGCTATATTTTGGGGAATGCAGAATTCTTCATGCCCTACCTCTGTAGGGATCAGGGAGGACTCTTACACCTGATACAGAGGGTGATCAAAGCACAGGGACATCCCTGAGGACATCCATACCTGAGGATGACATAAATCCTCTGTTCTTCAAGGCGGTGCTCAGAGACCTCTGGCTTTATGGGGTGCCCACAGTGGCTCCTTCAGTTACAGAGACTTGCATCTTGTAGAATTCAGTCCCTCCCCCTGGTGTGGGGTTTCCAGACCTGCTGTGGAGATGCAATGAGCAGCAACTTAAACCACAGAGGTCAAGTCTCTGTTCTAGAACCCCCTTGTGTGCTACATGACTGTTTCGCTCTCCCCTGGGAATTGGGAAGGTCTCAGGAACTCTCTGGTCCTGCAGTACTCACTCCTGGGAGTACTTGGGCTGAGTTCCATCACTACCACCCCAAACCTTCCTGCATATTTGACCTGCCCTCTTCAAGAGTGTCATAGATTATTCTACTCCAAATTTTTTACAGTACCAGAACATTTAATCCTATTCTCACCTCTTTTCCATGTCAGGAGATCTCTGATTTTTCCCTGTCAGCTTTTTTCCAGTGGCTGTAGTGCCTTGCCCCATGGATAGGCGTGAGGAAAGGGTTGGACTTACCTCTGTGTGGTCCCTCTGAATAAATATAGAAGTTGGTCTCTGGTTAACACTTCATGAAACTTTCTTTGTGTCCTGTTTTCCATCATATACAAAGTACACCAATAATTCAGCATTGTGGGAATTTGCATTCCACTACTACTCATTCATATGCCATGGAGGACTATAAAAGGAAGAAAGACTTGAAATGCAAACTGTAGAGGACTATAAAAGGAATAAATACTTATATTTCTATTCCTAATAAAATATTATTGAAAGTATTTATGTTCACTTTAATACAGGAGTAAATTTAATGGAGACTTTGGAGATGCACTGACATTTCTTACAGTGCCTAAATAAAGCTGGATGACTTTTGGGGGCAAATCTGAGGGACAATTTACTTTTTTTTTCTCAGTAATTTTTCTTTCACAACAGTTTCTGGTTGCCAAGAGATAAATGACAAAAGATGGGATTTGCCAGCAACAAAATGTGACATTCTTGTCCTAACAAACTCAAAAGCAGCATATTTCAACAAACACAGAAGAAAGCAATATGTAGTATTTGGAACACTGCAAGATGTTTCTGCTTCTTCCAAAAGTGGAATTTTTGAGGGAGTTTTTCTCTAAAAAGGTACAAAATTTCTGGAAGTTCTAAAATAAAATGACACTCAAGAGAAAACATTTTCAAATTTTACCTATGTGTACACTCAAGAAATTCTAACTTAGAGGCTTCCGCAAGATGAGAATTTAATACCTAAACTTAAAATTTTTATGTCCTCTATTGGAGGTTTTTACTAGACTGCTTAAATTGTTGCTAGACTGCCAAGCAGATAAGTGAGTGAACTGGAAATAAAAACTGCTTTGGCTATTTTGAGAAGGAAATCCTGAAAAACATGGCTTTTCTATTTCCCATTGACTGAGTTTTGTTGAGGTCAGTCCTGAAAGATTTTAGAAAATAAAATATGTGTAAAAATCCATTAAGTGTGCTTCGTCTCTTTAACCTTTATTTTGGAGAACAGACCAGCTACCAGATGTGTGTTATTTGATTCACTGCCCATGGTGTTAAATTTCCTTTCAACCCAAATCATCCTGTGATTCTGTGTTTAAAATCTTCCTCTTAATTCTCTCTTATTGTTCCTTGAATGCTCCAGTAACAACTCGTCAGGAATTTGCTATCCTTGTTACTCGATGTTTGTGTATGAGCAGGTGAGGGTGAGAGGTGGGAGACAAAGCCTTCACTTGCCCGGATTGAGGTTCATTGAGGTGGATGCACCTCAGACAGCAGCAAACACCTGATCTGTGCTCCTTGCAGGGGGGCAGCCAGCTGCACAAAGGGATTTCTTGTTCCAAACATTCCAAGGTGCACATCCATGCCAGTTGTGGAGGCCCCAAAAATGCGAGGGATAAGGAAATACTGATTTTGTTTCCAAAAAGAGGCTGGGGCTGGGTGGGGCTAAAGAACGCCTTCAGGTGTGACTGTGGGGAACACAAACGATCCTTTAGCCAAAGGGAGGATCTGGTGACCCTGCCCTACCCTGGGAGGACAGGGGAAGAGCACCTTGTGTGTCCAAAACTGCACGTCTTCCTTAAATATCTGAATGCATTTCGGATGTCATTGGCAGCTCCTCTGGGGACAGCAAAGGACACAGGAGATGAAGCACAACATGATTGTTTCACCAGGAAAGCCCCTGCTTCCCCGTGGTCCGAGGTACCCTCTCTCTGCAGCGAGTTGGTGTTGCAGCGGGGAGGGAAAACCCTGACCTGTGCTGATTACCTGAATTATTCTGTATCTGATCCCACATTTAATAATGGATTGCAAACCCCAGAAGCACATCTGTGGCTCTATAATTCAATAGTTTATGCATTTACCTCTCTGATCTCTCAGGTTTGCAATATTTATTTTTATTCAATTATAAATCTATTTACATGTTGGCATAAACTGAGAATTGGAAATTGTAAGACCTGCAGTAAAAATGCCTGCGTTTAGGACACATAAGTAGTTGGAGCATTAAGCATCTATTTGCATATCCAAAGGTTACATCAGGTGCATGCAAGGAACATTTACACCTGTGCTTTTGACATGTGATATGTTAAATATCAAACTCAGCCATGTTTTCAGCATCCTCTACAAATATATTTGGGTTATACTTGTCCAGGAGGGACAACATTTTAGCAGCACTTCCTGGTTATCCTCATGCTGCCCCAGAACTCCTGCAGCAGCCTTGGCCCCAGGAACAGAGGTGAAAAGTCTTTGTTTGCTGGAATAATCCACTTCTGGATGGGGAACGAAGGAAGAGTGTAAACAACACTTGCTCAATAGGTTTTTGTTGTGGTAGCTCCTGCCTGCTCTGTTTGCTTTGTGAGAATACTCAGTGAGGTGTAGCAAACAGGGAAATTCTAATAAAAGAATTCAACTGCTTTGTTACTGGGAAAATTTTGAGCTTGTTGTTTTTAGTGTGGTACAAACAATAATTCCAACTGTGCACAGCTCACTGATGTATTTCGCACACAGAAACTTTCCAGGAACTGCTCTAGAAGTTATTTGACAGTAAATAATATACTCATAGACAGTTTTAAAATGGAAAGAAGTACTAAATGCGTAGAATAGATTATTCATTAGCCATTACCTACTTCTATCAGGTGACTACTGGTAGTTCCAATTACAGTTCTGGATTTCTCAGGCAGGCCTGGCAAACTTCCTTGTTGTACTCAGTAAATACAGTTAATTACATTGCCTGTTCTCTGGTTTGTTTTCCAGAGTGCATAAATACTTTTGGTTTTAAAGGCAATATTGATTCAAATATTTGCGCTGCTATTAAATACCATTGTGGCACAAGGGAAATACTTCACACTTTAGCACTGGCCATCTGAGGACTGGAAGTTTTCTCTTTTTTGGGTTGATTATGCATCAGACCACAGGCTTGCTGAGCGATAAATCTTGAGCCAAGTCCACCTCCATGGTTGGGCTCACCCTGCTCTGCTCCATACATGCAGCCTTGGTGGACTTTTGAGATTTTTATCCAAATAACTCTTCAGCCTCTGGACAAGTGTCCATGGTGGAGCTGAGCTCCACATCCCCTGGCTGTCTCTGTTCCCAGCAGCTCCTAGAAGCTCACCAGGTTGTTCCTGGCAGGTCAGGCTTTTGTTGAAAAGATAGAATCACAGATTCACATGGTGAACAATCCCTCTGAGAGTAGTGGGTCCAGCCACAGCTGGGCACTTTAGTGGTGCATCTCTAGGAATTTTAACAGGCAGATCACACACCTTAAGAAATTTTTTGTGATTCTTTCGTGAAACTTTTTGTGATGTCTTTTCATCAAGCTCTAAGTCTGGTTGATCATTGCAGGTTCATATTGAGCTGCAGGAGCTTTGAGAGACTTAACAGATCATCTGCTCCAGGGACTGGACACAGGGCTTTCACTGCTACTCCCTGCATCAGAAAAGTGATTTTTTCTGGTGATCCTTTTTCACCATCCTCTTTTCTGCCTATCTGAGCTTTGAACTGGACTCTTGGATTTGTGAGATTTGGATTTCTGAACTGGACTAAACAGCACATGTGACTGTGCATGTCAAGAGGTTTAAAGAGTGAAAACATTTCTCATGGAGAGGATGAGAAGTGCAGGGCAATCTTGTTCCAGTGAGAAAAAGCAAAAAAAGGCAAAGGAAAAGGCAAAGGCAAAGGCAAAGGCAAAGGCAAAGGCAAAGGCAAAGGCAAAGGCAAAGGAAAAGGAAAAGGCAAAGGCAAAGGCAAAGGAAAAGGAAAAGGAAAAGGAAAAGGAAAAGGAAAAGGAAAAGGAAAAGGAAAAGGAAAAGGAAAAGGAAAAGGAAAAGGAAAAGGAAAAGGAAAAGGAAAAGGAAAAGGAAAAGGAAAAGGAAAAGGAAAGGTCCCTTATCCGTGTCTGATGGAAAGGAGATGGAAAAAGAGAAGCTAAGACCATAATAGTAGCCAGAAAGAACTGCTCTGCAGACCGTATCAAATTGGGCATCAGGAAAGCATCAGGAAAATGTAGCTTGTTCTTTGTGGTTACAAGCTACAGTGCTAAAAAGTGATTTTTGTTATTCATTACAACCATGTTTAGATTCCTTGTGGTGGCTTTTTGAAAGGATATTTTGTTGTATTTGTGAGACAGATGTAATTACAAGAAAACCGTTTTTCTTGTGTCAAGACTGCCAGTGAACGTCCCTGAGTGGAAGGCAAGTGCTTGCGGACAAACATCTGTGGGGATTTTTCCTTTCATTCTTCTTTTGAAATACATAAAGGTGAGGAAAAAAGACATTAATTGGAGTTGTAAGATGAGGGTGGGTGGACAGTGTGAGTTCTGGGTCCCTCTGTTCCTTCCACCTCTGACTGACAGAGGCTCATCCTGTGTTTATTGGAAGACTGGGGGTGATCATGTCAAATCCACTTCCTGTGTATTGCTATTTATTTTCATAACATGAGGGGTGGGGACTTTGGGGGGCAATGCTGGCACGACTTAAGCTGAGCAGCACAGAGACCTCAAACACAAATCAGGGCTCCATCTTGGTGGTTCCATTGCCCTTGGGACAACCTTCAGAGACAGAAACATGAGCATGAGGAGGTGACACCACTGTGTGAAACTGCCTCTGCTAATGGAGAGACTTTAACCCACCTTGAAAGTAAGTTATTTGATAAATCCCAAATTCCTTCTCTTTCTGGAAGGTTCTGTTACCCAACTATTTCAGCTAAGCTGAATGAACACAGAGGAAGCTGAAGAATTGAGACAAGAGCTCAGCACAAAAGGATACTGGAAGTCTTTATGTACCACTGGCGTTGCTCTGTGACTTCACCTCACCGTGCAGGCACATTCGCTCATTAGGACCAAAAGCAAAACATCTCACTGCGGTTCTGGTTAATAAGATTGGGGGGTTTTTTGTCCCTTATCCCATGCACACAGAAACCCCAGTAGGGGTTCAGCAGGAGCTGTAATGTCTGTGCCTTGATTAAAACTTCTGGCACGAAACATGGCACAAGCCTGTGGGATTTATTACCGTCTGTGTGGATCCTGTTTGTTTTTTCCTATGGAAATCCAAGTTTATACAAAGGCCATCAGATGGAACCTGCACGCCTTTATTATTACTAATAGTGGCTAGGAGTGCAGTTCCAAATGATGCATAACATTTTTTTTAAAGTAAACCATAAGCCAAGTTAAATGAACTTTAAAAGTGAACATGATTCATAACAGATATCATTTTAAAACTGACCAGACACAGCAAATGTAAATTCTGTCCTTTTAACTGTAAAATGTTTAAGCTTATTTGCAAAGGAGTTTGAAAAATTAAAACCATACCTTCTCTGTGTTTCTCCAGCCATGGAGAAACATCAGAGTTTGCATTTGAAAGGATGGCAATACAAACTGTAGAGACAAGCTGGATGTCTACTTGAATTATCCTGCTTGTTGAGAGGAAGTCTTAAACTGATGATCGCATATAATCTGTAATGTATTAAAAGCATATTCTTTATTGGAGTCCCCATATTACATTTCAAATACATTTCCATGGAATGTTTCAAATTGTCATTTAAAATTATTTCTATTTTCATTGAAATGGCATATGTCCCCTCAACACTCATCTAGAACTTTATTATTATGTTTCTTTGGACAGTTTAAAGACATGAGATCACTTTTTGTGGTTTTGTGTGCCTCCCTCTACCTCTGTTCCTGCTTCAGTACTAATGCCAGCTCCATGTCCCCCCAACAGTTTAGCTCCAGCTTCTTGGCCTCTATAGGATCTGTTTCAATTGATCAGAGGTTTGGCTAACTTAAATATTTAGGCCATATATAATAACTGTATCTCAAACAAACACTTATTGCCATCACTTTCAGTGCTCACTATCGTTAAGAAACAGAGTTCTGACTTCCATTCTAGCACTTCTTTTTCAATTGTGTTTTGTTTCAGTGGGGGTTTTTTTGCGCCCCTAGTGTGATTTCTGTCACCTGGAGGGTGATTTTTCAACAAGAGGGATTTTGAAGAAATTGTGTCTTCAAAAGCTAGAAGTTAATAAAGCATTTACAAGTGCAAACAAACAAGGACCTTAAATGTGTCCCAGAATTATCCTTAGTGTCTATACTCTAGCAGCAAAATTGAGTTTTATATTTCCACCAAAAACAACCCATGAGAAACATGAATTTTCAGCTCTGAAGATAGGCCAGGAATGGGAGTTGGATTGGTGTTTCTTGAAGTCAGAGAGGTTGCAAGGTGTTGTCAAAGCACTTAAAATACAAGGGTTGCTGTGCTGAAAGGGAAGACTTCAAGGAAACCTCACTTCAACTGATTTAATTCAGTTTATACTCTTCAGTAGGTGAGCTGACTTGAGCCTGTGTTTGTTGACTTCACTTATTCATCTGATTTAGCAGAGTTGAGACACTTAAAAAAGAGGGTGGCAAGGCTCTGGACAATATTCTGTGCTTATTTTCCTCCACTTCTCTTTCACCTGGGACAGTGGAATTTGGTGGAAACATCCCCCCATACTGACAAAAAAAAAGAAGCTGCTAACATATTCAACAGAATCTAACCATTAATGAATTTAAATCCCTGCTCTTTTGACTGATTTTTCTGGGATTGCCTGAAGATTGTCTTGAGATGTTCACTTAAATCCAACTCTGACAGCTTTTATTAAATTCTATGATTCAAGCAGTAACTTCTGGAGATGTGTATGCTTCTATTTTATTTACAACTCATGGCTTTGGGAGAGTTCCTAAAGCTGGTTTCTTGTAACTGACAGGTACTCAAATACTTCAACTTTTGAGGGAGGGCAGCTCCTTTTGACCAGCTTATAAATAAATGAACTTTCTGATCATAAAAATGCTAGAAAAGAACAACAGATGTACAGATCTCTCTGCCTATTGGCTCCAAAAAAACTTGTGCAGCTTGAGAGCTCAGTCCTATAGGTGTTGCCCTCTCAGCAAGTAAATTGAGCTCTTGAAGATAAGTTGGGTAATGAGTTCCTTGTCCTCCTATGCCTTGAGGGAGCCTTGTCAGAGCCAAAGCCAGTGGTGTTGCTTTCCCCAGCCAGATAAAACACCATTTCTGTTGATGAATAAATCAAGATTACCTTTATGAGTAATATCAAATTGACCTGGTCTGGTTGAAAACATCCCTGCTCATTGCAAGGGGAGTCAGACTAGATGATCTTTTAAAATGTCCTTTCCAATCCTGTTGCGGTGCGTATTTTATAATTCTGTGATTCTATGTTTATATTCTTCAATTTTGTGCACATTTATTAATGAAGCAAGATTACATTCAGAGTTTTTGGTCCCAGGGAGCCCACCCAAGGCAGCAAAGCTGGGAACAGTTCCGACTTGCTGAGATTTCTGCACATGTAAAATGGTCATTGCATCTTGGGCTCCTGAGACCTTTTACTTTTCATTATTTTAGCTCGTATTTCTTATATTTCAGCATGTCATCTCAGGTGTTTTCTCCCAAGGAACCTTTGTTCCAGATCATCTGACTGTTTCAGGAGCACTTGAACAAGAAAAACACGACAGTCAATTAAAAACCAATTTTTCTGCTCTGGTATCATAAATCAAATGCACAAGCTGTCCCAGCACTGACACCTGGCAGGGTTAATGTTTTGGACCTGTGGCAATTATAGCTCCCCTGAAAACCGCTTGACTAGTAAGTCACATAAAAGCCTGTGATTATGAAGGAAATGGGAATTAGCAGAAAAAAATTAGGGAAAACAGTTGAAATACACTGGTAGCAAGGAAGGCAGAGAAGAATCTGACTGATTGGAGGCCCCCTGGGGAGAAGAAACAGGATCTAAGGGTCACTCCTTCACTGAATTAGTAGTGTCTGTCATGTGAAACCAAAATAAAGCAGCATCAGAAGTAAAAGATTTTCTGTAGAGAAATTGGACCCTGTTCTCTTGCACCTACAACCCAGGGAGGCCAAGTACAGAATAGTGGGCTGATTTTTACTATCCTAAATCAGCTATGATTCTTTTCTCTCAAATATCTATTTCTTGGAAAAGAACATGGTACCCAGAGATACCTAAAAGAACATGATACCCAGAGAATTGAAATACAGATATTTTTAGCAATGAACAATTCTAAGATCACACACAGCTGTCATTTCCACCATCTCCTTGCCCAGCACATCCTCTGTTTTGCATCTTTGCACTCCACAAAAGTTACACAACTGGAGTACACACAGTTCACATGATAACTCGTGTGGTCAGAGCAGACTGCAGGACATGTGTTTTCCCTCTCTGAAGAGCATTAGCTGGGTGCTTTCTGTGCCAGACACAATCATACCTGCAGAAAAACTCTGCTAAGTGAACAGGAGTTTAAACAAAGAACTTTGACTATTTGGAGACAAACTATTTGATATAAATTGCTAGAAAAGCCTTAGGACAACTGAAGCAGAACCTTATTGTAAGTGTTGGGCCATAATCTTAGTTCTAGGAGCTTAATTTAGTGTTAGGATAATATTGAGAGGCAGAGTGGCCTTGTTTCCTGCTTGGTCAAAATTTCAGTGTTTCTCCAGAAAGTATTTCCCTGCTGGGTCCATGAGATGGGTCATTCCTTGTGAGCTCTGTTACAAACATCTTAGCTCCCTCACAGGGCGGCAAAGTATAATTATCCTCTGATTTCATGCTGAATTACTTGGAATTGTGGCATGTTCTAAAGAGCAAGTAATTAATTTCAAATTGTAGGACCAATTCAGTAGCGATGGAGAAGACAACTGATGTAAAGGCCAGGCTGTGGTAAAATGAAACACTATAAAAGCTCTGAGGCAGTGCCAAATTACTGGGAAAATTCTGTGGTTTAAGTCCAAACCATGGTCGTGCAGCTTCAGTGCTGCAGGGGGGAAAATTGCTTTAAGGAGCACAAACATCAGTGGAGTGCTTATTTCCACAAACAGGATGGTCTTTAAGGTCTCTCCAGCCCAAACTATTCTATAATTCTGTGAAATTGTTCATTTTGACTACACAATAAAAATTAGGATGGAAAGAAGAGATGGCTATGCAGCTTAAATGAAAGAACAGCAGGGATTTTCTGTTTCCCAAAGAAAAACAATTGTTCCTATTTTTTTGTTATAGTTAAGATAGACCCTTCTTCATTTCATTGCAGAGTTAGTTTTTGTAAAGTTCAGAGTCCCTGAGATAACAGAGTAGGAATGCTTCTGGAAGGTGCTCCCAGGTGGAATATCCACTGGGAAGAGGAGGTGGCTGTTCTGAACAGTCCTGGCCCTGTGGCCTCTCCTTGCTCAGCACATAGAGAATCCTCAGGGCATTGCTGGCAGTTCCCAACCCTCCAGAGCTCTCAGCTCCTGCTCAGCACAGTGAGCTCTGAGCTCAGGAGGATTGCTGCCTTCTCAAGATAAGCACCTTCTTTAGATCCATGGACAGTTCCATTTCGAGACCACGGAAAAAAACAGGGACGTTTCACTGGTGGGGGGAAGCAAGAAGCAACTTCTTAGTGTGCTCAAAAGTGACTTTGAGATAAATCCTACTTCCAAAACTAAAGAAAAGAGCAAGGGAAGTGAGGATGGAGGTGTGTCTGTGCAATGGTTTTGCCGGTCCTGAATGAGGAATAATTGACATCCTTCAGACTCTGACTCCATCCCCTGAGGTGGGGAACTGGACAAGGAATGGGGGGAAAAGGGTAAAGAACTTAGGGAGAAATGTGTCTGGGAACTGATGGTGATGCAAGGGGACTTTCTGACTTTTCAAAATGGTGAATAGATTTAAAATAGTGCCCTGGTAATGCAATTGGTGCAAAAATCCTCATGTCCCAACTGCAGAAATATATGGATGTTTACATACCAAGACAATATGTTGCATTATACATTATGAAAAATGCGAGTCAATGTAAGAAGACATTTAAACTAACCCCAAACTGGCTATTTTCTCATATATTTAAAACATCTGGCCTAGAACAATGCCATATTCTGCATTTTGTGCATCTCAACATGAAATCTGTTTTTCACATTTCAACGGAATGTCTTCCCAGTAAGCACAGTTCAGTCTGGAATGAAAGTTGTTTGGGACTTTTTTCCCTATTTATTATGCCCTATTATTAATAGGGGGTAAATGAACTTTGGACCAGGCCTCTTAAGAACTGATCTTATTTCTCAATATATTATTTAGAATTTATTATTGCTAAAATGACAGTAATGCTTATTATTGCTAAAAAGACATGTGTAGACTTAGTAGGTTAAATACTCAAAAATAGTAAATTATTATAATCAAGATCTTTTTTTTCACAGTCCTTCATGCTTCAGTATGAGTGTGCCCACTGATTTCACATAGCACTTTACTAGACAAAATCTAAATAGCAAGCTGATACTGACAATGGAATAAAAATAACAAATCCTATATATTAAGTGAATTGAGGCCTCCATGATCCAATACTTAAGTGTTGCTTCCAGTCTTTAATTTCCATTATTTTTCTGCTAGAATCTTGTTTGCTTTTCAAATGCATTGTTAGGCTTTATGTTGATGTCTATTCCAGATGTTTTCAAGTTCTGCTAATTTGTTTTCCACATGATAACTGCTTACAGAACCATTTCACTTGTAGTTATTGCAATTGTATCTTCTAGCTGCATTCCCTTCTGGATGTCACATTTTTCCTCCATCAGGATAGTTTTTCCCACTGCTTCTGCTATTTATTTCTGCATTTCCATAGCAGTGTCCTGGTGCACTCAAAGTCAGGTTCATGTGCCTGTTGGAATTTACAGGTTGAGATCTGGAATTGCAAACAGGCTGGTGTATTAGTCTTTAGCAGTAGTTTGTCAATTTTGGAAAATGACATCAAAATCCAATTTCAGTTTTAAAAAGAAAATAGCATAGGGTTTTGTTGTAACAATCGTGTCAAATCTCGTCCCATGGATCCAACAAATAGATCCAGTACTGTTGTAAATTCTGTGAGCAGTTGAGGGGATTTAAACCTCCACTTACACACTTTGCTGGCCTGTACTCACAAAACATTTTGAGGTTGTACAAAATACCTGACCTTTTTCTAATACATTTTATAGAGGAAAACAAGAAAACAGAATGACAGTATCTGCCCAGATCCAAGCATTTCTGTATTCTGCAGCTTTTCAACATCCAAGCCTACACCTGAATTCTAGTTTTGCACTACTGTAACATCTTCAATGTCTGCTAATATATTTTTCTTTATTTCCAGATCTGTCTTTATTTGCAGTTTCTTCAGTTTCTTCTTTCAGGCATCTTGCTGCTCTAAACCTTGGGATTATTAACACCCCAGCAGAGTGGGAATAATTTAGCCAATGTCAACAGAAATACAGCTGGGGATATCTCCTCAGCATTCACTGAGAAATGTAAAATACACCTGAAAATTCTGGTGTTTGTGTCCAAGGCAACGCCAGCATCCCCCCCTCCGGCAGCACCAAAGCTGCAGTGTCCTACTCAACAAAGCTTTACTGGGCTTTGTGCAGAAGCACCTGGGGAGTCAGGAACGCTGCTTTGGGGCAGCCAGAAATTATAAAACTCCTGCTTTCACCTCCCTTGTGATGTCCCTGTCTTTTAGCAGCGGAGCCTCGGCCAATAATGCGGGTGGTGTGTCAGGAAAAGACCAAGTTGCTAATTTGAAAATTGGTCTTAAAGATAAAATTGCACTGAAGAAACACGTTCAGTAATTAACTGGAACAGGCAGCAGTTTTCTTGGCGCAGCTCAAGCTTACTGTGGTCACTGCTAAAGAAAACTTTTCTGTAATTGCAAGTTAAGGCACTGTGCAATGTAAATAACACAAATAAAGCGACTTCTTTTTGTACAGTTTTTAGTTCTGTGGGGTCCTGTTATCTGGTATGCAGACAAATCTTAGATCTACTGACATTCTTCTTCAGGAAATTAGTATAGTTAGGTAATACAAAACTATACTTGAATAGGATATTTGGTTTTTCAACAGAATGATATTTAGCTGTACATTCCTTTTTAAATAACATTTAATGTTTCTTTCTAAAACAGAAATAATTACACATAAAAATAACAGCTGACAAAAAGAAATTAAGTCCCTAACAATGATATGAAATTTAATTAAATTTGTCTTAATGGCAACTCTTTAGGAAGATTTCCACAAAGAAAATTCTTTATTTCCTATTTTATACACACTGCACCTTATCTCTACTACAATATATTTCAAGGAGCAAAATTTTGCATCAAGGATAACAAACACTATTACTCTTTGAAAATAACCTGGATACTTAACTTTTTCAGTTACATAGTAATATTTTTCTTCTATGTAAATAATTGTACAGTATTTATACAAACCCCAAGACACCAGGTACTGATCAATTCTTGTAACTACTAAAGAAAGCATTTCACTTCAAGGTTTGCAAAACATTCATAAATTGGCTGGACAGAGTCACAAATTGCTTTTCAGATGTGATCAGCCTTCTCTAATGAATTTAGACTTCCTAAAATTCCTCAAATTGAATTTATATGCATAACGTTTTTATGAACTTCTCAAATGCCCACAAATAATTGCACTTGGCAATAGATCCTTTGAAAAAGGATTGTATTACCTTTTGGAAAAACTCAGCTTGAACTATGCAAACTTATTAGCGAAATACATAACGGTCCTACAAGAAGACTCTGTTTCTGGAGAATTTTGGCTGTTTTATATTCAAACCAGTGCTGCAGTTTTTCACTTTGGTGCTTCTCTGCAGCCAGTCCTTGTGAAATTAACAGTGTATTTTTGATTTAGCGGAGTTTATAAATCACAAGGAAAGTTCTATCACCACCTTTCAAATTCTTTATTATATAGTGCTCTTAGGTGAGTTGGACTATATGGAACTACAAAATATAACTCATTATCAGCCTTTTCTCTCTTTTAAAGTCTCAGTGACTTGATTCACACTCACCTTACTGCTCTCAAAGTAGCATCCTTTGTGTCTGAAATGTGCTCTGCAACATTTCAGACTATTTCACTCTGATTGTCTCGGTTTTTTTTAACTTTTTATGTAAATAAAACCAAAAGCAGTGAAGCAACAGAATGGAATAAATTCCTCCTCTCTTCCTGTGCCATCTCTTAGGAGAGGATAACGTAGTGGTGCAGGGTTTGAGAAGACTTTTTCTCACTGACCACCAGTCAGGCTGAAGACTACAAGGCGTATTCCTCTAATAGACTGGCTTAAAATATACCAGATTAAGTGTTAAATAAATTAGTATTAAATACTTGCAGTGTGCTTGCCATATGAAGACTGTATCCTCATCTCTGGGGATTAACAAATTCAGTGGCTTAAGGCAGAGACATTTTGTAAATACACCCCATAAATTACACATGGGCTTCTGGGAATAACCCAGACCTCTTTGGGACACCCAGACAACCAGAATGGCCAACATGTGGCTTTTCCATTGCCTGTGCAGCTTGGGAATGCTGGGTGTATTCCCAGGTATGAGGCTGGGGCTCCTCAGCCCCTCGGCATCTGCTGCTCTGGAAGCCATCCTGAAATTCATTCTGAATTTTCAGTCCTGGTAGCTTTTTTTCTTGCCATACCCAAAAATAAAATTTCTCTTCCTCCCCATGGATCCTGAGAGTGCATTCTTCACATGAACCACCATGACTCTCTCTGTCCAGTTTGGTGTGCTTTTCCTGCAGAGCTGCATCACCAAGCATGATACCATAAGCAGCTACACTCACAGAGCTAGAAATGGGTTTTAATATTAAATTGGGAAAGCCTGCACTAATAAAACAACTTGTCATTTTCCCCCTTTCTTTTCTAATGTAGCTAAATTCAAATTAATAGTCTCAACTCACTATATGTTGGCATAACTTACATCATGGATAGATCTCATATTTCCTTCAGTGTTGTGATCTGATATACATTGCCACATGCATGTGCTACACATTATGAATAAAGCTTTAAAAAGCCTCCTTTTATAGCTGTTTATGTTATGTGATTGAGTTCTAGTAGAGAGAAAATTTGCCAGGACTAAAGGTTATTACTGGCTGTTCTGCAACTAATATTGCCTAGAACTAAAGCAATTAGGCTTGACAAAATAAGAGCTGCTTAAAACAAAAGCACTCTTGAAAGTAAGGCTTGTAATGGAACTTGATTTAATACATGCTACTGACGTGGAGATTTTAATTAAGAGAAGGAGAGAAAAATAACTGCCCTGCTAAGATGGGAGTCCAAGGGAGGTTGTTCTGCAAGTGAGCAGGGTGGAGGCAGTCTTAGAGCAAAATGCATCCCCTGAGGGGATGGGGTGGGTGATAGAGCAAGGATGGATCCTGAATGGAACAGTAATGATTAACATAAAACCTTGAAAAATAACCAGCTTTGTCATTGCATCATTTCCTCCTAGGACACAAAATAAATGGTTTTGCAGGGGATTACCTTCACTATGCTCATCAAACCCCAGAGGTTTGGGCTACAAATGGCTACCATGCACCAAGAAGCACCAATTTCCATGCTTTATTACGTGACTGGAAAAAAAAGCGGGGGGAGAAAAAAATCTGTAGGACTGTCCAGATTCTCACTCATCATTCTGCAAGTGAGCCTTGACTCAGACTTTCACCAGTGGTATCTAAAATACAGATGTGTGAATATTTCATTCTTTTCATTTCTCTGGCCAGTCCCAAAACTTCTGAGTTGAGTTGGATCATTTTGAGCCACCATGAAAAGAAATTTATTTCTTTTTCCCAGCAAAATGAAAAACTAAGCCAAACAACTGGAAACAAACCAACCCAGAATGCTTAGTTCAAAGAATAACACAGTCTGATAATTTTTAGTTTGCATTTAATTTATTATTAAATAACCCTAGTCTTAAGACATTACATTGAAACACAGATTGTATTTGAATAAAAATCATTTTTTCTTCCCCTCAGAATTGTGGAGGCTTTTAGTTTTATTTTTAGCACAAGCTCTTGCCAGAGTTTGGTAATCTTTGTACCTGGCTTAAATTTTGGAAGAGTTTTACCGCCTTCATTCACACAACTAAGAGGATATTCCCACATTTAGACATTCTGTATTGGTTTTGGCATTCTTTAAACTATATTTTACCAACACTCTTACTTTGTGTGATTGTCTCAGTCCTCTGGGATTTGATTTTCAGTTGTCAGTCACTAGCAAACTGAGGAAGATGCAGTATTTCTAATTCTCTATCTTTTTCTATACTGAGAATGAACCAAATGTCTTAGAAATAAGCCCTTGGCTAAATGCTTTGAGTTCTACATTCTCCATCGGGTGGTAGTTTAACACAGCTGGATTATAACTGCAATATAGTTGTGCTGATCTCTGTAAAAGTCTATTTGTTAATCTACTAATCAAAAAAATTTCTGTGGAAAAGGAATTTTTATGTATACAGTGAGAAGTAAAATTACAACTGAGCATTCACATCAGGAAAACAACCAGATATTGAATATTTGAGATTAATCCAGAACAAAAATTACCAACAGAATGACATTTTTCTATGCATCTTTGAGTTTTTATTGGAAAATGCCCTTCAGTTTAATGATACAACAGTGACCGGATGGTTAAGAAATGCAAATAAAGCAATATATGCATACAGCAACACACACTAATAAATACTGACCTAGGGAGGACAGCAATGGACCAAAAGCAAAGAAAATTGCCTGAACTGCTGACAAAAATGTACAAGTGGCAGAAGTCTAAAGAGTAACAGAGTCAAGAGAAACTGGGAGGTATCAAAGTGGATTTTGTAGAAGCTTCTCAAATTTTCTGCTGTGATTTTCTGCTGCAGTTTGGGACTTCGGTTGTCAAGGTTTTCAATCAAATCTCACTGTTTAACAACAACAACAAAAAAGAAACATTTATATGCTCTGAAATAATCTTGCTGTGAGATGTTTCCAGGAAAATCTTTATTTACATTACCTGTCACAATGGCCTATGGAGATTGCCCATGTAATGACAGATAAATCTGGTTTGCTGAAAGTCCTTTAAAATGTTTGACAGACACTTCCAAGAAGTTGAGAGACTGAAAATAATGTGAATGGTTTCACAAGAGGAAAGCCATAGAAAGCCTTAAGGTTTTTTTAATTTAGAATTCCACCGAAGCATAAAGAGTATAATTATTTGTATTTTGCTGCCTTTTCTAAACTGCATAATACAGTCATTCTTTCACTCCTTAAAGTTGTCATTTTACAGTACAGTTCAGGACTGCAGTGGTAACATATTTTCCAAAGGTCAGTTTTCCAATTATAATCCAAAATTTGATGTTAATATTTTTTCTTATAACCATGTTGTAACCACATTCTGTTAATTTCATAAAGATACCATTTAGCTGAGGTAGGTGGTATTCTGGGCATACGAACAGTCATCTAATGTCAACAGTAAGCAGTAACTCTAACTACTGACTTCCCATCATTTGCAAAAAAATATTTTCCCAAAAATTATAGCATGTAGAACTAGACAGCATCTAAGCCTCTCACTGGGAAATGACAGAGATTTTCTTATTGCTTTATATATTCCCAAACACTTTCAAGTTTCATTAGATTTGCAGGCAGTCTTACACACTCTTCATTTAATATCTGTGATAAACTTGTTTGCCAATTCCTAAAAATAGAAGTGAGCAGCAATGATTTGGTATTTTTGTTTCTATTCCACCTCCCTCATTTCAAACACCCCTTCAGAGACAGTCACCACAGAACCATCGCAGAATTAATCCAGCTCATGCAAGCACTAGAATTGGGATAAAATATAGTATTTTACTGCTTTACTTCATGTTGCTTTTCAGATTCTTGCCCTTTTTTTTTACATTGTTTGTAGTAAATTCGTTATTTACAAATTCTGGAAAATTTCAACATAAGCTAAATTCTCCGAACCATCAAGCAGCAATTTCAGTGGCCATAGAAAATTCCTTAATTGGCTTTGGGATAAGGAAAGATCCCAAAAGCTTTCCTGTTCCCTTTGGTCTGCAGCGGGTTTCAAAGCACAAGCTATAGGATGCTGCTCTTTCCCCTCACCCTGGAGGCAGAGCCCCTTCCCTGAGCAGGGTGGGAGCAGTTTTTTTGCATGATGGAGCAGCCAAAGGCAGTTCCTTTGCTGTGCTCCAAATAAGGGGAGAACTGGGTCTGCATTGATCAATCACTGCTCATGTTCCCCTCCCTGGAAAGACACAGCAGCTCCTGGTGCAGCTCCTTAAACACATTCTGGCTGAAAGCATCATTTTCTTGCAAACTTTTGGGGAGTTGATGTCCAAATATTTGGAGAAGCAAATATTTGAGAGGGAAGGAGGTAGGTGAGAGTTGCCAACCATCTCATAAAGAAGTGGAAAGAATCCAGTTGAATCGGCTCTCACCATGTCAGTTGTGTTGGTCACCCAAAAAAATCATCCAGGAAGCTCTAATTGCCCAACTTATTTTTCCAGTTTTGAACCATGCTGATTTGAGGAAGAAAGAATGAGGAACTATGAGGGGTGGAGAAAATCTTAGGAATTTTTTCTCCTTGGTCACTTACTTATGCATATTGCAAATGTACCACAGGAGGCAGCAGGAGAATTTCTCTTTACTTGTTCTTCAAGACAGAGAAATGCTCCTTGGACCTTCCATGTTCTGTTCTGAGAGCAGAATTTTCAAGTGTGGAGTATTTTGAAAGAATTCAGTGCTGTCCTTTTGTTTTACCTTCATGTCATTTATTTTAAAAATTTTAATATATTTCTAAATTTACAAAAAAGGAATTACTTTCTGGAATTCATATGATATCATCTGATATTTCAGACATAACTAGTGTGTGACAAAAAAAGAAAGCTTTTTTGTCCGATCCAGTTACTGAGTATTTAAATTGGCGGTTGGGATTTTTAAAAAAAATTATTTTAAATAGATACAAAAAATAATAGTTTTGCAATTATTCTTATTTTTAATTCATACTTACAGCAGTTTCTTGATGCAATTTTTAGTGAACAATTACAACTTTCCTCTTTCCTTGTTAAATCTTGTATCAATTTAGAGCAATAGCGACTCTGTATGGAAAATATAGGAAAATAAAACTGAAAATAAAATAAAAATTAAGTCCTGAGCTCATTAAAATTAATGAAAAAACTCAAGTGAAAACACTGCAGTCAGAATTCCACCTATGGATTATTTTTCTTTAGCATTCTTAAAATTCCTGTTTGAAGATATTCTGAAATATCCAAGCATTTCAGCCAGGGTTGAAAATGTTTCCAAGCACTCCAGGAGGAAGAAGAACCTTCCAAAGAGCCTGAGTTGTTCCGTGTTTCACCTGTGAAAAGGGATTTGTTTCCCTGCTGATGGATGAGGCAGCGATTCCAGGGGGGATCGGGGACCCTGGTGCCCCATGGCTGCTCGTGTCCAGTCCCCAGGCGCCTCCTGAGCCGGCACCGACCATGGAGCAGCCAAACCTCACCCTGGGTTTGGGTTTGGCCAAAGAGACCACCACAGCATTTCACTGGTGACCTGAACTTCGTTTGAACCCGAGGGGAGCAGGAATGCATTAACCCTCTCAGCCCCGCCGGGTTCAGGGGCTGCACATGGCCACAGACCCACGGATGTCACACATCTGCCCCAGCAGCCTGGAGCTCTGGGTCACCTCTGTCCTGAGCACCTTGGCAAAATCATCATCACTACCCAAATAATGGCACGTCAGTTAATATTCGTTTGGTTTCTTAAATGGCTTCACTTCTTATTTTAAATCTGCAGGTGGGTAAACTCTCTTCTCCAATAATATTAAATACTTGCTCTAGATATGCACTAATAAAACTTCTTCTGATGTGGTAACACTTTCTGAATTGTGTTCAACAAACAAATACTTGGTTCAGCTGGCCAAATTCCATTTTCCACCATTCCCTGTGTTTTTATTTATCCTACAGCAAAATGAAGGCAAAAAAGTAACTAGCCTGAAATAGTAATTGCTGGAACTGAGTCCGGTTGGTACAGGAAAGGGGTGTGGAATTCTTTCATCTGTGCAGTGCATGATAAATCATGCACGTAAATGCAGAAATCATAGATAAAAAGATGACTTATTTTAAGAAAGAACCATTGCATATCATAGTAAAATATTGAATATTATGCTTAAAAGCATTTCAGAAAAATAAGTATGAATCAACAATATGACAGTTGGAGAAATTTCTAAAGGCATAACTTATTTCCAGTCCTTCCTACCTTTATGCAGTCATGTCATAAAGTACAAATTTAATTTAATTTCTGCTGGATATCCAGCTGTGCCTTCCAAAAACTGTTAAAAAGATTTTTGCAAAATAAATTGCAAAGCACTTTCTGCATCATTTGTTTTCAGTCTTCCAGGACTGTTAAATGCAATCCTGAGTAAATAAGATTAAGTAAAAAGGAGGTTTCTTAGTGATCAAATTTTACATTTACACTCATGATTCTAGGAGCTGGTCTGAAAAGTTGGCACCAGTACCTTAATTTTAATAACTTTGCTTACAGGACGTTATGTCAGCAGCTATTACCAGCTGTTATCAGCTGTTATCAGGCAGAGCTGCCTGAGATAATGTAACTGTAGTGACATTCTAGGGGTAGAATTTTTGAAATGCTTTCTATTGCAAGAATTTGTGTTTAACATGAGGATTATGGAATTCAGTATTTATTACTGGCAGGTATTACTCTTTCATCCACCATGACTTGCCCATGGTTTGAAAGGGTGCATGAGGAAGCAATGGATCTGTACCTCTGAGAGCAGGGCAGGCTGTTCTCTGCTTCAGTTTCAGCTAGGCTAAAATCAAGCCTGCAAGTGAAGATGGCAAATGGAAAGTGGAGAGGTTATTGGAAGTAGAGAGCCCCCCGTGGCTATCAACCCAAACCTAGCAGGAAAGAGCAGCTCCTGGTAGGAAAGTAGACTCTCCAGCCCTCACTAATAATGTCTCTGAGCTCTCCTATCTGTGGGTCAAGGCTATATTTGCTCTCTGCCCTTCCACTGTGTCCCTCCAACCTTGGTCCTGCATCCAGCCAGGTGTCCCTTCTGAGTTTGCTGTGCACACAGCAATGGCTTCATATAGTCAGTAAAATTTCTGCTCCATGTCCTCTGGGAAACCTTGGATGTTGTGGGGGATTAGAGGAGTCCCTTTGTGTGATATCAAACTATGTCCATCAACATGCGACTGTCAAGCGAATTTGAAGCAAACTCAGCAAACTCTGCAGAACTGCAAACATTAAAATTGTTTCATGTTGGACTGTTCATAAAAGTATCCTATGAGAAAGACTTTTTATTAGTACTGGCTACTGATGGATTTGGGCCTGTGACTTACAGATGAAAATCTCTGCATCTTATTAGGAACTGTTAGACTCATTGCACCTTTCAGGCTTTGTCTGTTTGTTTGTTTGCTTGCTTGCTTGCTTTAATAGGGAGAGTTAAAAACATTTTTATTTCTAGTAACATTTGAAGAGTCATAGAATGTTTTAGATCGGAAAAGAGCTCTGAGATCATTGAATCCAATAATCAACCCAACACTGCCAAAGAAAGCTTAGCACATCAAACACAGAAATATTTCTCAGTTGGTTTAATGGTAGAGATTCCGTTTATCCCTCAGATTAAGATCTGTGTAAGGATACTGGTGGAAGTTCAATACAACAACATTGGCTGTTCCATGTGCATCACAGTGTTTAATAAATCGTATGCATCATTTGCTTTCAATAAAAATATTTTCTAAAGTAAATCACAAACATGAAATCCTTTATTGAAGTTATAAGCTGGTAATTACCTCTTTGGTGGCCTCTCCCACTCGGAGGTGTTGTGGCGGCCCCTGAGCTCTGTGTCCACAGGGCCATGGGAACTGGAGGCTGATGTGGAGCACCTTGTCCCTCTCCTACCAGTCCCATTCACCCCACAAAAGCCATGTGTTTTAAATGGAGCTGATGGCTGTCCTGGGTGTGTCAATAACGGGAGCGTGGGATGTGCTGTCCCACAAACCAGCACTAAAACAATGCCTTGGGTCTTGTTTGTTAACTTGGACTGATGTTGTGAGGATTAGAAGGGATTTTGTGGACTTCTCCAAATTAAATTGTTTGGTTCAACTGCCTTCACTAAAAGTGTGCTTTAATTCAGGCATATAATATATCCCAAGTTTTGTATTTGTAGTTAATATTGTCTATGTCTATATTAGCATCAAGTCTGCTTTGGTTAAGCTAGTGAAAATACTCAGGTTTAATTTTTTAAAAAAAGTTATATGAGCTAATTGTTTTGGTTGTTTCTTCTAAAAATAAACAAAAAGCTTCATCCTTGCAGCCCTGAAAACAAATCAAGGGTTGCTTGATAGGCTTTTAGTCACCGCCATATGCTTTCTTCCTTAGCAAAGGGCAGTAGGAAATTATTGCATTACACAAGTGGAATTTAAAATGTTACTGATGTACTTAAGGATGCTCTTTCCTGAGAAGGATCATTATACATGACTACGCTCTTTAAAAATGTGATTACAACAGTTGAGCAGATGGTAGACACTTGGGGTCAGCTCTAAGGAGATCTGTATTTACAGTGTATTAATAATGGTTTAAACTTTCTCATAAATAGATGCTGGTTAATTTTAAATCCATTTGTAGAAACCCAGCATTGCCAGACTATTTCCTGAAACCACAATACAAAGTATGATAAACACCATCGGTTAATCCAGACTAATGTACTCCACACGTTAAAAAAATTCACTAAAAGGATTAATATAATTTTTCAAACATGAAAAAAAGCCAGACTGTATATTTCATATATACTTTGTGCATTGAATTTTTGACAGTCAACTCTTTTCATGGATGGAATTATGTATTTTTATCATTTGCTGTAGCATGCTTTCAAGTAATTTATATTTAATTTTATATTCTGTTTGGAATTTCTTTGCCACTTTGTCACACAGCTAGTTCATTCCATTGAGTGGAAAATAGATTAATCCAGGAAACAGCAGGAGGAAAATTTAGGAAAAGCCTATTTTAAAGGCAAGCGGACACAATTTTGCTGGAAATAAAGAGCTTTAAATGATAAGTCCCAATCTTAGGCACTTTTTAACCCTGTATTTTGTATTTTGGGTCATAAAAGAGCACAGGGCATTTCTGCAATGATGACTGCTTGGAAGCCCCAAGCTAAAAGCTATTGGGCAGGAATATAGAACAGCTCATGTAAATAGTTTTGTGTTTCCAAGGGAGTGAAGGGGCTCAGTGTGCAGGTACCTAAAATATCCATGTCCATGCCCACACAAAGCCTTGTGTGCACTTACAGATACTCAGACACCATGGATAGAGCACAGAAATGCACACAGAGACATGGGTGTGTTTATGTGCTTGTTCACACAAACACTGGTGTTCAGCGACTTTAAATAACTGTCTGAAACTTGAGGGCAATTAGATTAAAAATTCAACCAACAACTGATACTCCTTCCCAATCCACACAAACACAAAAACCAAATTTGGGATTACAGCAGGATCATATGATTTCCTTCATAAAAGTTTATATAAGAGACAGATGCTTCTCATTCTAGCAATTGTTAAGCACTGGAGAATTTATAGGTCAGAAAGAAAAAATAAATTGATCATCAATGGATCTGTGAGCTATCACAGCCTTGAAATGGTATGAAGTGATAGGCTTTAATGTGGGAGTTAGGGGCTGAAGAAATGATGTTGAGCTTTCAGTTTGACTTACACCAACAAACTTTTACGCATAATTAGGGAGAGTAAAGGTGTAGAACTGAGTAACTTTTTCTTCATACTTTTTATTGTTCCTGTGTTTTTGGAAGATAAGGCCTAGAAATTGCCCTGTGAGCAATAAATATAGAAACTACAAATTTTGATACTGTTTTACACAGGCTGTGGAATTGGAACACCCTGAGCAAGGGCTTCTAAACAGTGAAAAATTTATTAGTTTCGTGACTTGTGGACTGGACTTAATGTTCCAAACTCATACGTAAATTTATTCCTTAGATCTGTACTCCTACTGAAATAGATAAAACTCAAGAATGAGATAAAGTTCCGAATGTGTATAAATATCATTACATAGTCAAAGGAACACAGCACCAGGTGCCTTAAAAGGTGTAAGAGAGACAGCAGGACTGAACTTCCTATAATCAGGAAGTTTTTACTTTTGAAAAACATATTAATTCAAATCTGCAAAGCAACTAATACAGATTTTTAAATCCCACTGAATTCAACATGGTCAAGTCAAATAGAGTGAGCTGCAGGCTGTGCCTATATTGAGTCTGATTTTCAACTCAGTTTTCTCTTATTCTTCTCTGCAGTTTCTCCATGCTTACACATACTCTGTTTCAGATGACTAACACAACTTACCAGAATTTGAGCATAGAGACTGTCATCCTCATGTCCACAATTCCTCCTGCTTTCAAATTCTTTATAAGTTGAACAAAATCCTGTTAATCTTTGCATCCTCTGCTGCACAAATGAAATTATCTATCCGCCATAGCTGCACTTTCTAAAGCAAAATTATACAAACTCTACAAGAGATGTACAATACCCTAGCACTGTCCCAATCCCTCAGCAGAATTTCTTTCCCAATGTTTTCCAGGGTCACCAAGGATACTCCTGTGCCATAACAGCCCTTTCCCTGTCAGTCTGTTCCCTATCCAGTTGTCCTTTCTCAAAATGTTTTCCTATAATGTTGCCAAAAATCTCCTCTACTTTTCTGGCCATTGCTGCTTGTCTGCTTCCGCTTCTGTGTCCATGACAGAATCTTCCAGCTGAGCAGCTCCTGAGTCCTGAGGCCAGCACGGCTGAGAGATGGCTCCCACAGCAGTGAGCTCTGGGACAGGGACCTTCAGCTCCTTCAAGGTGCATTTCAGGTCTCCAGAATGATTCTTGAATAGGGAGCCCCTTCTGCCTCACTATCATGGCACGTATTCTTTGTGTTTGGTGTTTCAAAAGTTTCTCCAGCTTGGGAGACAAAGCTGTAAATTGCCTTGCACATCCAATACAGGCCCTTTGTAATATTTTCTTTATCTATCACATATATGAGTTCTGTGTAATACATACAAGAGAGACACTGCTTTGGTTTAATTCCCAGTCAGATCATGTGTAAATATGGAGAGTTCCTATTTACTCAAATACGCTATTTCCTAATACTCCCAGCTTCACTTTTGTCCCCCTAACCCTGTGCTTACTTAGTAGTCCAATTCTTTTTCTTTTTAAAAACTGTGCTTGACTTCTACATGGAATTCACTGGCTAATCCTTCTAAATTTGACTAGATGAGTCAGAATTCAATTTTCCAGTCCTTAACAAACCTAACTTATTTTCATGCTTTGTAAGAATATTCATATTCTCTTAAATATTTTCTGAAATATTTAGATGCCATTCTTGAATTGCCTTATGTTGAACACTTTCTGAATGCTTGACATTAATCAATTCTTTTCTTTAACCAACTGCTAATAACAATGCTGGCCTTTCTGTTTGATTTATCAGCTGACACACTAAAGCACATTCCAATTCTTTAATTCCCCCAGCATGTTTTGCTGTTCTGTACAGCATCTTCATTACTGCTTGATATTTCAAAGTTCATTACTACATAAACCAGCTATGTTAAAATAGTTTGATTGTATTTTTGGAAGCACAGAAAAACAGCATCAAGTACATCAGTGAAATACTTCATAGTGACCTCTGCTGTTACACTTCTTTTGGATCCATTAAAACTGTTTTAAATAGCAAGAGCCATAATAGAATAATAGGCAGCTCATGTAGTATCAGAGTATGCCTGATGCTAAACCAATTATTTTGCAGGTGTCCTTGATTTCTGAGTGCTTATGCTGATGGCACTAAGCAGTGCTTGACTGGAGCATCCATCTGCTGTTCCTGCCTCCAGTGTGGATATTTTTGCAGTACTTAGGAGCACTTACTCTTGCTCTCTTAATGTAAGATGGTAGCAAGAGCGTGAGAAGTTTCAGCAGTTTACATCTGCTGGAGCAAAAAGAAAATGTTTGACTTTCTGCCCAGCATTGCTAAATACAGACATTTGAAAAATAGGGATGTAAAAATACTCTTTCCCTTGAAAATGTTCGGTGATGCCATTTCCCAGGATATATGGGTTGATTTTTGGTTTTAACAAGATGGAGGCCTGGGGGAGGGAGGGGGGGGGGTGCTGAAATAGATGTGTTGGAATCAATTGTTTAACGTGGTCAGATGTAAATTTTAACTGGGAAGTGCAAAGGTTTGGGGAGCTTCCCAGAGACCCAACAATTAAAGAGTGACATAATGGATTGTAGATTTGTTCTCTATATTCCTACCTCACAAAAATTTGGTGAACATATACTTTTAGAACTTTGGAAAGCTGAATAGTATAGGTGTGCTAAATAATACCTTATGCTGTTTAACACAGTGAGAAAAAATTACATTTACATGGGCTTGGGCCTCAGTTCAGCAAAACACTTCAGTTTCTATTTACATTGATCTGCATGATAAAATCTTCCCTCTATCAAGAAAAGAGAAAGGGTAGCACTTATCAGGGGGTGTACAGTGATTCAATTACATCTGGCTCAGCTCTGTATCTCAGCTGAAGTTATTAAACTTCGCTAAAATATTTCAGTCAGGTTATTGAAACAGTTTAATTAATTTTAAACATTTATGAGTCCCACTGTAACCATGTGCCACAACTAGGTAAGTATGGTGGTCTGGTGTTACCCACGAGAAGGATCAGTAAATTCCCCATAAATAAGGTGGAAATGCCACATTCTGGATAAAGGGCAAGTAAGAACAACTTGAGCACTCTGCATGTGCTCAGTTTCCACCTTTTTTCTGCACATTTTTTCAGCGTTTTCTGGAGTTTTAACGCTGTTCTTAAACCATGTAGGTATCTACAGTTTTTTAGAGTGACAGTGACAGTCTGCCCACTGCATTTAACATGGCAGAGGTTAATATGGGGTGGCTGTGTGCCATGTTTGGGTTCAGGCCATGGCCCAAAGCTGGCGCTGGGGTACACAGAATTTTTTTTTCCTGAATTTGGATTCTTTCTTGAATTGAGCTTACAATATAGCTGGAGAAGGACTTTTCAGAAGGACATGTAATAATAGGACAAGGGTGAATGGCTTTGCACTGAAGGAAGAAAGGTTTGCATTAGGTATTAGGAAGAAATTCTTGGCTATGAGGGCAGGGACACCTCAGCACAGGGTGTCCAGAGAATCTGTGGCTGTCCCTATATCCCTGGAAGTGTCCAAGGCCAGGTTGGACACTGGGGCTTGGATTACCCTGGAACAGTGGAAGGTCCCCACATAGCTATGGTGGGGAGTCGAACAAGATGATCTTGGTCCCTTCCAACTCATTCTGTGATTCCACGCTTCTGTAATTTCTTTAAGCCCCAAAAATAAAATGGGAAATTCAACATCCTGTAAGCTTTTCTCCTTTCTGAAGATCTGAGGTAATATTTATCACAAATTTCTTTTGGCTTGATTTCTGTTCGTTGTGGGTTCATTAGGAAACCCTTGATTTGGAAGAGAGTACAGTTTTTTCAGGGGGACATGTAATCATGGGCAGTAACTCTGCAGCTCAGCACAGCCGGCATGAGGAGCAGTCCCTGTGCCCAGTGCCCCGTTGCTTGGCTCTACCTTTGTTTTTCATAGCAAATAACCCTTGGCAAAATACCTCTGGTGGCTCTGTGGTGGTGCACACACCTGCTATATATAGCACAGGCCTTTTAGCTGCTCATTAGTAATTTCCTGCATGATGGACCCAGCATTCAGATGAAACTGAGGCACATAAATCTGACTGGTTTTATTAGGATAGGAAAAATCCCGAGTATGCTGCAGGAGCAGTTCAGTCTAATGCAAGCAAAGGCTGAAAGTGTTCTTTAAATTCCATGGAGATTTGACTTTTAGAACAATTTTGGGGGATCAGAGCACTGTGCAGTCTGAAAGCAAAGGCAAAGTATATGAGTGCCTTCATTGTTGGCCCAGATGGCATGACTTAATTAAATAAAATATCTCTGTATTGATGTCTGACACTAGCCCTGGGCCAGGCTTGCAAATAACTGTGGTTTGCCAGCGTGTGGCTTTTCAAACAAAATCTGCTTTAGTGCTCATGAGCCATGAATAGCAATATGGCCTGGGCTGAGGCACTGGCTGGGTACTAAGTACTGATGAACAGAGCAAGGCTTGACGAAGGAATTCAGCAGCCTTTCAGAGACGCTACATTTGGGATGGAATGTACTCACCTTGACATCCTAGAAACCAGCCAGAGGAAAAATAATTGAGCATCATTAGTAACAGTTTTTAACTTCTCTCAGGTACACCAAGGCCTTGGCTGACAGCTGTTCTCTCTCATTGGGGAGCCAGCACACCAAGGAGAAGGGCAGCAGTGAGATGACCTTGTCTCCAGCAGCCCCAAGTTGGGTGTGTGGGCAAGGCATGGAGGTGGCACCAAGGCACCGTGGTTGACTCCTGATTTCAGCTTCCAGCAGGACACGGCTGTCCCTCAGGAGCACACTGCAGCTTGCTGGGTGCTGGGTCAGGAAGGAGTGGCCAGGGGCAGTTCTGGGGCTGTGCTGCAGCCCTGTGGCTCCTGTTGTTGCAGTAGCATTCCTCAGTGGCACCATCCATCAGCATTTGGGCAAGGGATGGACACCCAAGGAATCAGAGGCTTGGGACCACCATGATGGGGGTGTTTTTCCCTCCATTTCCCCAATAGTAAATATCAAGGTTCTACTTTGAGCTAAAAAGAGAGGAGTTACTGTGAAAAGATGCTGTCTGAGGAGCAAAAACAGACAGTGTATTCATGTCTAGACTAAAGCATGTGCAAGTTTCCAGGTTGGAAAAAAGGTCCAAAGAGAAGTGCTGAAAGAAGACTAAGTGACAGTTACCCCTGGCACCTGCAGCACATGGAGAACGTGGGTGATGCAGTTCAAGCGGGGAGGTGGGCACAAACCCATGGGGGCAGGTAGAAGGATGAGTAGGAGAAAGTTGCCACAGAGAGCAACAGAGATGCAGCGGTGATTGCTGCCGGTGTTTGTTTTAATACGGAATTGCCATACCTGTGGTTTTTCTTAAGTTATTTCAGTTGATAAATGGTGCATTAGTAGAAACAGTGGCTTTTACATGGCAAGCTTTTGGCTTTTCAAATGAGCCTTACACCAGGCACCCATCTTTGCACTAAAAGTGGTGGAATCCAGTCATTTATATTCAGTTCGGCTTTCCCCCATGATTTGTTTTCCTTTGTATAAAATTTAGGAAGAGTTTACCTCCCAATTCTTAAATCTGGCCTCTCAGTACTTGCACATCTGTCCTTGCAAACAGAAGCACATGTCGTGTTGTGGTTCAGAATGAATCTTCTGTTAATGGACCTGACTAAATGCTTCCAAAATTTCATCAAATCAGAGAATCACAGGGTGGCTTGAGTTGGAAAGGATCTTTAAGATCATCCAGTTTCAATCACCTGTCATGGATAGGGTCAACTTCCACTAAACCAAGACTATCTATTGGGGAATACGTGTAGGCAGATCACAGATCTAACCAAACAGAGTCACTAATCTAAAAACACCCTTTTAATTACAGTAATCTGATAGAAGATGCTGAGGCAGGTTAGTTCAATGGTATCCTAAAGGGATCCCTCAGAATTTTATTTCCTACTAAATAGCTGTAGATCTCTTGTATTAAGCAGAACCGGTTGCCATCTGGAAACAGAGTCATTATTTTTTGGTATTCTAGCACTAATATCACGTGTAAGGAATATGGAAAAATCTATGTTTTATCTTGCAACACATTTCCTTTTAAACTATTAATGCCCTTTTACTCAGACAAATAAACTAATATCTGGTCATACTTTGTAGCTGATAAAAAAATTTAAGAGGCAAGTCTTGAGCTGGGAGAGAAAATAACTTTTGTGGTGGATATTACATCTTTGTCCATATTCACAGGGGTGATTTGGTTTGCATTCTCCCATTCATTAAAACCTGGAACATGTGCTTTGCTTAACACATCTGCCTAAATTGCATTGGCTTCAACACCATGTAGCCCCAGATTTAAAGGACCCTTAAAGGTATTGATTTTTTTTTAACAATATACTTTAGAATCAATTTAGGAAGAAACAGGTTATGCTTCCATGCTCCAACTATGTGGATTAAAAAGAAATTCTGACTCAGAGGGAAGAATGCATGAGAAGACTGTCCTGAGGCAGCCCTACTGTAAGAGCAGACAGGTCTATGCATACCTCAGTGCTTGACTTTTTCAACAGAAAGCTGCATGATCATGGCAACTCCCTCATCACATAGCACACATGGATAATTGAATAAAACACACCCTACCCTTCTGCATTTTTCCTTAACTCTAGTTCCTGGAAAATTGGGTAATGAAGCATTTTACAGCAGGGCAGACTTGCTCATTGTTTAATGGCAGTAAAATGAGATACAGTTTAACAATATTGAAGAGAGGTAGTGCAAGCATCCTGGTGTGATGTGTTGTATATAAGAATGTCCTATACAAAAGATACAATATTATATATAATTATTAAGATATGGAATGATTTTATCATGTTTCTGGAGCCTGCTGTCCATGCCATCAAGCTACAGAGTAGTGAAACAGTTCTGCAAGGTTTGAGATGTGATAGTGGTTTGGCTTCGGGCTTTTTTCCTGGTCAGTTTTGATACTTGGTAAAAAGTACTGCAATGAGGCCCACAATTAATGAGATTAGTGTAGAAGAGTAGTGATGAGCAAGCAGAAGATTGCAGCATGAAAGGAGTATGGCAGAGATAAAGGCATTGAACTAGAATTTGCTTTCTATTTTGTTTTTTTTTAGACCAGAACACTAACTAATGAAAATATTTGCAATTTGTTCAACAGGAAAATAACTCAGATTTAGATCTGCTCCACAGGTGCAGCCAGAGAACGTGGAGTTGGATTTTTACACATTACACATGATGCCTCGGAGGCTGACCTGGAACAGAGACCAGACAGAGCAAAAGGATAAAGTAGGTTTTCATTAAAAGGCCTCAATGGATACTGTTGGCAGTCCAGGCAAGGTCCTGGCCTGGCTACACCCAGGATTTACCTCAAAATGGTCACAAAAATGGACTTCCAGTCAAGAGGTCACACTCTTTTATTTTGGTTCATTTAGCATATTGGAGTTAATTGTCCAAATATAGCTTCAGGTTATGAAGCTCCATCTTCCTTGTTTTTCTCTCTTTGATTCACCATTGTTTATGTTCTTGGGCCTGAAATTTGTATCGATTGTCCTTGGTCCCAATCTAGAAAAGGAATTGTTTTGTCTCCCTACTTTGTAAAGAGAGTTTATTAACCCTTAATATAGAACCCAGAACTGCACATTGAAACAGTACAGAATAAAAGCTAAAACTTAAGGCATCATATATACAAAAATAACATATATAAAGTAATTACAGTCCTCTGCCCCACCCTGAGTACTTGGGTGCCAAGAGTAGCGTCACTGTAGGAACACAAGCTCTGGAGGGGAAGGTCTGAACCAGGAGAGTTCTTGGATGAGAACCCTTGTGAGTTCTGCTGCACTGACACCACACGGGACACAGGACCCAAGGAAATTAAAGTTGGTCTGGACTAGATTAAGGTCAAGACAAGTTGTTTTATGTGGGCCTGAAAATCTTTGCTGCCTATGGCTGCATTGTTCAGACAGATTTGAGATGGCTCATGGATTTGGGAGCAGCCTGTGATAGTCTTACATCTTATTAAACTTCCACAGAGTCCCAGAATATCCTGAGCTGGAAGGGACCCATAAGGATCACTAAGTCCAAGCCTCAGTGAACGGCCCATACAGGGATTCAGCTTCAGAGCAGCATTACTGACTCTAATGGCTCTTTTTGCCCTTTTAAGGGTAAATAAGTCTATCTCTGTCAAACCCATAGGGACAGAGATTGTTAAAGCCCTTCCAAAGCTGTCCTAGGCCTGGTGGGGACTCTTCCTGTTTCCTTTTTAGCTGCCAGCTTGGCCCTGGCAATGACATTTTAATCACATGTATCCACCAACGCCACCACCTTGTTTAGCCAGACCAAGAGTCTACAGCTCTGGTCATTACGTTCACAACTCTTCACAATAAAACATTTGTACTCAACCTGTCAGTGAATGTTTCTGTTTCACTGGTGATTTAGTGTCCTGGATTATGCTGAAAATACTTTGAACTGATGGTTTTCTTAAAAGGCCAAGCCTTTTACATTGCATCCTGTACAGTTTGAATACACTGAGAAGGCTTATCCAGCTCTGAATGTTTCTGCAGACTCCTAAAATATGTTGGGAACAAATTCAGAGAATGAGAAATTGCTGTGAAAATTCTAAGTTCTCACACTTGATGGAAGATGAAGTAGATTTTATTATCCTTCCTCAGGATTAACAGTGCCCTTAATACCAGTGGATTTCCCCACGTGGAAGCAAAGAGCATCTGTCCCTCAACAGATATTAACTTCTTTCTTAGGATACTTTTGCCAGGTGATTTGGTGAATTTTCACCACGTACTTTCCATTAATCTTGGGATGAATGTTGTGCAAATCCCAAGTCAGCACTTTGAATATCTACCAATTAATTTTTAAAAGTAAAAATTCTTAGTAACTAGAGCTGGGACTACCAGGTACAAAAATCAGTTTTTTAGGCTAATTGCTAAGAAAAGTGTTAATTCTTGGAAAACAGATCCCAAAGTATTTATCTAAAGTAGTATTTTATTACCATTTATGAGCAACTCCCTGGAAAACAAAACAAAAAGCAAAACCAATAAAACAAAAAAACAAAAAACACTAAAAGGATTTTTTTCCTAATAACCCTTTTTTCCTTTGTTGCTTTCCTAAAAGGAAGCAACAGAGAAATATTTACATCTCTTTTAAGGAAGAGTGGGTAAGGAGGGCATCTGTTTCTGGGAGTCCCTTTTGCTCAGAAAATTGTAGTAGATTTTAAGTCCTGAGAGGTTTATTCTGCTCACTCTCTGCAGCCCACTTATGGCCATTTGCTCTTCATAAAAATAAACAGATTTGTCTCAATTTTACAGGGGCAGCTACTGCTGTAGGGCAACATAGAAATGGGAAGTATATCTCATAAGGATTGACACTTGAAGAATATAGATCGTTGTTGCCAATATTTTAAGAGATACAGAAATATTCTACAACTTCTTAGATGTGTTGAAGAACTCCCCCAGGAAGATTCCTGCCATTATCTGAAAAAAAGGGTAAAGAAGAAAGGTATTTCAAGTACAGTCGATTCTAAAAATATCCCCTGTAGGGAAATGGGAATGTGACATGATGCTTTATTCCCCTGACTGGTTTTTGAATTGTGGGTGTAGTTTAAAACATGTTATTTTTGATACATCTGCAGGTGTAGCTGTAATGTCAAGGAAATTTTCAACAGTAATAAAAACAAAATTAAGTAAGACCTGACTGTAACTGTAAAATAGAAAACTCCTAAGGGCAAATTGTATAACACAGTGTGAGCAGTTTATTAGTCCTTCCTCTCAAAAATGTTTTTTAATTATTTGGTTGTTCAGTGCAGACTGAAATTATAAAAAAAAAAAAAAATAGGAATTTTGATGCATGTGAAACATGTGCTTCACTCCTTAAGCCCTGTTCTTGTGGTTTGCAGATGATACCAGGGCATTCAATAATAATAACAGAACTGCACAGAAATCAAGGAATGATTAATTTTAAACTGCTTAGTGAAGACAAAAGCTGCCAAATCACTAGCAGATTATGCTGTGAGTGTTTTAGTACTCCTTTTCCCTGGATCCTCGCACTTAAGTAATTTATTCAGTTCCCAAATTACAATAAATCCTTCCAGTGTCACGGAGCAGTGTTTGCAATTCCTTCTCTGGAACTGCCTGCAGCACTTCTGAGGGAAAACTTTCATGCTGTTACCGCTTCATCCGCCCCGTGCTGGGTGTGTAATTCAAATTATTCCTTTCCCACTATGCATTGCCATCTAGCGGCCTGTGGTGCCTGTGTGCCGCAGCAGCAGGGAATGACCACGGACATGGGCTGGGAATGACCACGGACATGGGCTGGGAATGACCACGGACATGGGCTGGGAATGACCACGGACATGGGCTGGGAATGACCATGGACATCAACTGAAACGGCCATGGATATGGGCTGGGAGCCATGGATATGGGCTGGGAGTGACCAATGGCATCACCCATCTCATGCTGGGCACTGCCTCAGCCGTGGTTTTTGATCATTTTCTTAGGAGACAGCTGGAGCCCTGCTGCTAGGATCTGCTGATGACACTGCCATGCTCATGTGATTGAACATTGCTTTTTACTTTCTTGTGAACAACCTGTTACAGTAAAAATAGAGACACTTGTGGTATGGAATCCTGCTCAGTTCAATCAGTGGAGAGGGAGAAATAATTTGTGCCAAGTTTACATGTTGGCATGACTTTCAGCTAAGGACAGTAAAAGATTATAAAGAATTGGATCATAAATCCTGGCCAAAATTCTATCTTCTAAGGGCTCAGCTAGTGATAGGACAAGGAGGAAGAATTTTAAACTAGGAGAGATTTAGACAGATATCCAGAAGGAATTGTTCCCTTTGAGGGTGAGGAGGCCCTGACACCGGTTCCCAGAGCAGCTGTGGCTGCCCCTGGATCCCTGGAAGTGTCCCAGGCTGGGCTGGAAAGGGCTTGGAGCCCTCTGGGACAGTGGGAAGTGTCCTTGCCCACGGCAGGGGGTGAAACTGGATAAGCTTTAATGCCCCTTCACCCCCAAAGCATTCTAGGATTCTGGAACTTTGTGATTCAATTTTCAGACCTCGCAATAAAGAGAGAAGCAGCTGTAGCAGTGCTCTGAGGGGTTCATTGAGCTCAGGTAAGAGGAGTTTCACCTGCCCATCACATGGGAATCTGGAAAGGTGTTTTCAAAATCCTCTATCATTTCCTTCTACATGGTTCAGTAATTAAACCCTTAAGTCCTTTACCATGTCATTATACCAACTTATTTCCCACAAAGCTGCATTTGGGTATGGTTAATTTTTACACAGTTGTGTGTGGGAAGAAAAAGCCACCTGTTTTTCTTAGGATCAGTAAAACTAGCTGATACAGTGCTTGCTCAAAAATATATATGAAACAGTAATAAATGAGCCATACACAATTGTCTTATCTTTCAACTGTTACCAGAGCTGTTCTAAAGCGCCCAAGAAAATATTTAAATATTGTTTTTCTAATAACAAAATTACAGTGCTGAAGTTCTCTTTGTGCTGTGCGTTCCATCAGGATCTTGTGAGTCTCACTTACCCATGGGCTTTTGAGAAAACACAGCCTTGTCTGCACAACAGGTAGCAAACACAGGGCAATTTTAGAGTAGGACTTTGTAGTGATTTTTCATGGTGATGTGTGTACAGAGAAGAATATCAAGGAAAATAATCGTGAGAATTTTTTAAAAATATATTTAAGTGTAGTAATAACATTAATGGCGTATAAATGTATAAGAGGCAAATTAAAATTAAGTTCTCATTTTTACTGCTCAATACTAATTTATAAGTGACTTTTTCTTCTTGAATTGTGTTTTATTTCACCACTAAATAGGAGAAAATCAAAGGAAAAATATATACAAAATTATTTGAAGAACTCATTAATAAACTGTACCTGTCTGTACCAAGTCATATCCTGGCAGTGAAAATATAGGAGCTATTTCAAAGAGAAACCATTAGAAATCACAGAAATTGAAGTCAAAACAAAACTCTGATCTGATTCTTAGCTGTAAATCAGCATCTATTTAATATTAGATGAGATTTTACTATCTGGTTAACCAAACAAAACCTTTGTAATTACTGAATAAAGTCTTTATAATTAATGCCCTGCAGGTTTTGTATTGATAGCATGAGTAAATATTGAGCATTTGACAGTAAGAGAAGAAAAATCTGACAGCTGGAAACCAGCCATAGAGAATTCATTATCAAGTAAGGGATTGTCTATATTTAATTAGTACCGACATTTTATATTAGGTGCTGAACTGCTGGTGCTGAGGGTTTAGTATTTAAAATTTTTATTTTTGGAAGTGTTATGAGAAAGTTTTCTGCCCACCTCACGTTCTACAGTGTGTTAACAGCAAAGGCAGAGACCTGAGCAGATAAGGGTTGAGCCTTGGATATGTAAGAATCTGTCATTTTAAAAAGGCTTCGGTTTTTTTCCTGCAGCTTTCTTATATATTTGAATCAGAATTTTGTGGAAAGCATCAGAGTGGTCCCAGTGAAGTTACTAGCTTAGAGTAATGGCATGTAGCAAATTCCCAGCTTTGAGGGGAGCCAGTTGGTGGAGGAGCTCTGATTTCTTTTAGAATAGATATTCAGAATATAATGACTCACTTAGGTGATCAGTGGGGCAGAGTAGAACACAGAACTTTGAACATCTCTGTTCCATCCTCCTGGGTGCTGTACTCAGGGCATTCCTGCCTGTTTGTGCTGACAGGGGCTCATGGAACAATGGGCATTGTTCAAAGGGGTGCTATTGTGGATCTGTTTGTACAAAGAGCTGTAAACTGGGTTAATCCTGTCTGAGGTTCCTGAGGTTTCCTTCCTTTTGTCTCAGGCTCCTTCAGCACCACTGGCACACTGCAGCTCTCAGAGAATAGCCTCGATTGTGCCTTACACCTGCTTGCACTTAGGAAAAGAAACATTTGTCACTCTTATTTATGTAGTTGGTTAAATTACATTTTAATTCTAACAGCTTAAGTATGTTGGTGGAGAAAAATATTTTCTGAATGAAAGTTTGATCAAATGCCCAGGGAGCTGGTGCAAGCCTTTCCATCGACTTAAGAGATTTTGTTT
This sequence comes from Thryothorus ludovicianus, assembly GCA_013397245.1. NCBI lineage: Eukaryota > Metazoa > Chordata > Aves > Passeriformes > Certhiidae > Thryothorus > Thryothorus ludovicianus. Next base: position 385,284 of record VZTB01012128.1, on the reverse strand, counting down.
CAGGCATTTTATTTAAACAGTACTCCTCTCAAACATAACTGAACAAAGTTATGTGATTTTCATGAAAGAAACTGAACAAAAATATTTCAACTAGGAATATCTACTTTAACCTTTTAAGAAAAATTACTGAAAATTAAATCTTTCCATTTTATAATTTTGATGCAGTTTAAAAAATAAAGAAACCTGGATATAGTTCTTTAAAAAAACAATATATCTGCTTCAGTGCTACAAAACTGAATTTGTTCTTGCTAAAATGGAAATTGGATTAGATTCTGCTGGAGTCAACTCAAAAATTACTTAAGTTCTTTTGTGTTATTCTTCATTCCCATTAATAGGAATAACACGATACCTATATCCAGCAATTCCCATCATTGTGAGCTCTTAAATAAACAATACGAAATATTAGTCTCAAAGTTTAAGGCTCCATTTAGCACTGCTCAGCTGTGCATTTCAGGTTTGCCAGCCAGAAGGGCAGCCTGGCTCTCCCCGGCCGCTCGTTACACTCGCAGGCTTTCCTGGCAGGGCTCCTCACGGGCGGAGCAGATTCAAAAGGGATCAGGAGGCCTTATCACCCCGAGTAAACACTCGGAGCCTATTTCCCCTCTGCTGAAAGATTTACATTAGTTCCCTGCTCGGCAGCGTATCAATTACAGAGCTGCGTTTCCTCCGTGTCCTGGGTGTGAGCTTCCCCTCTGCCACCATCCCAGCTCCAGTTCGGAGAGGACACAAAAGGAGGATCTGGCTGCACTTATTTAACTGAATTATTTTAAACTGTTGAGGTGAAGTCTCGAAGGTGTTAAATCGCAGCAGTGTCAGCAACCCGAAGTGCAGGGTTTAGTGCCCTAGGCTGTGTCAAACAACACAAATCTCTGCAAACTTTCCAAAGGCTTCTTCGGGGCTACTGTGTAAACAGCACTCAGCTGATCTGATAAAGTCTACTCAGAGATACGTGTTCCAGAACTTATCTCAGCACTAATCCGAGCAATTTGTTACCGATAAGCAAGTGCAGGGGGCAGTTAGGTTTTAAAGAGTGAGTTTGGACAGAATTCCCCAGCTGTGCCAGCAGAAATGAGCAGCTCCAGGACAGCACGCTTGGGGATGTGACCTGGAGCTGCATCCTTATCCTCCAGGCACTGCCTGCACAGGGATCTGCAGGGTGCTTACAGCTGACAAGGGCATGATATGATATTAGATAACAATTTTTGATTCATGAGACTTTTTTGGTTAGTTTTGTAAGAGAAGAAAAAGAAATAAAGGAAAAAAAATACAGCAATTATGATTTTAACTAAGGCAAAAAATGTTACCATTAGCACCAATTACCGTTGCCATCATTCTATTGTTAGTACTCTATGTTTCCTTTATGCCACCACCATTGCATGATATTTTTTGTTCAGAGAAATTACAAGAGACATGTATCTGAGCCTCTTGAGCCTTTTATAGAATTGAGGTTCACAGGTAAAAGCACAGTAAAACAAGAGCAGTTCCTTCCTGTGGCGGAATGACATTTGCCACAAATAAATAAATGTTGCAGGCAGGATAAGAGTGACAGACCCTGGACCCAGCACAAACCTGTGGAGGAGAAAAGACCTCAGTCTCTCCTGGGGGACGAAAAGCAGCTCCTGTCAGGCCATGATTGTCTTGTCCCAAGTTCAGTTCCACAAGAAATGGCATTTTTTTGAGTTTAAATATATTCCAGTTGTGAACAGAGCCCTTTAATTGTACAGCAATTGAGAGTTTCTGTACTGTGCGTTTTTGGAGGTTCCTGCTTGTACGGCATTTAAAATTCTAATTCTCTGTACTAAGCAGAGCTCTGACATACTTTACACAGCTGTTGTTTCAAATTCCAGACATTTGACATAATATTTTTGCTATGAAATTCCAGAATATCACTACTAACTGTATGTTATCAAGGAAAGGCTCACTGAGCACTTCAAACTTAATAATTTTGATCTACCTTAATGAAAATTTCTGTCCAACTAATCTGTCCAACTCTGAAAAATGCTGCAGCCAGCCATACTGAGATTTGTATATGTGTGTGTGTGTGTGTGTGTGTGTGTGTGTGTATAAAAATATATTCATTTTATATATGTACATACACATACACTGTCTGAGCTTAGAATCTTCCATTTTCTGCTTCTTAAATGAGAACACATGGTTCTCTTTGAAGTTCTGGATGAAATGTGAATCTTAGGCCAGTGTATTCCAGTTTGCCAAATACTGATGTGACAGCGAAGAGCCTTCAACAGTTTCATGTCCAATGCCAACTGAATATTAATGGAACCAAACCAAGTTTAAGCTGAATTAATCTTCCATGTCAATAGCTATCCAATAGCTATCTGCTACTTGAAAATATTTGTTTGGGAATAATTCAAAATTTTGAATTTAACAAAATATCTGTTAAGAAAAACCACATCATGATGGTTTTGATTCCAAGAATGACTGTGAAAATATTTATTTTCTATTTACTTTTTATTTACCTCTTTGGACCTCAGAACTCTTAGCAATGATTTATCTAATTGCTTTGAAAAGGAGCAGAATTTTACCCTTGCGAATGCATTTAGCCTTCCAACAAACATATTTTGAAGATAACCTCTTCATGTTGCCTTGATTTATAATATTCCTGATATTTCTATGGTTGATGAGAAAAACAATTGACTGAGACAAGCAGAAATTGGATATGCTTTTTCCAGTGGAGGTAGTTTCTACCAAAATTTTGTCTAATTCATGACAGGCTTATTTATGGAAGAATGTACTTTTTTCATTCTGGATTTTGGTAAAATTAAGTGCTGAACCATTGTTTCTCATATCTGTGTTATTTTTACTGGGACTAATATCTGCCATTGTTTCCTGTAACTCTCTGTACTTGCTTCTTGCTTTGCCATTTCTTTTCTTCCACAGCAACAGCAACTTTTAAGTGGCAGCTGACAAGGCAGATTTTTTACTAGAATAACATAATTAGTGTTTGAACCTTTAAATGAGTACTTCTGTCAGGTGTCCCACGGTCAAAATTCCATTTGCAAAAGCCACATTATACGGTTTCAGTGATTCCTTACTGTAAACAGGATTCTTGGAGGCAATTGGAGAGCTTTGAGGTCTGCCAGCAATGCCTAGAAAGATATTTGACATGAAGGGAATATCTGAATTTTCAGCTTCCTAGGTGTACTGCAAAAATGTCCATTCTGGAAGAGCATTTCATTCCACATAAAACAATCAAAACTTTTATAACTTGCTTATGTCTTCTGTAGTAGCATAAAGGTCAAATATATCTGTGCTTTAATGGCTTTGAATGTGGGTCCTTAGAACCAGTGATCTATTTGGGTCAGTGACCACAATAATGAAAAATCATGGCTATGCAAGCTTTCCCTTAAATTCCTCATAGAAAGTTTTCCTCAATTCTTTTATAGTCGTAGATGTCAGAAAATAAAACAGTAATGTAATACATTAAACTAAAAGAATCTTGTCAGTTCTTTGGAACTGGCTTGTCTTAGATCTCACAGGTCTTGGGGAAGCTTGTGTTCCTATTACTGATTTTGTACATGATAAGCCAAATTTTGCTTGTCTAAATCAGGTAATCATCCTGCAGATTTCAGTTAGGCAGCTCACCTGATGGAATGCAGCCAGTTTTTGGCTCATGAAGGGCTTTTCTAGATATCAAAAACAACAGCCTAAAAGTGACACAGCATTGAATCCCAGTCCAGAAAGGAAAGAAAGAGTTGGGTAAAATAATACTTGGGTGTCCCAGCAGTGCTATTACTAAGTGTTTGAAGATGTGAAAGTGGGAACTTGGAAAGCAAGCCACCACATACTCAAATATAGATGTGGATTTAATACAGCTCATTTATTACTGGTGATTGCTTGGAGGCATCATGGACAAAATCCTTAATGTAAGAGGAAAAAGTGTCGGCTGTCACGTTCTGTTCCAGCTTTAATTTCAATTGCCTGAGCAGGAGCAGCTGCAAACTGCTATCAGGCATATGAAGTTTTTAGTGCTAAAAAGGCAGCTGGGCTGGAAATAGCCCAGAAGTACATATCCATTTGTCTGGTTAACTTCAGCACTTAGACTATCAATCAGGTCAGCCTAAAGAGAAATGAATGACATCAGTCAAAACAATCGGATATCTCTGTGCAGTGATTAGCTCCATGTAGTACAAAAACTTAAATAATTTGTTCTTTGAAAATGTGATGATTGATTGGCTTCCATTAGGCTTGGATTTTAAAACATTCCATGAACTCTCAGATAAAATGGCACTAAAATGTTATTGCAATAACCAAATAAATCATATTAGACTATAGTGTATATAAGTACTTTAAAACATTACAGATACTAGAATTCTGTGTATAATAAAAAGGTGAAGAATGTAATCCATGAACTTTTTTTTTCTCATCTCACACTAGCATTATCCACGGCTGCTTTCAAGGATAATGTTCCTAAGGAGATGAATGTTAAGTTTTGCTTTAATACATTATATATACATATGTAAAAGTTGTGCAGTTTGGATGTGTTTGGTCAAAGGGAGGTATTTTAACCTTCACTCAGTGCAGTATTTATCTGAGCTTTTGATAGTGGTGCTGGCTGTTCAATTGGAGTTCAGCCTGGCAGTCATCTTGCAGCTGGGAAATGGATGTCACCATGTAAAAATTATGCCTTTTCCATTACCAGTTTTAGGGTCCAGTTCATTGTCCTGCTTTTCTGACTAGAGGATCCCTGACAGAAAACAATGTTTAGCCTTGAATCTCATGTAGAGCCATAAAACAAAGCCTTGCACCCTCCACTCTCGTAGGGTGGCAGTGTGGTTAACACTTGAAATTTATGATCATTTTCCTAATATTTCACTTTTGCTTAACAATCCAGACTCTGTAGGCAAATAATTCTGTGAATCATCTCTTACTTCAAAACAAATTGTGAGTCCAGGGCATGCGAGATTGCCTAAATGTTGGAAGCCCTATGGATCATAAATCATAAGGCAAGGAAAATAATCCCATCAGAAATGGTTTGCTTCATTATTTTAGGATTTAGTCATGGATTTGGAGCACTAGTGTTGAGCTGAAGTAATTGGTGCCATTGTAAATTAAAGGCAGCAGCACACACGGGGCTGCCTTTGAAGTCACTTGGCAGCACGTGGCTTTTCTACTGGTGACTGATGCTGCTCCGTAGTTTATTTTTTAATGAGAGCAAATGGAGTTTATTGACAAGATTCAGACACTTCCCAAAAAGTTTTTGGAGGTTTTAGACATCAACTGATGTCTAAATATGATTGCCTGTGCTCTAGGATATTGCCTTATGGTAGAAGTTCTGTTGTCAAATTGTCACCTTTTTGCAGTGAGGGACAGACTTCAGAGCAAGTGTCACCCTTGGGACTTGGTCTCTCACTCCAGAACCAATGCAAGCTTTCGGAAGCCCTGAGGTAGTCATGGAACCTCCAGCCAGTCTATATTCATTAATAAAGTTGCTGTTATTGAACAAACAGAACAATTCAGTTTCTACCTTGTAAGTCTTGATGGGAAGGCTCAAGAGAAACTTAGCAGTGTGTGCAAACACCTGCAGGGACATCAAGAGGAAAAGAGGGAGCCAGAGCCTTCAGTGGCGGGATAAGAGGCAGAGATGGAGATTTACAGAGAGGATGGTCAGACACTGGAACAGGTTGTCCAGAGGGGCCATGGGCCCAGTCTTGGTGGTAATCAGAACCTGGATACATCCATGAGCAATCTGCCCAAGGATTTGGGCTGGGTGTTCTCCAGAAGTGACAGGCAGTCTCAGAACTTCTGTGATCCTAATGCAGAAATTCCACGGAAATGAGATCTTCAGCAAGAGGTGCCCAATGACTATGATTAATGGCTGCACATATTTCCTGGTTTAGATGTGTATGATGTGCACCATCAAAAGTGGAGATTTCAGTCTGTATTCAATATTTATCTTTAACTGATGCCTACAGACTGTATTTCTAGTTTAAGCTGCCTGAGTTAGGCTTGGCTTGTCAGCTGGGCATCAGGGTTAGAACTTGTCCTTAGTGCAGACACCAAGGACAAAGGCTGTACTGTGGAATTATGTTGAAGTGAGATGTTATTCCTGCATAGCCTTCATGTTGTGTAGTAAAGTAATATATTCTGAATTCATACTATTTATGGAAAGGAGCAGATGAAATGCTAGGTCCTGTTTCAGAGCACCTGTTTTTGGTCCAGCTCATGAGCCTGTAGTTCTAGCCAGAGAATCTCTGACCTATAACAATGTCTAGTCTTGTGTAGAGGAAAAAAACCAAAGCAAATCTCCACATTCTGAAAGTTTTAGGGTTTTTGAGTCTTTATGCTACTGTGTGTGTGGAAAAAAGTTTAAATTCCTTGAAGTTGGTGAGATCAAAACTAGAGTTATGCTGTGTTGAATTTCCTAATGATATTTGCAGATAATATCTATTACCGATGGCTTGTTTTTTGATTTTTTTTCATGGCAGATCATTTGGAATTGGGTGATATTGCCTCATGATGTCATGATTTGCCTCAGACACCCCAGGGTCCTCCCATGTGTCAATCATTCCTTCTTTCCACACCCTGACCCCTTTTGTGTGCTGTCTATCAATCCTGGCATTCCAGAAGGGCGTCGAGTGGTTGGCAGAATTCAAAGGATGCTTCCCACCCCTGGAGGGACATTGGGCATCCAGGTGTCCTCTGGCCCTTGAGACTTTCCCCCCGTACCTGGTTGGTGTCCCCTGTGTTCCTTCCCTCCCCTCTCCCCTGGTTCCAAGGGCCAGCAGCCATGCTGTGGGAGTTCTGCTGGAGCTGCTGCTGGATTCACAGGCCTTTGGGCCAGGAATAAAACTCTGGATCAAAACCCTCCATCAGAACCGGCTCCTTTCCTTCACCTTCACCTTCAAACCTCTCCACCAAAGGTGAACCTGAGCTCCTGCAGGCCTGGACTTGCCTCCAGAGCCCAGGTGCAGCATCCAGCCAGCCAAAGGTGTCTCAGAGGTGAAAACACCTCAGTGCTGCCATTTGGTAAAGCAGCAGGGGCCAGCCAAGCTCAGGCACAACCATCCGATTTTATTGGATTTTACACCAATGGGGTGCTTTGAAGGGAAACAAGGAATTTGCTTGTGTGTTTGTGCAGTGCCCTGCTCAGTGAAGCTCCTGGATCACCAGCAGGGCTCCCTCACACCAGCTGCAGATGGATCTCACTCCCTGCACCTCGGGCATTAGGTGGGCTTTGGCTCCTGCCTGGAATGAGGGAGAGCGATGACTTCTCATGCTTTGATAATTGAGCTCTCTCTGACCTTTCACAGCAAATTCTCAACTCCTTCGGTTTGTGGCAAACTTCCACTCTGCATATCTTACTTACTTACTTCACAGTCAGGGGAGAAGTTAAAAGCAGTGCTCATTCTTAAAAGCACCAATAAAAGCCACTAAAAGAGTGGAGAATTTGTGAAATATATATATGTGAAACAAATATGTGAAACCTGGTTGTGATTACACCTTGTTGGTATGGAACACGTACCAGAAAAGCAACAAAACATATAATACTGTTTTAAAATACAGATTAAATCATTAATTGCAAGTCTTTCTTGAGACATGCTTGTAGTTCAGTACGTTTCCAGAGGGTGAGACATTCTCTTGGGTTGGTCACAAAAACATCATTGCTTATCTAGAAGACATGTTGGTTATACATCTGTTGGGCAAAAAATAAATATCATCTGATGTATGTCAATAAATTATAAAGTAAGTCAGGAGTTGCTTTTTTTTTCCCTACATGGACAGTATTTTTATCTATAAAAACTGCTTCTTTGCCCCTGAGAACCTGATGTTCAGATTCCAGTGGCAGCTCTCTTGCTGTCTCCAGAATCACTCTGCATCATTGTTGTTTGCCAAAAGGCTGAAGTTCAGGGAAGGATATATTTAGATTTTACTATGTTATAAACACATATTATAAAAGTTGGCTTTTCACAAATATTAAGATGAGTATTGTACATATAAGGTTGTTATAAATATGTATTATGCTATTTGGTTTTTTTCCTTTCTTTCTTTCTTTTCGCACCCATGTAGAGTGGATATTAGATGTGTGGTGTAGAGATGGTTTTAAAGATATAGTTTTATTTAAGAGTGAAGTAAGTTGACAAGGTGTCTTTGTAGTGAGTGGACTGACTGCCTGGTCAGGATAGCACTCAGTGCAGATCCCTGCTGCTGATATGCAGACATCTGCTACTGATAGAGCAGCTACCAGCACTGACCATCTGCAGAAATTATAGACCAAAGCCCAAATTAAGACTGATAAGAAGAATTAATTAAAACCGCAGTCAAGAAACATGCATGTTCTAAAAAGGCAGGACCAAGGAGTGGCCATGCAAATCAACTCCCAAAAACATGGAAATAAGTTCTTAGAAAAGTTCAAATATACATATTTAAGGGGTGAGTTCTAGGGATAGGTGCACTCTTGGCTCTTGGCCAGAGATACCCCAGCAGTGTATTTTGTTTTATTGTCTTGTCTTTATTGTCTTTTATTAAACCTTTTAGATCCTAGCAAGAAGGCGAACTTTGTTTTTCACAACTTAAATTTTCACATACCTCATCTTTCTTCAAACATGCAACTCCTTTGGGATGAAAACTCTCATGTTTGTTTATGGTGCAGAAAGCTGGAAGGAGTAGGACTGCTTGTTTTCTTCTTTATCATTGCCTTCTACTTTTCCTAAAAGTTATTTCTCTATTAAGTGGATTTATACAATGTATGCCTGTCTTTACTGGCCTTTAAAACATCTTTAAATGTCCTCCTCTTATGATTAGGTAGATATTCAGTCTATTAAAAACTCAAAACAAACAAATTTGATTTTATTTCATTGTGTTGTGCCTTCTTTTACTTTTATTTATTTATTTTATACTCACATTATATTCCACCATTCATTCCTAGCCTAAATTCGAGACTGAAAATCCATCTTTTCCTCTGGCCCCCTTTTGGCCATGTTTTTAATGTTCATTTTCCCCTACACGTTAGGGAAAGTTAGTTGTACTGAGTGGTGTAGTGCAGACTGGACTGAAATGTGAATATAAATATTTATTATTAATCATTTTATTTATAAATCTATACCAGTGCAGGAAAATCAGAGATCTTTTAGAGAATAGATGAGGAAAATTGATACCAGTGATTACACATTTCCTCAAAGCTATAATGTTCTTCTATGGCTTTGTTCAGGTTACAAACAGGCTCAGTTCAGGGCCAGTTAATATTTTGGTTGGGATGGACCAAGGCTATCTATTCAAATCACAGCATATATAAGATAGTTGCAAATTCTTCTGAAATACTTTTTAAGAGTAAAAAAGAGAAGTACTGGCCAAGCTGTTAGGGAGACAGAAAGCAAAGAAACAAGACAGACTTGGGCAAGTCCTCCTGCACACTTGCACACAAGAAAATTCATCTGGAATACCCACTGATACTTAGCTGTTCTATATCAGTCCTACAATTATTGCTTCGAAAGCTTTTCTTCCGCTAAGGGCAGGTTCTTTCCTGTTGGGGAAGAGACATCCAGTTTAACACTGAGTAGTCTGTCAGCATGCGACATCAGAACTTGGGAAGAGTTCTTTGAGCCTGTAGCATCAGCAGGACAGGAGCACTGCGCACAGGCTGGGACAAGGCAACGATACAGGGCAGGTGATAAATGGGCAGGGTATTATTATTTGAAAGTAAGCTCCCCCAATAAAAGCATCAGTGATGGAACAACATTGTCTTTTGGTACTTCACTGTTGTCTTTACAGAATTTGTGTTTGCAGTGAAATGTGAATACTCCCCATTCCTGACTGCCGCTAGGGGCTGTGTCCTAAAGAACCCTTCTGCTTGGAATTAGCCAAATCTGTTCCTAACAGATTATCAGCAATAGCCTTTGGAGGGGTGATTATCAGTTCCAATTGTCTGCCAAGTGGCATTAGGGCGGCGTTTTCCCTGCCTGGTCATTAAGCACATGTCAGGCCCTGAGTAGCTGGTAATTTGTGCAATTAAGGCTACCATTATTGTTTCCTTTACTTAAACAGGGAGCCCAAATTACACCGTTAAATATAACCACTGGTTGTTCCCACACACACTCGGGGGCTGCTGTGCTGCAGAACTGTGTCAATCGTATGAGAACACACAATTAATAAGATAACAGCAGGTTAGGATTGCTGCTGTGAGCTCAAACCTTGAACGATCATATCCTCTTCAAGGCAGTTTGGGAAAATCTCAGAGAGCAATCAAAGGAGTGGTGTGGAATGTTCAGGACAGATAAATATAAGTTTAAACCTGTTTCTTCGAATTATATGCACACTGAGGGATATAGAAATATGATTAAATTATTACGTACAGCCAGATTAAACCCTTTATTTCCTGCCTGTTAGCATAATGCTGAGAACTCAACTTCTTATTTGAAAAAAATGAGGGATTCACTAATATGCTCTGTAGGGAATAATAAAATCTGAGGGAAAACAGTGCAGGATGCTGCTGAACAGGGAAAAGATGAGAACTGAGAATTCCTTGGTCAGCTCTGGAGATTTTGGTCCAAAGTCCATTTACTTCTTACCAAAGGAATTCCTACTGACACTTTCAGTAGCCTGGATTTTATTTCAAGTTCTTTAATCTTACATTTCTGATAGTAAAAGCAGCCTACAGTTACAGAGGCATTCATTTGAGTTGGCTCAGCTGCTCTGTGCTGTTGCACAGGGAATGAGGATGGATGGCATAGAGGTAACTGATATTCTATGTGCACACCCTGCCCTTTATTAGAGTGAATATTAGCATTTGCAGATGACCGTTCACCTCAGAGACTGTTAAACTTCCAAACCAAGTTTCCATCTTGTTTCCCATCTCCAACCGTGGCCATCGAGTACAATAAACTGCATGGATCTTGGATCTGAGGGTTGGAGATGCAAAGGCACAGAGGCTCCCAGGATAAAACTTAGAAATTACTTTTCCTTTGCAGTGGTGCCCTTCATTTTATAAACTGGGACTGGGCAGGAAGGTGGTATCACTGCCTCACTGCACCCTTTTCTGCTTGCTGTTTTAAGGCCAGCTGTAACATTTAAATGTTAATTTCTGGATTTGATTGAATGTGCCTTTATTGACTGAAGCAATGAATGTCACATATTTCTATTTATTTCCAAGGGAAAACAAAACTATTCAAGTCACTTAAAGAAATTTGTAAAAGCTACAGTGAATTTAATTTAATCTGAGTATACGTTTAATCACCTTTAAGGCACATAAGGGATTTTGTTGGTTTATGTATTTATTAACCAGGGTACTTTTAGATCCTGATTCATGAATATACAGCCCCTTCAAACTAAGAGTAGTATTTTGGGTCTATTCCCGTGGGTTTTAGCCAAATCTAGTAATTTCTGGAATAGGCCAAACAGCCTATATGAGCTGCCGGAGACCCCATACCCTGCAGAGTTGGAAAAACACCAGCTAACAAAAAATGTGACAAAATCAAAAAGAGGAGGTGCAGTAAAGGGGAATATTTTATTTGAGATGTTTGTCTAGGAAAGTTATCCTTCATTATCTCAAAGGTCTTCTCCAACCTAAGTTATTCTATGACTTTACATTGTACATGCACTGCATCTTCGTCTTCATAAGGAAAAAAAACCTTATTGCCTTCAACATTTTGGAATCACATCTCGGTCCTGTTCAAACCAGGTGTGTAATTCAAAGAGTTATTCCAGCCTTACCATGTACATGAGTTGTGAAGCAGAAGGAGAGCTGAATGTGCCTGGAGAGTGGTGCAGCCTCACCTGCACCCTGCATACAGCTCAGTTATCAGGCATCTGTGGGCCTGGGGTGGTCCTGTCAACACCCAGCTCTTCTAGTCCTATGCAGGTTCAACAAAATTTAGTTATTTGATTTGTTAGTTTGATTTTATCACAGAATCATGGAATGATTTGGGTTGGAACAACCTTAAACCTCAACTTGTTCCACTCCTGCCATGGGCAGGGACATCTTTCAGTATTACAGGGTGCTCCAAGCCCCATCCAGCCTGGCCTTGGACACTTGCAGGGATCCAGGGACAGCCACAGCTTTTCTGGGCATCTGTGCCTTTCCTGGCAATCTCCCCTGGTGCTCTGCAACCACCAGCAGTGCCAGGACATGAAAGAGGCTGCTGGGGTCCAGCTTTACAGAGACCTCACTGATGGGTTTCTTCTCTGCCTGAGGTGGATGGAACAAAGCTCCACTGGAATGGAGGATTTCATCCAGTGAATTCTGCAGGAATTGAGGAAACTGTCCTTGTATGTAGGAGGGATGAATTGCAGTTGCCCTGGTTTAGTGGAACACCCACTTCAGAGCCATCACTTGTCCCAAGTGATCAGATGAGACATAATTCCTGGTGATAGGAGACTCCTGGCCTAGGAGTGCCTCCATGGGAGTATACCAGGCACTACCCAGGGATGGACTGGGAAATATGCACTTCTTTGCCACCACAGGCCCAGTTTCTCCCTGAGAGCCGTGTCGCCTCTCTTTATCTGGGGGTCAGATGTTGATAAAGCTGCTGTGTCAGGCAGAGCCTTGGCCCTGATGAAGGCCAAGCACTTGCTGGTGCACATAAAGACTTGCTGTGTCAAGGTATGGTGGAGGGACAGCAGCTGAACACAGCCTAAACCAGAGGGATACTGTGACTCTGCTATTTATCATCTCCTAATTAACTGTTAATTTGCTGGTCTTTAGGTTCAAGCACAGCCCCAGTTCATCACAGGCTGGTGTGGTGGTGTGAGGCTGGGGAAGGTGCTCTGTATGGCCCTTCAGCTCTCTTCTCATTAATGAGACATGAGGAGAGCCTCCCTGGATGCTCTGGCAGTGGGGACAGGGCTGTGGTAGCCCATGGGGCACACCAAAGCACCCCAATGGTGGCTCCTGTGTGCTGGCACCTGCCCTGGCCATGTGCAGTATGAGGAACAGCCTGGGAGATCTTTCTCTGCCTGGGGCAGGGGGTTGGAACTGAATGATTTCCTACTCAAACCATTCCGTTAATCTATGGTTTCTGGTTGTACCAGGAATTAGGCACTAAAGCAGTCCCTAAAACCTACTATGGAATATTTGGTCCTAGGAGTGTAATGGTAATGTAATTCTTTTCATATGCAAAATGCATAGAGAGAATGGTAGAACCAACTTCTACATGCCTATTTTCTATCACATCACCCTCAATATACCATGGCAAATGAAAGGTTCTTCCCTCAGAGGGTGCTAGGGCGCTGAACAGACTCCTCAGGGTTTGGTCATGTCCCTGAGGCTCCCAGAGCTCCAGGGGCATTTGGACAGCGCTGCCAGGGACGTACAAGGTGGGATTGTTGGGGTGTCTGTGCAGGGCCAGGGGTTGGGCTTGGTTGTCTTGTTGGTCGCTTCCAACTCAGGTGATTCCTGTGGTTCTCTAATCTCACAGTGGAAATTATCTCTCCAATATGTTATCTGTCAAAAAATCCCAACCTAACACCTCAAAGGCTCCCCTTCTCTTCACAAAGATGTTCCTCCTATGGTCTCCCACGCTCTTGCAGGACTCTCCATGCCCACAGCTTCCCAGGGAAGTTTAAGTGTAAGATCAGCTCTGCTGGGCTGGGGATTCAGGACTTGCAAGATTTGGCTTACAGATCCCCAGCCCTACAGGCATTAACCATGGAAACCTTCCCACAGATTTACTAAGAGCATGTAGTCACAAACATCCTAAGTGTGAGGGTGTAAATACTGGTGGCAGAAAGCAGGGTTTATGTTGTATTTGAAATGCAGCACTCTGTAATCACGTTTTAATGGCAATACATGCTTGGATTTTGTTATCAGGCTATGTACTGCATGCTCCACCTCAATGCTGCGATCTATGCTGCCATCCCCACAAAGCTGCCAGCACACACACCACTGAAATTATAATTTTCATTCTTGATATCAAAATATTTTACAAACAGCAACAGCAGAAGGGAAATATTTTACCCAGAGGAGCTAAGATGAGGCAGGTTTTTAACAGAGAGGCCTCATAGAGAGCCCGTGACATTTACACACTTTGTGACACTTCATATCTCCTTGTTATAACACCTAGTTAAGGTTTTCCCTTTATGGTCTTTCAGGCATAGAGCATCTTATTAATGTCAGACCTTGAGTTCTCCCAGCCAGGCTTGGCTGCTGCTACTCCGAGCCCTGCCTGCCAGGGATAATGATTTTGGGGGGTGTCTGGAATTGAAGTTAGCAGGCAACTCACAGTAGCTGAGAGTGGGGTTTGTGCTCTGATAACAGAAAGTGCTTTATTGTTCACACTGAAATTTGGCAGGATGTTCAAGTATTTATGACAACCCTGGGAACCGGGGTGTTGCTTGGCAAAAGTGGCTCCTTGATTAACACTTGGAAATGGCCTGCTGCACAACTGGAGCTTTTCACTGGGGTTGCAATAAACTCATTTGCATTGAGAGGTGACCTGCAAACCCCACACCTCCATTTTCTCGCTGCTGACTCTTCACTTTGGGGAAAACAACTCTGAGTCCAAAGGTTGCAGGTCATGCCTGTATTTGCAGTTGAACTGATCGAGCCCTGATATAAATGGCTGGATGTAAAGGGCTGTTTCTTTTGGATCAAGAGAGACAGAAGAAAAATTCCTTCAGAGCATCCCAGAATTGTTTGGGTCAGAAGAGACCTTACAGATCATCCCATTCCACCACCTGCCATGGGCAAGGACACTTTCCACTGTCCCAGGCTGCTCCAAGGCCTGTCCAGACTGGCCTTGGACACTGCCAGGGATCCAGGGAGAGCCACAGCTGCTCTGAGCACCCTGTGCCAGGGCCTCAGTAGAACAGTGACAGAGCAAAATCTGGGGCTAATTCAGAAGGAAGGAGAGTGAGGGTTTTGTTTCACAAATGCAAATGAACAAATTAAGGAAGATCCTGTGATTTACAGAACTGAGGAATTATCCACCTCATCTCTTTGTCGGAGTTCTTGCCTTGGAAGGATGGATGGGTTGCATAGAAAGAGCTCAGAGGTGCTGCAGGTTCACAGACTCATGTATATAACTTGTAGCTGATTGTGTTGGGCTAGTCAGCATGAGAAAAATACAATCATTACATTTATCCATTTCCTTAGACTGGGAATTAGACCAATTTTATTGCATTATTGTTTTTCATGTCATGTTGTTTTTCACAGTGACTAGTAGCCTGCATTCGCATTGCAAACACAAAGTTCAAAATTAATTTCATATGACAATAGCATGCAGGAGCCCCAGGAAGGCTCGGAGACTTTAAAACAGAGTAGTGCTGCTTTTGTATATTCTGCAACACTCCAGAGCTCCCAGACTGTGTTGCAGAGGTGTCCCCAGTTCTCTGAAAAATGAGGTTGTCCCACCAGAGCACTGAGCCCTTGTCACCACATTGTAGAGACAGACCCAGGGGTAACAATGGATTAGGGCTGTAGGACCAGGACTGACAGGGAAGAACTCCATGTTCTGGGGGGTTTGTTCCCTGTGGTGGTGTCAGTGAGCTCAGTCATGAGTTGCTGAACAAGCAATGGTGCCAAGAGATGGACTGAGTTGGTGAGAAAAATTGGGAGGGTGGTGTTGGCTTACCTTTGTGACAGCACATGAGAAACTTCCACTCAAGCCTTGTCAGAGTTCTGTCTTCAGCTCTCTGAAGGTGAGGCCAGAATGGTCAAACTGCCCCACTTCCCACACAGGGAATTCACATTTTCAGCACACAACTTGTGGTATTAAGGAAAGTCTGTGGGTGTTTTGTGCTCTCATGAAAATGATGAATGGCTTTGCACCTTCCCAGGAAGGAAACGGCCTTTGTGGGATCCCAGTCCTGCAGCATACTGCCAATGAGCTGTGGAGGTGAATACCTGTCCCCTGAGCCTGCACACCCCACACAGGCTGCTCCCCTCCAGTGCTGGGTGCTGTGATGTTCTACTGATATAATCAACGCTCAGAATGTTGGAACCAAAATTGACAGATATATTCTCATCCAATAGACATTTCCCCCTCTTACCTCCCACTCTTCTTCCTTGCTGGTAAAATGTATATGCACTACAGTTTCTTGATTCCCCCAAGACTAGGTAACTGCAGAAAATAAATGTCCTCATGTAATGACTACATTTTTTATGCTGCATTTTAAATACTCACTATTCAAGCTTTAAAAATATTAAAATATGCATTTGTTTCTTCTAAATAAACACCTTCCCTGTGATCTTTCTATTTATTTGGGCATTTAGAGGCCAGATTCAAGACAGAATGAGATAACAGAGAATTTTCTGGTAAATAAGAACAGGTTTTGGGCAGTTTCCTTGGTGTCAGTCACTCACAGGAGACAGGTAACTGAAGCAGTAAAAGGTGTAAGAGCCATGGGGAGGGAGATGGACACCTGGAGCCCTGGTAATCCTTGCCCTGCTTTGCTGGCTCCTGTGTGAGCCACATTTGCCCTCACTGCTGCAACAGCTCTCTCAGAAGAACAGCAAGGTTTCCTTGTGCTGGCAGAGTTTCTCCAAAGAAGCTCACCTGGATTACAGGGATTTCCCCAGACTGTACAATACTACTCCAGCAAAACTACCAACAGCACTGGAAACATGGGAGCAGATTAAAATCCGATTTATTTGGCTCCTTTTCCTTCCTCCAGAAGTGGTGTGTGAAGGGCCAGATCCATTCATATGTGAGCTTTGCTGTGCCCATTTCTTGGTGTTCCATGTGAATTAGGTTTTGTGCCTGTTCTTCAGTTTAAAACGCACAAACATTTGTTGGCAGTCACAAGTACATCAGTTATTAATTACCCAGATTTGTGGATGGGATGTTATCTCACAGCCATTAATTATGCTTTCTAAATAATCTTTGGTTAAGACTTAGGATGACAGCTGCTCTTTAGTAGTGGGATATACGGAAAGAAAAAAAAAGGGTGTGTTTAAATGGCTGTAAAACCCCACATTATTCCATTACGAAAACAAAAATCAATCTACATACTTTGTGTTCTTATGCACTAGGGCTCTCTTTTCTCAGTCTACTTTTCATGAGCATGTGAGACAGAATTGCCAGGAGAGCGTAAAATGCAGCTGTGGCCCAATAAGTCTCTACTTCATTTTGCTGACATCTCCCATCCCTGTAATGGATGCAGACACTTACTGCACCTGCTGACAGTAACATCATGGGAAGTGTGGAGCCACAAGGCTTCTGTATCTTCTCAAGTCCCAGAAGATAAGTTCTTCGTTCCCCTCTTCCCCTCTGAGATGATGTATATGCAACATACTTCCTTGAAATAAGTATTTCCACAAAGGCCAAAGATGTTAATGAATTTCTAGTTAATTACCAGTTAGTTATAGTGAAATGCTCTGCTTAATTCCCATACAGCTATATGTGTGTATCCTAGGGTAAGTATTCACTCCTGAAAAAGTAGAAGCAAGAAAATGTTTCTCTTATCCTGTGCTCCACTGAACCTAGTTTCTGATTTATGCCAGATGATGTGAAAGTCAAACCTCAAATAGAAGAGCACAATATATTGTCTTTGTTGCCTTTATTTCAGTGGTCAGAGCTGGATCCTGGCCCAAGGAGGGTTCTGCAGTCAGGGTTCAGCCCTGGTGTGGTTCTGCTCTGCTCCCTGGCATATCCCTCTTGTCCCTGCATTGACATCAGTGACCTCAGAGGAGCTTCATTGCTCTTTCCCTGCCCCTCAGCAATTCAGAAGCTAGATCATCCCTAAAGCATCTCAGACTCTCACCACATTCCCTTTTTCAGGGTATCAGAGCCTTCAATTCTCACCACACCTCAGCCGAGAGCTTTGGGTGCCACTACAGCACTGACTCCAGTGCAACTGCAGCACATTCTGTTGCTGGAGCCCACGTCAGACTCCGTCCAATGGCAGAGACAAGGGAAGGACTTTGTCCCCTTGGCAGGGCCACCAGAGTCCCCACAGCTGTTTGTAGTCTCCTGGCCAAGCAGCACAGCTCCCTCCCTGCCCCTGGGATACCTTCTGCCCATAGGAAATATAACACTTTATATGAGATCCCTCTTTGAGATAAATGAGATAATAAAATTGGATAAATAACTTGATTAAATGAAAGTTCTGTCACTTCAAAGAACAATATATGAAAGACCTTTTAAAAGTGAAAGGGATGTTATGCTAGAAAGAATATGTATGAAACCAACCCATGGTGTCCTCAAATTTGCCTGATGATTTTGACCAATACTTTGTTTTCTCCCTATTATCTCTATATCTTCTTTAGAGTGACATTTAAATACATCACAGTGATTGAAGACCTACTTCATCACTACATTATCCCTTCCCTTTGACCAAAGCTGGAGCCTTCTCTGCTATTTCATTCGTCTGCTGCAGGAGAGGAAGGGTCTCCTTAAGCTTCCTTATCTTTCCTTTTAAGTTGTGCTGGGGCTAACTCAGACTTTCCAAGGTCCCTCTCTGTAAATATGTGATCTATCTGCCCCTGTGATGTCCATGGCTTGCTGAGCACTGTAATTAGCAGACTCAACTAATAGTGGCTTGAAGACGTTCAACATCCCTGCAGGATTGATCATCAAGACTGGGAACAGAAAGGTGGCTTGTCCTCAATCACCAACTGCCTGTTTCTTTTGAGCAAAGATAAATCCAGGCATTTTCAGCTGTGTTTTGAACAAGTACTTCAATCTTAGAGAAGCTGTTAGTTAAGACATGAGGTATGTCCATGACCTAAGCTAGATTGATCTGCTTCCCATTCCTTTTGATGTCTAATTTCTTTCTGTGCCAAGATTAGAAGACTCTGAGTTCTCTATCAAATTGTATTCTCTATTGCTGGCGGGCAAGAAAATCCGCATAATATGATGACTGCTGATTACCCTGGAACCTAACCAACATGTGAGAGCACAGGAACCAGTGTCCTAAACCCAGATCTGTGCCCCATCTCTCAGGAGCTAAGGAGCAAGTACTGGTCCATTTGGTACAGGGGAACACACCACAGGTATTTGCCCATTCTTATCGGCAAGCACAGAAAACAAAATCAGTGGTAACAGAGTTTTATTCAGTACCTCCCTGAGCAAAGATCTGTTTTTTCAGGCAGCCTGGTACAACTGATGCTACTGCTGCCCATTCCATGCACCTTTCAAAGCACTTGGATACCCTGGACCAAATTTGCACTTCAGTTTTGCTTTGTGGAGGAGCTCTGAGGACCAGTGGTAAGTGGAGAAGAAGCAACAGTTCAGGAGCTTTGGTTAGTGCTCATGAATCTTTCTGTGGTGGATTTACGTGAAAGAAAGGCTGAGGAACCTGAAGAATGGTGGCTCAGGGTGACCCAGAATTGGGATTTAGTCATTCACTCTTGCTGGATGTCCAGATGCTGTCCCAGAAGGACAGAAGGCTCCTGGTCTGGGTGTCCCTGTGCCAGCTCAGCAGCTGTGTCAGGGCTCCGTTGGGTCAGAGGAAACTGAGAGTATGGGTGACTGATTTGTGTCCTGAAGTAACTTTTTTCTCTTGTTTCTGATAAAAAGAAGACTAGGAAATGGTACACAAAGGACTGGCTCTGTGAACTAGACAAATCTTGCTTGAGTCAGAGGCAATTGGTTTCACTGGTACTCGATTTGAATCCTGCTTCTGTGGACTATGTAAAATGCACATTAGAGAAGGAGGGAGAGGCTTTATATTTTAATTGCCTGGTTGCATCCTCTCTCCAGCCTAAGAAAGTACTTTTAAATCTGCACCTCATGGGAAAAGTGGAGGAGGAAACAGAATTTCCCTCTGCCTCACTCCAAAACCAGCAAACCTTCCATGTGAAGGTCCCTAACACCACTCAAGGCATCTGCCAGGCTCTTGTGCCTCCTGGACACCATGACAACAATGAGCCTGGGGCTCTGCTCCACAGCTCCAAATTGGAGCAAGGGCATTGTGCCTGCATATGTGAAGTATATTTGAAAACTATGGTTAGTGGGATCAGACTAGCTGTAATTTAATTTTAATGGGGATGTTTATGCTGAAACATCTACAAGTACAAAGACACACAAAATATATGTGCCTTGAATTAATTTCCTTGATAAATTAGTTTCTCAAACTGCACCAAATTACCTTAATAAGGAAAAATCCTTGTTTATATCAACAACATTTAGCCGAATGTGGAATGTTTATAGCAATAATTCAACAATGTCCTTCAAGGTGCACAAACAACAATGATGAATGTTCAGGTTGTCCTGCTCTTTCTGTTCTCTTCCCTCCCATAGGGTGAATAATGTGTTTGGTTTAAAACTAAATGGAGATGTTTTGGGTAGGCAGTAGTACTGCTGACAGGGAAATGGGATAATTACAGCACTAACTTATTTGCTTAGTAGGTGAAGGTCCCACCTAGTTTGAGACAGTCTGTGCACAGACCCATTTTAAATCATCCACCCTGAAGTTTGGCTTTATTTCAGGGATGATTTGGTTAATTTGTTACATTAAAAACAAAGTAAACTTTAGGTAAAGCTTGATGGGTCTGAGAACTGTTCCTTCTCTGTTCCAGCACCACTTATGTGACCTTTTGGCCCTCAATACACCTGTTGGCACCACTCTGGTTTGTGACACTGGGACCCCATGATTTGCCACGGGGCCCTGTAGGGGTTCAGAAATGTCTGAAAGATTCCACTTGAGTTTCAGTGTGTGCAGATGCCTTTGCAGGTGCCCATGTGCTCAGCTGCCTTTCCTAGCCAGGTGCCCAGGTGAACTGTGGGTGTTCCTCAACAGCAGCATCTGGGTGGGCATTGCTGCCAGAAGAGATCTTAGAACCATCATGGTACTGTTATGGGTGGAAAAGTCTTCTAAGGTGTTTAAATCCAACAGGTAACTTAGTCCAGTTCACCACTGAACTGTGCTCCCAAATGCCACATCTTGAAGCTTTCTGAACACTTCCAGGGACAGTGACTCTACCCCTGCCCTGGGCACCTTGTTCCAATGCCTGACCACCCTTTCAGTGAAGAATTTTTCCCTAATGTTCAACCTGAACATCCCCTGGCACAACTTGGAGCCATTTCCTCTTGTCAGTTTGTTATCTGGGAGAAAATACCATCCCCTCTGGCTCCCCAGTCCTCTCAGGTGGTTGTGGAGAGCAGTGAGGTCTCCAGATGGGCATGTGAAGGTGGCCAGCATGTGACAGATGTGACATCCTTGTTGCCACCCCGCTGCTGAGGGATGCTGGTGTTCCTGGCCTGTCCAAGCACTCAGCAGGTTCTCAGGGATGCACAGGTCTGGTGGAGACACCACGACCCTGGTGCTGAGCACAGGGTTTCACTCATCTGTGGGCACAGTTTGCAGCATTCAGTGACAACTAGGGTCAGACACAGAGGAGCCGGAGGAGGAGCAGGAGGAGCATGGTTATAAAGAAGATATGGGAAAAACCAACGAGACAAAGAGACTTGTCCAGATTCTGTGTTCCCTGTGAGGAGAGCCCAGTCCTTCCTGGCCATGTAGGGCTGGGGCCACAGGGTCAGCTCTGATGGAGATCTTGCTGCTTGGCTTCATCTTTCATTTCTTGGTTTTAATTAGAGCAAGAGAGCTGCACGCAGGTCTGTTTGTGATTAGGGCAAAGCAAGATGTTCTCAGTAAAGTTTTTTTCTAATGAATTTTTTGGTTCTCTCTGAATATTTTAAACTGCTCTTTGCAAACAATTGTCAGGAATTTAATTTCTTAATTTAAAAGTTAATTTCTAAAGAAATCACAGCATTTTTCTTTAATAGGAAATCTGACATTTGAGGTTTATATATTTTATGGGTTTTTTTGACGATGATTTTACTTGTTTGAGCTAGCATCCTGCTGAAAAGTCTTTATGAATATTGGCCTACATTTATGAATCAGTATTTTCTTTCTACAGATATACTTCTAAAATTCACTTTCAGGAAAATTCTTGCCCATCATGGGGTTTACTCTAACAATTTCTGGAGAAGACAAATATAAAAAGGATGCAAATATGTATTGGGCAAATTAGCTTTAAAAACCTGAATGAATGTACCAAATAAATATCTTTATTTCAGCCTTGTTTTTCATGTTGAACAACAGCTGTTATTGTACTCAGAACGTAAATTGGACTCTTTGAGGTCTCTTTCTCCTCTTGCAGTTTTACAGCACAGCTGATTTGCTTTATTTTTGCACATATTTCTGCATAGATGTGAAAATTATATTAATCCTAGTGAGCCACAGATATTTCACAGCAAAAAGCCCAGGCTCAAAGTAAATATCAGAACTTCTTATGCTCTTGTTGCTAAACTATATATTGTAGGAGGAATAATCCCATTTTAAGAGCAATATTCACCACCACCAAGACATGTGTTTTTTCCTCTCATTTCTATTTTCTATCCCTTTCACTTTCCAAAGCAACTCAAAGGAATTACCATTCCTGGGTAGGAAAAAAAAAAAAAAGAAGAAAACGTGAAGGGACTTTTATTTAATAAATCAAAATTGAATATAAATAACACTTTGCAATTATGAGTGTTTAAATTCCAAATTTTTTAGGCTAATCACTTTCAGAAACAAACAAGAGATTGAATTTATATCGCCTGCAGTTGTTATTGGAAAGGTATGCCCAGAGATTGCTAAATGAAGTCAGTCCCAGCGCAATTATGATCACTCAAGCATGCTTTCAACGTATCGTGCCAAATTAGGTAGACTTGAGCAATTTGACTTCCTGTACCAAATCTCGAGGGCACTTTTGAGAAAGCACAGACTGTTTACAAACACTCTCAGGTTTCCCGAGGTTGCCGAGGCAGCAGCGCAGCAGCAGCGCCCGAGCACACACCTGTCAAACCCTGACAGCCACATGTGCTGCACAGAGACCCCACTCCCCCATTTTGGTACCCTTTATTTGCAATTTAAAAACCAAAAGGCCACCGAAGTTTTAATTGCCTTGGACTCAGTCTTTTGAAAACCAAAATGCTACAATCTGTTTAATGTAAATATTGTCGGTTTTCTGTATTCAATTTTTTTCTTTGATTTTTTTTTTTTTTTTTCCCAGAACTTGAACTTTCTCTAGCACACAAAAGTGGAGATCATGTGTCTGGACTATATACCACTGATGTAATAGTTTAGTTACTGCTGTTGCCCTGTTGTTGATCCAATATAGATGGGCTGTGCTTCTGAAAACACAAGTTTCAGCAGATCTTTAGCTGGCAGCAGTTGTAAAACCACAGCAGCTTTTTTAAGCCACACATTTCCCACCAAAAACAGACAAAACTTCCCAGAACTATATGGGTTGCTTTTGCAGAATCACTAAAATCACTCTAAAATCACAATTAGAGTTTTGGGCTTCTAGAAGTTCCTGTAATGCAGTTAGCGCACAGCACGTTTTTGTCCTGTTCAATTGACAATAACTGGAATTAATCAACAATAATGAGAATTTGTTGCTGTTTCAGGGCCTTGGGCCCAATTCTTTACCTGTGCCCACCTATTGATTGTTTTAGTGCTTGCTTACGTTGTGGCCAGAATGCCCCAGACCTCTGGAGGGGTGTTTTCTTGTGTCATCATTTTTTTCCTTTCTTTTTTAAATATTTGAGGTTTTTATAAGAGCCACCACTTGGAGAGCAGCCTGGCTGTCCTTAATAATGATCACAGCATCCCTCTGATACCAATTCCTACTGGCAGGAATTTGCCCCTTCATCTTGTATTTCTTTGGGGCTCCTAAGCTCCAGCTCAAGTGGAGTTCACTGTGCATGGTAAATAAGCACTAACAGATAACATCTAGAATTATTTCCAACTTTGAACATTTTTCCAAGAAATACAAAGGTCAAGTGGAGTGAAATTGTTTTTAAAAACAAATGGGTCAGCAAAGAAAAGAATTAATTGCAGGTTTGAAATAATATGAGGATGTTGGAAAATAGCAAAAGGGATTTGTAGCTTGAAATCTTATTCAAATGATTTATGTTTGTTATATTTCTGCTTGTAAACAGAGATCAGAGAATAAACTCAACAAATCTCCCACTAAGGCATAGAAAAGCACATGTGCAGTGCTAATGTTTTAAAGATTCCAGTTCAAGCTCTAGGTTTTGCTAACAAGCAGACACATTTTTTGCAATGACAGATGAGTAGAAAATACTTTCCTGTGAATTAATGAGCTAATTTTTGGATTACACTCACAGCTGTTACTACATGGGCTGGCTTTGGTCATTATAATATGTTCTGATAGTCCCCCTAGTACCAAGGAAAGTGGTCTCACGGGCTAGAAAACGTTCAGAGCCTTTGATTACATGTGGTCCTTGAAGCTCCCAGCCAGCCTCTCCCCACGCTCTGTGCTCTCCATCTGCCAGAACATCCACATGGAGAGGCTTGCAGAAGCTGCCCCAGCAATGTGTTCAAGATGTCAAGAATCAGCTCACAGCAGACATTAACTGCCACTATCACAGCCCTGCCATCCAGGCTGGGGGTTTCTGTCTTGCTTCAGCAATGATCAGACTTAATATCTTAAACGTAGAGAATGGCCTCTCCAAAACAGATCCAGGTTTGTCATGTGTCACACTATTTTCTCAAGCCAAAAAGAAATGTATTTCCTCTTTTTCCTTCAACTTCTACATTTTGCCTGTTGTTGTATTTGAAATACAACATGTGCCCTGTGCCAGCGAATGAGTCCTTGCTGCCTCTGCTCCAGCAAGGCTTTAAGTGGGACTCACCTCTGAGAAAGGCCTGGAACAGTGACCTGGCTTTACATTAACTTTAGGAATGGCCAGAATTTGCTTTCCTGTTCCAAACTTTACTTCTCAGAGCCCTCAGGTCCCCTCACGCCTTGTGCATTTTACACTTTCCATTAACAGATGCCATATGTTAACAGCTCTAATAGAACTTATTAGGTTTAATGGGAGGGTGGTGGGGAAGTAGCTGCTGGATGATGGATAGCTGCAATTCATCCATTAGGAAAGCTTACTTCTAACGTCTTTGTCGGTGTTTACATGTGTTTAAAGCATCTCTAAAGTGATCAATTAGCCAAGAAGTTTTAAACAAAATTTAAACCTCAGAGCTGACTCACAGCCTAGCAGAAAGCACAAAAAGATAAATGAGGTTTGTAACACCGTAGCATTTAAACTAATGTATGTGGGGATGGTAATTGCATCAGTTTATAGGCTTTCACTTATACAAAAAGGAAATCAGTGCTTGGCATGCAAAAAAGTTATGTGAAAAATAACCACAATTTGCTGTATTGCACACTCCTAACCCCTATCTGTTTAAAATGTTTTATTAATCAGATCCTTGTTTTCACAAACTGATAATATAAGAAAAGGAAAATACTTTATGATTTGGGGTTCTTTTACTTATTGGCTCCAAATGCTGCAGTGAATTTTAAAGTAGAATACTCTGGCCTTATATATATCACAAATTAAAAAAAATCAAGTGGCTAATTAATTTATCTTACAACCAACTTTGTCTCCTGTGGAATTACAGGCAAAAGGTTCTTGCTACTGGATTTAAATGTATACCACCCTATATTTTTTTTTGAACCATACAACCAGTTACTAAATTGAAATCTTTATGTTTTCGACTTTTAAAATTATGTTTTTAAATCTTTTGCCTCATTTCTTTCTGGTGTTTTGGAGACATTGTTGGAGATGTACAAATGGGCAATAATTCAGCTGTCTCTTGTCCAGTGAACTCAAATATTCATGAGTAGCTCTAACTACAGTCTGGGACATCAGATTCAAAACAACACCTTCTCATTAGTGCTACAACACCAGTCCATTTCTTACTGAGAAAATTGTCTCAGCAAGGCTCCACAATTCCTGATCCAGATTTTCTTTTTTTTTTACCTTAGTTATTGTTTTGGGCAAATATTTGTGTCCTTGTTTCCATGCACTGCACACTCCTTGCATTCTGCAAGAGGAAACCTTAGAAAGATACAATGCTGACACAAATTTAGGCAACACGCAATGTGGTCGCATGGTGGAAAAAGCATCTTCAAGTAGAGCATCAAAAGTAGAAAATGGCCTTGGCTTGAATTCCAATTCAGTCCTTTCCTAATGAGCTGGTTTGGGCTTGAATAGAGTTAACTGGCTGGTTTGGGGCTGGCTTGGGTTTGTGCTGAACATGGGGCTGACAACAAAGAGTTAATTTTGCTGTGGCTGGGCAGGGCCAAAGCGTTTTCTGCTTTTTTGTGGTCACACTGGGCAGGAAGCTGGGAGGAGCCACAGCCAGCACAGGTGACCCAAACTGACCAAAAGCATATTCCAGCCCATGTGACATCATACTCAGGATAAAAAGCTAGGGGGAGTAGAAGGGATGAAGGGATGTTTGAAGTGATGGCATTTGTCTTTCCAAGTCACTGTTGCATAGGATGGGGCCCTGCTCCCCTGGAGGTGCTGAACACCCACCCAACCATGGGAAGCGGTGAATTAATACCTTGCTTTGCATTGTTTGTGTGCACAGTTTTTGCTTGCACTGTTAAACTGTCTTTATCTAACCTCATAAATTTTCTAGCTTTTACCCTTCTGATTCTCTCCACTGGTGAGGGAGTGAGGAAGGGGCTGAGAGGGACTAGTGGCTGGATGGAATTAAGCAATGACATTCTGGGGACATTAGCAGATAGTTTTGAGCCAAGTCACATTCAATACACTGACAGCAAGAGCATCAAAGCTTAAGACTCATTCCTCATTGAGATTGCTTCTCAAACTTAATTTTTACCTCTTATATTTTGTGAGGTACAATTGTTACTCATGGGAACAACGATTCTGTTATTTAAATCATAGAATATGAGTAAGGATTTATTTATATCCAGACAGTTCCTTAAATGGGAAACAATGCACTGGTGTTCATTCTAATGCATTATTAATTTCAGCCTGCTGGATTTCTGTTCTTCTAGAGCATGAATCTATTGTTGAGAAAGAGCAGAATTTTGTATACATTTAAATATATACAGATTCCCAAAGTTTGAAGCGGGACGAAGCGGGATGATTTGTGCTCTTTGCACTTACCCAGAAAGTGTACTTACCCAGAAAAGTTTAGCTCAGCTGGAGCATCCGTTTCTCAGTGCATTCCTGGATATAAACTCAATTTTAATTTTGACAAGAGAAGATCAAGCGACAAAAGGTCATATGTCGAGCCTCTGACTGAAGTGGAATGGAGAACCAAGATCTTTCTAGCTGTGTTGACCAATGTCATGTAGGGAGAAAATGCTTGTGCAGGTCACCCCATGGGCATCAGCACAGCAGAATACCAAGAGAGGGATGGAGACACGTGGAGATGGCATTTGCGACGTCCCCATGCAGAAAAGACCATGTAGTAATGGTTAGAAAAAGAAATGGGAGCCTCTGTGAGTTCTGTAGAGTGAATTTCTGTGTGTCTTTGTAAGTATGGAAATGGAAGACTTCACAGGTCAAGTCTGGTTTGTAGACCAGGTCTGAAGAGCTGCCCATGTGTCTGTTACAAAATCTAGGTGATTAAATCTAGATATATGGTGACTGCTTCTTATTTCAGTTTTAAAGAAGGGCCCAACATGTTGAGACACTCTCCAGTGTTCTAAGTGCAGCTTCACTTCAGGTGACTGCAAATGTATAGATTTAAGCAAGTTTGGATTTTGAGCATTCAATTTTCAGCTAGAATCTTGTAAACGAAAACCACTTTACTTTCCCGAAAGAAGCCATCTTGCTTCTATGCCATATCTGCAAACAATTATTCAGAAATTGTACTTATTTGAAGCTCAAATGTCTTAATCTTCCTACATTAGAAAATTCCCAAGTCTTGAGCCAATATTGTGATAGACAGTTTATTATTTTTTAACACATGCGTTCTTTACAACAACACTACTCTGAGTGTGGAGTGTCCTTTAATCAAGCACAGGGCTGGTCATACAAACAGTAGATGCATCAGTCTCAGGAGTGAGTGGAGTCATTAATACTTGTGTGCTCTGCTGACAGCACTTAGTCCATGTAAAATGTCTCTTTTGTTCTGCCAGGAAGCACCTCGAGTGCTCAGCCAGTTCTCCAGGACCCTGCCCTTGCACTGCTGCTTCCTTTCTCCCCTTCTTTCCCTGAGTGGGAGCAGATTTCCATCATGGCTGATTAAGGTAAGGTTTACAATTGCATCTGGAATTACTAGAAACAGAGATGGTCCTTTAGGAAATACATGTGTGGACAGCTGTGTGTTACACGTGACAGCTGGGTGTTCATTTTTTGGTGCAGACCATGAAGGAAATTTGGCACGACTCTAAAATTAAACACCATCATTAGGTCAATTACCTTCTCCATTATTCTGTCTTTCCTAACATTTGTCCTGACCTCCTGGCCACTGCAGAGATTGAGGTAGATTCTGTTTCCTAACTATGTGTCATGAGTTGCAGTGCAAAATGTAACCAAAAAAGGTATTCCATCACCATCTGTAGGAACTGTGGTGGGAGATGATGCAATCTTCTGTTAATAGGCCAGCTGACAAGAAACCAGCAAGAGCAGTTTCCTTATCTCTTCCATGACCCATCCTCCCTCCAGGGAGAGATCTTCTGCTAATGGACCATTGAGTCCCACTGATAAAATTACATCATCCCACTGGGAAATTCTCCATCCAAAGGGAGGAGCCAAGCCTCTACCTGGATAAAAACGCAAGACTTGGAACACCAAGTCAGCCTTTTCCACTGGACTCCCAGAGGAAGAACAGGCCCATCCATCACCACTTCAGCAGAGGCTGCACCTTTTCTCCAGGATCACTGCTCCAACAGAACCACAACTGCTACTCCAGGAGGGCTGCAGCCAACATTGCAACTGGACTGCTGCCAACACCCTGACCAAGAGGGTGTCAGGTTGTATTCTGACTCTGTCAGTGGTTTTCTTTTTCCCTTCATATTATTGCTTGTATTTTGTTTTCCTTTTTTTTATTTTTTTTTTTTTCTAATAAATTGTATTTCTGACTTGGAGTCTTTCACTAGTTTTGCTTTCAAAGCCAGAACAGTATGATACTGATGAGGTTCATTTCTCAGCTAACTGCCTTGTTCTGCCCAAAGCTGTTAAATCTTGTGTTTCTCCTGCAGAAAATGGGATCCTCTTGTCCCTCAGAGTGACCCAAAGGCTGCAGGGTGCAGGATCTTCCAGTTTTGCAGTTGTCCACAGGTTTGTAAGCTGGTTGAAATTGTTATAGGTTTGCTTTTCTCCTTTAAAAATCAATTCAGATTAATTCAGTATTGTTGATGTAAATTCAACCAAGGACAACACACACAGAACTATCCTCTGATACCTCATGGTGAGTAAGAAGCTTGAGATTTATTGGGAATGGCTTCCCTGAATTTATCAACAACACATTTCCAGGCTTTGCTGTAAGGGCTCTCTGGTGATCGTTCTCAAGGGAGAAGAGGAATGTACAAGCACTGGCATCACAAACAAGCCTCAGGTCTTTGGGATGCAAATCACGTTTCCTGGAAGTGGCCTAGGCCAGGTTGGACAGGGCTTGGAGCACCTTGGGACAGTGGAAGGTGTCCTTGGCCATAGCAGGAAGTGGGATGAGATGATCTTTAAGGTTTTCCAAGCCAAATCGTCCTGGAGTTCTGTGGTTTCTGTACATCCTGAGCTTGGTAGTTCTGAAGAAAGTAGGACCCACACTCAGCAATTCCAGGTGGAGCAGTACTGTGTAGACATGAAAATGGTTCATTTGTTTTTTACAGACCAAAAAATTCCTGCCAATGAATTAAGTTTTGGACTGCACAGGGGTTTCAGGACATACCTCCATAGACACAGTCTCCAATAATGGACAAGTAACACACAGTATTTTATACTAATTCAAAAACTGATATTCTGTAGCTTTCACAGCAATATCTAGAAAAATTATTCACTGCTAAGATCCCTCATAAATTTCTATACCATATTTATGTTCCAAATCTGCATTTAATTTAGGTTTAATAATACATTTATAGCCCAGTGTATTCGCTAAATGATTATTTAAACCTGTGGAGGATTAACAACTCCGTAACTTGTATTGGAGATACCTACATCAGCTCTGAGCTTGCTTGCAGATACACCACCAGTGCTGAGACCCCAAAGCCAACAGCTTCCCTTCCAGGAGAGGGACCCCAGATCAGTCCCATTATTTCCCTTTGTGCCGCAGCCCAAAAGACCCAGTGTGACGGCCAAGCTCTGCTGAAGCCATCTGAGATTTCCCACTCACCTGCAAAGGGCCAAGGTTTCATCCCCTGTGAGATGTCCTCATTTTTCAAAGCATAGTGGTGTTTTAGTTTAGGAGACAGCCCCAGCTGATGCTCCTACACTGATGAGACTGTTTGGAGCTTTTTAAGAAACATGTTCTGCATTTTGTACCCTCATAAGCGATGGAGAACGGGGAGGGTGGGGGCAGAAATACTAGGGATTGTGTGCACTGCAGAATGGTCTCTGCAGTAAGAACTTCAGCCACCCCTCCTGAGGGGTCATATTTTGTCACATATTTTATATGTGACAATAATACTGAAAATCTGCAAGTGAGGTTAGACACAATTGTAGATGTTTCCAATTAATGACAGTTTTGATCCTTGTTTCTCCTTATGCTTGGTGAGCAACTGATGAACTTCTGCCAAAGGGTGCAGAAGGGTCAGGAATGGCCCTTGGTGTAGCAGGACAACCAACATTGTTACACATAAACTATATGATGGACATGGATATAGGGTCTTGTGTTCTTGGGACAGTCTTGAGTCTTGTGGAAAGAGAGGCCTTGAGCACCTTGGTCTGGTGGGAGGTGTTGGGGTTGGAACCAGGTCGTCTTTACCCCTTAACATTCTGTGATTCTGTGAAATCTTTATGACACAACCAGGCTGAGCTGGGTCAGTGGGCATAATGGGGTCAGTGTCAAGGGTGCGGCTGGTGTAGCACTTCCAGTGCTAAACTTCCTTTTTAAGGGTTTGCATTGAAACATGAGAATATTTGCATTGAAACATATGAATATTTTCCTAACACAGAGTAGACTTTTAAGCCCTAAGCATTGCCTGACAGAAAATTGAGTGGACATTACCTTTGCATTCTTTATATCTTGCCCTTGCCTGCACTCCTGTTTTAACCAATCTGCAATACAACAGACAAAACATGAGAAGTATTAGACAAAATAACAGAGGGAAAACCTAAATTTCCTTGTCAAAACATCTGTTTATGTAAGCCTGACAACGTTTCCTGGCGTGTGCCATGAGAAATGGGGATTTCTGCGGGCGCTGAGAAGGGGACTCCGTGATCTGATGGGATGTGCCATTGAGCTCTGCCCGGCAGCTCGATAACATCAGGTCATTTAATCCTACAAAATGCCTGCGAATGAGGCAGCCACCGGGGGCAGCTGAAGTGTGGAAGAAAGAGATAGCATCATCTCACTCCACTCATAAAATAACAGTGTTTTTTCCTCAGGTGACAGAGGCACAGAGCAGCATTTCCCTGGCCAAGCTGGAAGAGGAGCCTCTGGGAAAAAGTGCATATATCCCTCACAAAATATTGTCCTACTCTAAGGTATTACCCACTTTTGACAGGTTTATCTGGCAATACCATTGATATCCCCAGCAGTGCTGTTCCTGCAGTGAAAAAAGAGCATTTGCTTCGAGGATGGACATTTAATTTTTCAAAGCACTAACAGCAATTTCATGTGATCCTCTCACGCTGCCTGCCCTGAACTCTTACCCACATCTGTGCATCTACTGAGTCACTGAGTCTGCCTTGTTGGGAGGCTTGGGCTGTGCCATGGACTTAGCTGGGCACTCCCTATCCTGTCCTCTACTGATGCACCCATTAAACACTTCATTTTATGAAGAAGCTGTGGTGTAAGGGATCATGTTTGATGCTAAAAAATAACCAGAAGTCAAAATCCAGACAGTGCCATAGGGAGTGAGCACATCTGCATGCAGGAATCCTGTGGTGTTTGGTCCTTCTATGACTGAACGCTTAATTAAATGCCAAATTAACAATTAAAACAGTAGATATACAACTGTTGGTAACAAATGAGTACTGAAGAACAGAACTGGGATATGACGAGCCAGAGCTGCTGCTGGCAGGCTGAAACTCAGCAGTCAGCAAGGTTTTGGTCCCTCTGCCTGTTATCTGGTTTGACAGTCAAAACATAGAATTTTGTTGGCAGTGAATTATGGTTCAGAGCTGCACCCACAAAGGTATTGTAGAAGAATTTCCATTTCAATCCATCAGAAACACCCTGGTCAGCCATAAGTAAAGACTGAAGTCCCCGCCCAGGACAGTGAATGTGAGTAACTCAATAGATTGTTCCCTGTGAGCTTGGGTGAAGGACTAGTACTAAATAAATGCTTTTTGTTGTCAGATCTTTCTTGTCCATTAGGACTTATTCATGCATTCCAATTTCATTACAGCCCATGATTTCTGAAGTTTCATCCTTGGATTTTCTGTCAATTGTTGTTGAAGCACTGGACTGGGGTACAAAGACTGTGACAGGCATCTGTTGAGCTTTTCCTTTCCTTTTTTAAACAGAAAATTCCCATTGTCTGGGGTCTCTGGACAAGCCTGTTCAGCCAATTAACAACAGATCACTTTCGTTGCTACTGCATATCAGTGATTACTTTGCTGCTGAGCTCTGGAGGAGCTGGAGGAGGCTGGGAACCAGCCTCATTAATTATTTTGGGTGAGCACAGGGGTCAAGCACCCACGGCCCCCTGATTGGGCACCTTGTGCACTGTGCACGTCCTGGGAGCAGCTTTGACAGCTTTGATTTTTCCCACACACACAAACTGTTGCTACAAGATGTAATCTGGGAATGAAAGGGATGTGGACAGGATGATTGGGGACAGCTGCTCCCCAGAGGCCGCTCCACTAAATACCCTGTTCTTTCCACAGCCTCAGGACAGGAGAGGTGTCAGGCTACAAAGGCACAGATGGAAGTGAACAGGATTAAGCAGTGCTGATCAGCTATAAGTATTTTTTCAGTAATGTGATGGCACTTAAACAGAAAAGGGAGGTGGAGGTAAAGAAGGGAGGATATGTCCTCAGCAGTTACCATCCATCCTGAAGATGACCCAGCTGTGACTGAAAGGAGCCACCTCTGTCTGTGGACTCATCCCTGCTGAACATCACTTGGCTTCAAACAGAATGACTGCCTGTCCTTGCTCTGCCTCACCTGATTTAATGATTAAGAGAAGATGTCTTGTTGCACAGATAAACCTCGAACTCTCTTCAGTGAGCAGTGATGGCTCTGGTAGGTTTTGGTTCAAGTTTATGCAGCGCAAGAGATTTCTGTCTTTTAACTCCAGTCCACCAGCATTTTTTCATTTCTTCTGCAGCCAGAGGTGATTCCAGCAGCTGTTCATTTATTCCCTGCTGGCTTTTCTTTGATGGTAAAGGACATGGATGGGGAAATTCTGCTGACCTCTAAATGGAAAGACTCTTTGCTGACCACACAGATTTCTCACTTCTTTTTTTTTAAATCAAATGTGAGATATTCTTAAGATGAAGTGTAAACACAACTTACCTGTGATTTTCTTCTGATATAAATGGATGGCAATCAATTTTTTTACAATTGGTTACTTTGACACAATAACAAGAGCTCTCAGGAGATGTAAAAGTACATTGGAAAGGATGGGTTGCAGAATCCATAATGTTGTGATCAGAAACCCATTGAAGACCCTGATGTGCAGGATAACTGAGCTGGTCTCTGATGTTTTGATTAATCTGTGTCACCTAATGGGCTTTGACTCAAACCAACAGTTAGTTTTATTTAACCTAGAATGCATATTTTCTGCTGTCTGTTGTCTGTCCTCTCAACTGCATTTTCCATGCTCATGAGGTTCTGCAGCGCACTGACTGTCAGCAAAACCTGGTATCAAAGCAATGGTGCTTGTATCTTGTTAAAGTTACATTGTTAATTCCAATTCCCCTCACCTCCTTAAGTAACCAGTTACAGCAGAGTCAGTTGACAAATGCTTTAATTGTCCTCTCAGTTCCAAAGGCACCAGCACAGGGAGGTCCTGAGCTTTCCCACCTGGAATAATGGGAGAAATGAGGAGATCCAGGAATCCTGGATCAGGCCCCCTCACCATGGGTTTTATGCTCTCAGCTGCTTCTGCTGCTACCAAACTTTCCTTGCTCTTCACCCTGTATTTAAGGGGTGCACAATGATGGCTGAGCTAATCCAAAGGAGAAGGAATTTCCAACTCCATTAACTTTTACTGCAATCTGAGAAAATTCTTCCCAGATTGTTTGTGGGCAAATTGCTCCTGTTAATGGCCAGAGTGGAGCTGGAAATATTGCCTTTCCTGCTGCTGCCAACCCCCTGCCTGTTCACAGCCAGCCCTCGCTCTGCAGTCCTGATTCTCTGCACATGAAAAAGAGGAGCCAGAGTTCCAAGTGAGATATTTAATCTTCTGCAAGAAATAGATTGGCTTTAACCAGGATTTTCTGCTCTATTTCTCCTATAAAAGCAGCAGTTCTGTGCCTGGAGGAGTAGAGATCCACTCAGCAATAGGACACTTCCAGTTTGATAAAATATAATTGAGTTTAAAAAGTAATGCAGAGCCACTATAAACACATGGATGACAGCATTGCCCCTGAAATACCAGTGAGCTGCAGTCTTGGCCATTTCTCCAACGCTCCCAGCTTATGTGGGAGATTTTGGGTCTGACGTATCCAGTTAAAGGGAATTAGGCTGCCAGTACATTTACCCCGTCTTCACTGGCAGATAAACCAGACAGTAATGATAATCCACCAGTTCTCCTCTGTGCAGGAACACAGCACCCAAAGCAGCTGTGGCTGCCCCTGGATCCCTGGAAGTGTCCAAGGCCAGGTTGGACAGGGCTTGGGGCACCTTGGGACAGTGGAAGATGTCCCTGCCCATGGCAAGGGGATAGAGATGAGCTTTCAGCCCAAATCATTCTGTGATTTTATGACCCACTGAGGCATATTTCTCAGCCTCACTGTCAGGGTACAGGCTTCTTTTGCAGCTCCTTTCTGATAATGGCTTTATTTTTCTGCCTCATGGACAAAGCAGGTGGTACTCATTTTTTCCAAATTTTTTTTTATTATTATCTAATTTTGTATTGACATATTGACATGGAAAGTACAATTTTGTAGTCAGTTAATTAACCTCTTTTTTGTGTGTCCATGGAAACGGCTAATCAAGTAAAACTGCAGAATTTTAACTGAGCAGATACAATTTCATTCATATCCTGCTGGCTCTGCTGCCTCTCTGTGAAGGATGACAGTAGTGTGGATCTCTGGCTCCCATTTCCCAAAGAGATATCCTAGCATGGATGGCATTTCCTTACACTCATTACACAGGAACATCATGGTTCTCAAATAAAATGTTAACACAGGGAATGAGTTGCTCCCTTGGAGATGGGAATGTACCATGAGAGAAACTTTCAAGAGGAGAAGAGTACTGTTTTTACGAACTCAAGTGCTGCACTTGGAAACGCATAATAATGGCTGGTTTGATTCTGTGTTTGTACATAAAGCCAAAACTTCACCCTGGAGCTGTTCAGCCACCAGAGGAAATTGGTTCCTTACAACAACTTAATTCAGCTGCATGCTTACTTCAGATGAAATTTTTAGATAAAGCTGATTTTAAAAAGTCCTCATAATATTTTTTTATAATTACACCTGCAAAAAAAGTCTGAATTCCTAAATCTGCCATGGCTGTGAATGTTTCCTAAGTCTTTATATTTTTATAGGCTATAGTGTAGAATGTTTCCCTCACAACATAAAGATCTGACCTTGCTTCTTCATGCTGTGTATAAGATATGTAAAGTAATTCAGAAATGGTGCAACACAGAGTATTTCCATGTCTTGTCCTCTTGGATTAAGTCAGTGGGAAACTGATTTAGTACCTTAGTATCTTTAACTTTTACCTGCAAATGAGCAGAATAATTTTCTTGGAAACCATTTGCACATTGTGGTAATGAAATACAAGTTGGCAAAGTCTACTAAAGGTGAACGCACACGCATAAGCCATCAGGAATCTGGCATTATGCCTCAAAAAAAGGCTTTTACTTTGCAGGTGGGTCCTGCCTATTTCTCCATAGGTCATGGCAGAGATTATGTTTTAGGTCAGCAGCCTGATGAGGAGTTGCCCTGCCAGGTGAAGGAATGCCAGATGGCTTTTCCCCCCTCCTTAGCACATTATGAGAGCTGAAATAAAAGCATTTGTAGCTGTCTTGGATTGTTGAGAGCCCGTGGGGTAAACAGGACTAAGCGTGCCACGCAGTCTGTGTACAAACCCAGCAAAATTAGTTCTGTACCAAGCAATACCAATTTTCCACCTTCTAACAGATTCTGACAGTTATTGTTTAATGTGGCTTGGCAAGGCCTGAAAAGCTCTGTTCTCTAAACAAGAGATCACACCTAATTGTATACCAGCATCTCCTTTTCTGTTTTCTGTAAGTAGAGGCAGCTTCCCTGCCTCTACTTGTTTCTGCCAAACGAAGAAGGCATTGAAATTACTCCTATGGATAGACTCGCCTCACAGAGATTTCCAGGGAAATCCTGGACAGTCCTTGCCCTGACATTTTTTGTAATCAAAGGACTCCAAATATGGCATGCAGGTGGTGGGCACTGCCACTGGAAGAGCTACTGAAAACTGGAAAGCGAGATGAAACCACTCTGGTGAGAATCATGGGATTTTTAGACTGAACTCAAGTTCATTTAGCAGTACTTGGCAAAAATATTAATAGCCAAAAAACTTGAAAATTTAGAGATTTTTCTTCTTCTTTTCCCTCTTCTTCATGTAAAATTTTTGTCCAAAACTTTTTTGCTACTTAGTCTATGCATTTTTGAGCCTGTCCATCTGTTTCCTTCACTTTCTCTTTTTGAGCGCAGGGCCGAGAGGCTGGCAAAGAGATAGACTCCAGATGTTAAGGAAAAAAAAAAGGAAAAAAATCCAAGAACTGATCCTACCAGTGAATGTTCTGAATCAATGGACTCCATAGTCTAAGAGCCTGCAGAGTCCTGCTCTGTCCAACAAAGGCATTATCTGTGCCAGGAGCAATCCTGCCCCACTGTATTTGTACTCCAAGCTTATATTCAGAGGAAGTGCCCTGGGTCGGTTCAGCTCTGTAACCCCAAGGTCTGGTTTAATTGCTCTAAAAGGTGGCACATGGCAATGAATGAGCTCTAATGATTTAGATAGTATCTATTTCACATCAAGAAGTTCCACTCTGAGCAGACCCTAATCGAAAGTAATCTGAAAATTAGGGAAAATAAAAACCATGCCCACATGGACCTAAATACCTATTTCCTTAATTTTTTTTCCCTAAACAACCTAATTCCTGGGAAGTTTAATTTTTCCCTTCTGCTAAATATACAATTGCCTGGGAGAAATGATTGGTCACAATCAAGATTTTTAAAGCGGCAACTGTTAAAATATTATTGTTCTACTAAGAATTTTGGAGGGGAAAGCAGCCAGTGTAGAGGTAGCCAGTGAATATCCCCAGGCCGTCAGAGTGAATGTTGGTGGGAACTCTGCTCTTGCAGTACTGCTTACACTTCTTTATATATGTGCAAGTTTAGATTCTATATATGATTTGCACATTTATAGATTTATGTAGTTATTTACATGCACTAATAAGATCCCCAATAGGGATACTGATATACTATTTATAGTATATTTATGTGGGAAATGTCTGCTGAAGAAATGCTGAAGACTTCCCAGATGTGTTCAGAGGTAAGTGTGGCACATCAGGCATCTCCCACCCTGTCACTGCCAGCAGGATCAGGACAACCACATGTTCTTCCCAGTGATTTGTCACATATTAGACACAAATCCAGCCTGACACAACCCTTCTGGACAGGCTATGCCCTGAGTAGCTGGGTGCAGTGCCTGAATTTGGTCAGGGAAATCCCAGGCAGTTCATCCTCTACACATGGTCCTACATCCATCTCTGCAGGAGCTGTGGGATGTGGTTTGCGAGCAATTAACATATTGAAGTATTTGTTTGGAAAAGCGAGTGATTTCTTTATGACCTTGAGCCATCAAAGACTAAGTATGCAATTAGTTTTAGCTGCAGTGATGTTTTTAAAGTCAAGCATGTGTTTTAGGGCTTTGATAAATCAGGGCATAGCAGAAACAAATTTGAAAATGAAAAATATACAGAGAGTGGAGGGGAGAGTAATTTCAGACTGCAGTCCTGTTATTTTTGCAAGTTACTCACGTTACACAGATCTTTTGCCTAACAACACTATGCACCCTGGTGCCTGATGGCCTGTGCATGGACAAAGCTGCTCCTGCTCTGCCCTGATGCAGCACTGGCAGAGCCCAGACCCCTGCTGTGCTCAGCCCAAGAGCAATGCACTTCAGGACAGGGGAAGCTGCAGAAACAGAAACCCAATTTATGTTGCCTCCAGGTACAGGTGGAGAATTGTCTGGTTTAAATTTGAGTTTTAGCAGAGGAAGATGATAGCTGTATGATCCTTATGAAACTAGCACAGGGCACCCAGAGCAGCAGTGGCTGCCCCTGGACCCCTGGAAGTGTCCAAGGCCAGGCTGGACAGGGCTTGGAGCATCCTGAGACAGTGGAAGATATCCCTGTCCATGACGGGAATAAGATGATTTTTAAGGTCCTTCCAGTCCAAATCCATCTGTGATGATTCTATAATTATAACCATAAACAGCCTTAGGGGCACAAATAGTGATTTAGAATTTACCAAAGAGAATTTTGTGTTTATTAATTTACAAATTAATAAGGATTTAAACGTTCAACAACTTTTCCAGGAGACTCACCTATGGGGAGGAAGGTGGCAGTGTCCTATGTGAGAAACGAAAAAGACCTCACAAGTCTCCACGGAGACACTGAAGATTCAGAACTGAGAGATGTATGCACATCCTAGCTGACTTCTAGGGGAAGCTGAAGGACCCCAGTCCTGCCGTGATCACCCCTATGTCCAGCAGTGTGCTTATGTGTACATTGGGAAACAAGACAATCCACTTACTTCAGCGGTATTTAATAATTTTCTTGCAGTCGTTTGTCATGTTGAATCTTAAGCTTATTGCTATTTCTTCTCACCTGTGTAATATCTTGGTATTGTGGCTTATTTCTTTATGACTTCTCTAATATAAAGCCTTAAGGAAATATAAATGCAAGAAAAAGGAACACAACCCCTATGTATGAAAGGCTTTTCTTTATAAAAAGATAGAAACACAGTGGACAATTAAGGACCTGGAGAGGACTATGCTCTTGTCCGTGTGGAACGACAATCCTGGGCCTGGGTATCCTTCCTGCAGACCATGGACCAGCAGTCCCTGGATGGGGAGGATGCTGCTGCTGTGTGCAGAGTGAGCCTGTGACTCCAAGGAGTGAAAAATGGGGCTATCCTACCACCTTCCTCTGTTACCGTCCAGGCATCTTCTTGCAAAATGTGGACATTTTAAACTTCAGCTTGCCTTTGCTGAGCTATTGATCCTGATTGTGTCTGAGGTTTTGGAGTTTCCCAAATACAATAAGTGTGTTTACATGCAGTAGTCAGAGAGGAAATTACATGTGAAAGCACTCAATAAGGAGATGGTATTTTGTTGCAATGCTCCACAAACCTTATGTTTACATGGGGTTTTTAGAGAGAATTCAAAGCATACTTACTTTTTGTGATGCGTCAACAAGCATATCAAATGATTGTTCAAAAAGCTTGTGCTTTGTGCAAAAATAGAAACCAAATGGCTGAGTAATTTCCAAGAGGGGAAAAAACCCAACCTGCTACAGCAATTCCATGGTCTGTTTAAAATTTCTTTATAAAACCTTTTAAATAATAAAACTCTACACTCCCAATTAAAAAAACCTACTGTTTTTTTTGGGTTCATGTTTCTAAATATTCTACATCATAGGGCAATTACAGGGACTGCATTTTTCCCCACTCCAAACGTTGTTCCTGTCTCCTCTGCAGTTGCTCCTCAGCACTTTCCTTGATGTGTTTATGGTGCCATGAGACATCCATTTCCCATGTCCCCAGCACAGCCTGGAAAAGACATGAGAGAGGAGGGGAGGGGAAGGAATTCAGAGTAGGGGAAGCTGAAGAAGGAAATACCCAATTTATTGTTGCCTCCAGGTACAGGTTGAGCAATCACTCAATGTAATCAGTTTATATCTTCACCATGAAGATCTAAATCAGTTTATATCTTCACCAGGCCTTGCACTGACAGCTGCTGCAAGCAGATGAGGAGGTCTCACTCGCACAGGTGTATGTGCCACTTGAACCTCCACAATTCTTAGCTGTCAATCCCCAAATTTCCAGCCATCTCTCATTTTTGACTTCACCCCTTTGCTGGGACATTACAGGACTGCCCACAAACAAGCCAAACTACGTACAACTCCCCAGGCCCCATGTTGGTTGTAGTAATCAGAGGATACTTCAGTGATTTCAATCTGCCATATGGCTCTGTGTTTAATGCTGTTTAATGAAACTTGCCTTACTCATGTGCATGTGTACATACACAATTTATGCCATATTTTTCCAATTACTTCTCTACAGCTGATCACTCTCAAATGGAGCTCTGAGGATGGATGATGAGAGTAGCTCAAGGCTCACAGGCTCCCTGCAAACACTTGTGATATGCTAAGATCTGTTATTGACAGAACTGTCTTGTTGATAATTTTCTTTTGCAAGGGGCTGGCTGCTTAAATAAAGAGGAAGTGCCTTGTAGTCCCAGAGCCAAAACCCCTGATATTTCCCTTGCTGAGCACTGTGTGATTGCCCCTGCACATGCAGAGTTCATGGGCACTCCCAGATGCAGGCGCAGCTGGCAGTGCAAGCCAAGCGCCAGATACACCTTACAAAGTCATCTTTCCCAAGCTCCATCCCCACAAAAAGCATGGACACCACAAGTTCCAGCCTTTCACACTCCCCAGTTCTCCAAAACAGTGCCAACATGACAGGCTCAGGTTAGGTTACTACCTCAATTTTCCATGCCACAGGAGCTTCAGGAACACCATTCTGATGGTCAGAGCAAGCTGCTCAACCCATGCCATGTTTGTCTGCAAGGAAATGGAATGTTTATGTTTATCCCAATTGATCCTGATGGATGACAGTTTTGTTCCATTTAGCAGCTGCTTGGACAATTTCATACCACAAAAGGAGATTAAGATCCAAAATATGTATGACTGTGTTATGAGTAACAGCCGCTTAATAGCAAGAACACTGAATAACAATTGCAAGTTTGGCTTTCAGCTAATATTATTGTTGAAGGTTGGTTTGTGTTTCATATAAATAAATACCTATCTATATATTAAATGGATATAGCTAAGGGCAAAGTGACGTATTTCCAGATAAACCTTCCAACTGTTCTAGATTTCTCAACTGAATCATTCCAGAAAATAACCTTTAGGAAAAAGTATAATAAGTCTTGTGAATCCGTAGGTAGAGCCAAGCTCAAGAATTCCCCCATGGAGCCATGCAGAAGGGCTGCAGATGAATTGACCACTCAGAGATCCATCAGCCACAAATAGGCTCACAACTGGTAAAGCTAAGAGAACTTTTCCAGAAGGAATGCCACTCTGTCCTGTCAGCCTACCTTTGGGTACATGGAATTAGCTCATGGGATGCTGGCAAGAACAATGCTCCAAGGAAGTGCAAATACTTCACCAGCAGCAGCGATGACCATTCTCCCTGTTGGAATTGCTACGTGGACAACACATAATTCCTGCCCCTGCTCATCTCCAGTGCCTGAGCCAGGGTCTACCTTGGGAAAGGGACCTGGGCCAAGGTTTATCTCATGCAGCACAATGTGGCGGAGTTGGAGACCTGCAGCCCAGATTTGTCTATTTATTTATGCCTGTGCAAATCCATTCTGTGCATGGGATTCCTGTGACTTCCCAGGACAGACGTGTGTGGGAAGAGCCTCGTCCAGCCAGGCAGTTGCTGACCATTTGGGGCCAGATGGGAGACAATTTTCAGAAGGAAATCTCCTTGATTTCTGCATAAAAATAAATTACTGCTGACAAGAAAATCAGAATAGTCAGGGCCCTTTCATTACTGACTACACAAAGTGTTCTGGCCTTGGACACTTCCAGGGATCCAGGGGCAGCTGCAACTTCTCTGGAAAATCTGTGCCAGGGCCTCACCACCCTAAAAAGGGAGACAATAAAAATCTTTTCTATTGCAAGGATGCCTCAGGTCAGAGTGAAGTCTGCAGGAATCCAGAGGGTCTTACGTGGAACACATCCAGCAGAGCTCTGAAAGGAATAAGAGTGCTCAACAGAAACAGGACTGCAACAAAGGCAGCAAGACATAGTGCTTTGAGAAGCATTAGGCATGAGGACTGAGTCACTGCATCCCCACCTGATATTGTTTCCTGGTCATATGCTACTGAACCCAGCAAAAACATACTGAAAACAAACAGCAGTTTCTTCACTGCAGTTAATTGCTTTTGCTTGGGTCGATTTAGTTCAGTTTTAGGCACAGGACAAACAAACTCAAGACTTAATATTCTCCTATTTTTAAACAGCAAATCTTATTTTAAGTGATTCTACAATGCTCTCAAGCACGGAGTGGGATTGTTGGGGTGTCCTGTGCAGGGCCAGGAGTTGGACTCCATGGTCCTTCTGGGTCCCTTCCAGCTCAGGATATTCTGCAATTCCATAGTTCTTGTGGTACTCAAATCACATTTGTGTCATTGCTCAGAAGCTGGAGAATCACAACATTCTTGGTGATTTAGTTCTCCTGCCCTGCACATAGCTCAGATAGAAAGCCATGACTCTGAAGGTAACACACCACTTTCTCTTTTGGCCCTTGTGGCTGCTGCTGGAAGTTGGT
This sequence comes from Thryothorus ludovicianus, assembly GCA_013397245.1. Lineage (NCBI taxonomy): Eukaryota > Metazoa > Chordata > Aves > Passeriformes > Certhiidae > Thryothorus > Thryothorus ludovicianus. The sequence goes on along the minus strand of VZTB01012128.1, from coordinate 342,730 downwards.
GGCCCTAAGAGCCGTCAGCAACTTCCTGGAGCAGTCCTGTAGCAGGGTGGGTTGTTGCTGGAGATTTTAAAAAGTATTAGAGAGAATAATGGATTAAATGTGCAGATAGTCTGTTTAAGGTGGTTTTCAAACGTCTCCATAGACAAGTTGCAATGGAGGTGTCTGGCAGGGAAACAGCCTCTTGGAGAAACTAAGGTGTGTGATTGGGGAAAAAGAAAGGTTCCTTTTGAAGGTTTAATCCCTGCAGATGGTCTTTAGCCACAGCATCTTTATTCACTCCTCACAAGCATCTGTCAAAGAGTTGTCATCACCGCTGATGCCAAAAGCCAGGCAGGGAGTGATTTGTCCAAACCCCACTCAAGATAACAAGCTGGTTAATGGTGATACTCCCTGTCAGCAGCCAGTTATGCTCAGCCTGACAGTTCCCTTTCAGGCCTGGGGAGCTCTTAGCTGCTGTGACTGCGCCCCGTGGGTGGAATGTGGGGAACAAAAGCCCCACACAAAGGGAGCATTTTGGGGCTGGAGCGTGTCTGACTTCCCCAGGCTTCTGAGAGGCCACACAGTGACAGCAGATGACGAGGCTCTAATTAATATTTCATTCTCAGAGTGAGTTATCCCTTGGGGGAAGTTAAAGATTTGCACATTTTGAGGCAAAGTACTGAGGCTGGTGATCTCAAATTAAAAAAGTATGTTGAAAGGAGCTGCTGCAGTCTTTAACCTTGGCCAAGGGACATGTAAACCATACAGCATTAGTGCACAGTTTTAATTGTGTAACTTGTTCTAGGTCTTATTTTAAGGTCTGCTTCTGTAAATGCATACATAAGCTCTTCTAGGGAACCTTCACCCCTTCTTCCCTTTCTGTCTCCTCTGGATTTAGGCATCTCATATTCCACATTGTGTGAAAGGTTTGCTCTCCAAACCAACCCACTAAATATGTTTTATAGCAGCAATCAAATGAAGTGGCTGTGGGCTGGAGCTGCTGAGTTGAGCAAAGAAAGGGAAGAGAATGACCAATGGAGGAGAGTTTCTACTGCATAGCCACATGCCCCCACAGACAGCAGAAGGGCAGAGTCTTTGTGGAGGGACAGTATGTTTTGAGGGATTACGAAGCAAAAGAGATGTGGCCATAGCAGGGGTCTGGCCCACAGAGCCGACTGCCCAGCCAGTGGTGAGAAATGAGTGTGAACTCTTCTGCAGTCCCGCCATGAGCCCAGGGTGCCCTGGTGACCTCAGGAAGAAAGAGTTTCCTTTGGGTTGCTAAACAGAGCTCATAAATGGAGGAGTAGGGTAAACAGAAAGACTTTCAAGATGTGTCACTTAATTTACTCCTAAATGACTGCTAATTATTTGATTGAGTTGAAGGTGAGAGGAAGACATATGGTCACATACAGTCTGCAAGTACCTGCAGTATGTGATGGGAGGAGTGAGCCAGGAGCAAGTCCAGTGAGCCAGGGAGATGGACAGCCCCAGGCTGGTCCGGCATCTCCCCGAGGAGGAGTGCACTGTGGAGCTCAATGTTTAGCAAACACAGTGAGCTGGGGCACAGTAGTTTGTGAAGTTTGAAGGGAGAATGACCTGGAAATAAGTCTCAAAGTGTGCCTTCCCTGCAGACTGGAAACAGAAGAAAATCTAATTCATTACAATTATTACACTTTCAAGAGAAGAGGAGAAGCAGGCTTTCTTTTGTGATGTGCAGAGAAAAACTTTCAAATAGTTTACACAGATGCTGTGAATCCTGTGGGACAGGCACTGAGATCCGTGGCAGATGGAATGGAAAAAAGCGCCTGCAGCGCGGGATGGCATCGGGCCACTGCTGGAAGCTCCCCACAGCCCGGGCAGAGTCTGCCCCGGCCAGAGGGAAAGATGAATGTGGGGTCTGTGAGACTAAGGTGTGCTTGTGCCAAATGTCTGGGTTCGAGTGATTCCTGCCACTATAAAGACAGAGGAACAGCAGAAACACAAATATTGTAAGTAGTGGTTCACTAGGATTATCCAACAGCCTCTCTGCACGTGTGCACATTTCTTTTTCTCTTTCTTTGCTGAACACCTCCCTGGCCGGGCCATCCTTTGTACATTGAGCAGCATGTTTATGAATCCCCAGTCACTGGAAAGGTAATACCTAAGGTGGGCTGATTGTCACACACTGGCACTCAAGACCTTGTGCTAGCCCTGGGTTCCTGCTCAGGGATGTTGGCACAGCAACTGTCACCCCTTGTCGCTGGATGGGAGCGGCAGCTCTGCACTGGTTTTCCAGCGGGTGTTTTTTCTGCGGGGTGCGTCTGCGAGAGGCTCTGCAGGACGGGGGCAGAGCAGGCGGTGGGTGCTGGATGGTGCCCTGGGTGGGCTGGGTGGGTGCTCGCTTTCACCCATGACAGCGCATCCTCAGCTGTCCCTCCAGCTCGGGGTATTTTATGATGAGCCGGGCTGCTCACGTGTTCTCGAGCTGCGGGTGGTGCTCGGGAGGTTCCATTCCGACGGGTCCCATTTTCCCGGCTGCGGCTGTTTCTGAACTGTGAACTCCCCCAGCTGGCGATCGCTCGATATCGCCACTAGGCACCGCACCCCGCCCGACATGTCCCTGCCAGTACGGACTGCGAGGACTTCCCTAAAGCCGCAGAACCGGGGATGAGCGCTCGGCCGGTCCGGAGCAGGCGGCTGAGGCAGGGGCTGCAGCTTGGGGCTCCTGGGGTCATCAAAGGGGAAGACCTAAGTGTGCAGGCTGTAGGTGGCTCGGGCCACTGCCAGCACAAGGTGTCCAAGAGCAGGGAGCAGTGTGGAAAGTGAGAATGCCCTTGCATCAGTAAAGAGAAAAATGCAGGTTGCACACATTCACAACGGTAAGATGCTGCATGTTTCAGTGAGCACAAAGAAGGGAAAGGTGACCGGGTGACCCCCAAGAGGGAGGAAGCAGAGGGAGATAGACACGTGCATTTACCCGTGGGAGGTGGATGATCTGCTGGGTGGTGGGTGGACACCTTTGGGTGGTCCGTGAGGTCTTATTGGGACACTCCAGACAATGCCCAATTGACTGGGGCTTCTTGTGGTGCTGTAGCAAGCAGAGGTGTGTAAGGGGGTGGATGACAGGTGTGGCAATGGCAGCAGAGCCATCCCCTGTCTTTTCCAGCTGCAGGTCCCTGCTTGCTCCTTTGCCTACCCTCAGAGATGCCTGCTGCCTCCTCACCCCTCCTTCACCGACCCCACAAAAAGGCCAGACCCAGGCAAATGTGTACAAAACCTGAAATAGTTTTACTTTGCTTTCTTCTTTTTTTTCCTTCTTTTTTTTAAATTTTGCTCTAGGTTTACTTAAGATTTTGTGAAGTCGATACAAGAGCATTTGATATGAATCGGTAAATAAAACACCGTCATAGATAGATAGCCACAATAAACTTTGTTAGAAATGTACATGTTGCGAAAAAATAATAATACTAATAATCATAATCATAATAAAAAAAGCCGGCGCGACACCTGGGCCAGCGCGGCCCTGGTGGCCCTGGTGGTGGCCCTGGTGGTGGCCCCGGTGGCCCTGGCACACGGCGGCAGGTGTCTCTGGTTCCCCGCGGCGCCGCGCCCCGGTAATGTGTGTATATAAACAAAGCCCATAAGAAATGTACAAATATAAAAAGCTACAAACATTAATAAATTACATCGTCACAAAACACGGAAACACTCCACAAGGTGCTAGTAAAATAACTGTCTCCCTCCTCGTACAAGAAGTTGCGCAAAGAGCTGGTACCGGCGGGCAGCGCCCGGAGAGACCCTCCCCGTATAAAAACCCGGCGGTGGTTATTCCAAAAGCTATGTACAAGCTACATTCTAGGAAAAGGGGCCCGGGGGGCGGCCGCACAGGGCAGCGGTGCTGCCTGAGGGACGCGCCCGCCACTTCCCCACCCAAGGCCTCGAGCCCCGCAGTCCCCTCCCGCCATGGCCTTGTGGCCCTTCCTGCTCCCGGCTGTGGCCGCCCGCCCTGCCCACTCGCCGGGCGGGAAGAGGGGCCCAAGGCCGGAGCTGGTGTCGGAGCTGAGGGCCCGATGTGCTCCTCGAAGGCCGAGATTAGTATTAACTTTTTGCGGCTAGTCGCTCTCAGCACTCTGAGAAAGGACATCTACATTAAAAAATATTTATAGCAGAATTCTGTACAGTCTGACCGCTGAAAGTTAAAGGGATTATTGTGGTAGTGGCCCAGAACTGGGTGGCAGTGTCCCTGGGGCCCCTAGAGCAGCAGCTTCCCATTCCGGTGGATCTTCAGGATCTTGCCGAGCCGCTGCTTGGCCGTGGCCATCCCCTTCTTCGTACGCTTCCCTGGAAAGAGATCAGGGTTGGGATGAGGACCCAAGCCCACTACACGCCACCTCACAGGCACAGACCCTTCAGCTGCCCCTGGAAAGCCAGCCCTGCTGAGCCGGGGGCACAGCACACACCCACTCCCACATCCACACCTGCTCTGGGGAGGCACAGCTCTGCTGGGCATCCTCCTGTCCCCACAGCTCTGCCGGGCACACTCCTGTCACTGCAGCGCCAGCCCTGTTGCCCTGTGCCCTCACCTGCCCTGGTCACCTGTTTGTCCACAAGTGGGTGATAGTCAAACCCAGCCCCACCAATGCCATCCTGCTCCTCAGGGAGAGGCTGCACACACACACACACACACACACACACACACACACACATCCCACAGCTCTTTGCAACTCCTGGCTCTCTGCCTTGGACCTGTTTCCCACCATTTCACCCAAAAACACAATTCCAGGCAAATGCTTTCTTTCCACTCCAGTACTGCAGAGAGCCACAAGCACCACCAGCTCCTGGCAGGACCCCAACCCCTACCACAGGCTACACACGTCCTGTCCTATGGCTATCCAAACTGCCAGGGAACTGTGCACTACCTCCGATCTGCTCCACTCAAATGCATGGAATTGAGGAAACATCTGCCACATTACCTCACTTGTCACTGGGCCTTTCCCAGTGGAATCAAACACAATTTTCATGCTACACAGTGCCTGTCCCACACACCTGCCTCAGTTACACTTCCTGAGCAAAGTTAAAGTGGAGAACAGGAGGTCCCAGGCCAGACTCTGGGACAGCCTCAGCTTTCTCACGCTTTCCCTATGGCAGACAGCAAGCAACCTCTTCCTCTCTCCTGCTTTTGGTTGTAGCTGTGTTACTCCCAAGGTTTGATATTCCTTTGTTCCCTTGTGGCAACTCTCCAGAGAGATATGCAGTGTGCCCTGCTCTAACATGTCCTGGGAGGACTGTCCTCATTTACAGTCAGCACACAGCAGGTATACAGTCACCACCACCACCATACTGCCTGCCCCAGCCCTGGGCAGAACAGTCTTCATGGATGCATCCTCCCCTGGCCAAGGCTTCACCAGACAGGAGGTCTGGGATGTGACTCTGCAGGTGCTCCTCCTGACCTGGGCTGTGTTGGGCAGTGCTCCTGCCATGGGATACCTCACACCCTGCAACCAACAGCCCAGCAGAAAAACACCTATTTGGCCCCCCAGTACCAGGACAGTTGAAGTCACAGGCCCTATCCCTGACAAGATCTGATTTGGATCCACACACTTGCACCTATTCATGCCCACACCACACACGGCAGCACAGGCCCTGTGGAAGGCTCAGGTTCCATGGCCCTTCACCCTTCCCCACTCCTGCACCACAACCCAGGTGTTTCCAGGTACCTTTGGTGGAGGCATTGTTCTGCGAGGATGATGAGGGTCTCCTCTGTGTGAGGAAAACACCGGGTGCCATCGGCTGTGATCCCCTGTTAGGCTGGGTGACCCCAAAGGTGCTGGCCCCTGCGGTGTACTCGTGATCTGTGAGGCTGCTGGCCTGTGACTCCAGCTTCGGCTCGGGGGAATTGCCTTCCTGAGCTGCTTTGCTTGCGTTGGGTGCTGACAGCTTCTTTTTGGTATTTTTTTTCTTCTTGCCTTTTTGTTCCTCCTTTAAAATGACAAAGATGAAGCTCAGATTAATCCCCAGAAGAACTTTAGCTAGGGCAAGCGCCAGCAGTGTTGCTTAGGGTACAACAACACCCCAGGAGTTGGCCATGGACAAGGCTCGGGGGCTGCTCCGACACGTCTGGCTCACAGTTGCACACACACGTTTGCCTCTCGTGCCTCTACATCCTTGCTCTGTGCGGGGCCTCCTTGTTCCTTAACACTGCGGCGAATGGGAGCCAGCCGAGGCTGCACTGACACCGCCCTGGCACAGCAGCGTGGTCAGCATGGGCAAATTTTTCCATCTTCCACAAAAACTGGCACCTCCTATCTTCAAGGATCTTCACACTCTTGCACAACAGCATGAAGGATATTAAACATCCTACTGATTCAGCCTCTGCTTCCTGCTAGGACACACACATCATCTACTGACCCGTAACTGCACCTGGACATTCTCACTGGGATGGCAGAGGTCTGCTACTGTCCTGTGTCTCTTGCCTATTTTCAATTCCTTCCTGAAACCCTGCCACCATTCTTAAAGCTCTTCTACTCGATAGTCCACATTGCAGAAGCTCAAGGCCACCACAATCTGCATCTCCACCAGCTTGCTGAGGTACCTCACCAACCTCACTCCAGCAGACCTTGTCACCTTAGCATCTCACCATGTCACCTTTATGAGGCTTCTCTGACCCCTTCAGAGACCAGACACTTACCAAACATCCAAACTGCCGCAGATCCTTTCCTAAACTGATCCTTTGTTCACAGTTCACCAAATCTTTGGAAGCAAACCCTGACACTTGCCAGCAGCCAATCTGCACAGACAGGCAATTGCACCAGTCAGGCTCTCAAGTACACATCAGATACACTCCTTTGGAGCAGCCTTCTCCTGTTCTACCCCAGTAGCCATTCTCATTCTCTTTTCCTTCCATATGCTTTTCTCTGTCCCTTGCAGTCTTGTGACGTGGTCAGGTGTGTTGTGACACTTCTGGGCTTGGATCCCGTTTACATCCCTGAGGCTGCAGAGCCTCGTGTCATTGGCAGAACCAAACACTATGCAGGGCTGGCACAGGACTAGGCTTAGGCATGGCCCTGCTGTTGGGGACAGGGCTCTCCTTTCCTGACAGCTGCCACTTCCCAGGCAGCCTCTCACCTGCTGTGACAGCTTGGCGGCAGCAGCAGCGAGTCCAGTTTCGATGGAGGCGACTCTTGTGCCTTCTCGCACCGGTCTGTCCTGCCGGGGCACCGAGGGGCCAACTCGTGCTGCAAGGAGAGCACAGGCAGGTGAGGGACAGGAATGTACCCATGGGAGCAGCATACCCACCACAGGGCAGCAGGCTCTGCCCTGCTCAGCCAGGAGAGATGGGGACAGCCTCTGCCCTTCCCTTCCCCAGGTGTGAATGAAGGTACAAGAGCCAACAGCTTCCAAGCACAATGGCACAGGCAGAAGCTGCTGACAGAGATGTCACACAGCTGAGCAGCTCCACAGGCACCTGAAGCCAAAGCCATGCAGGTTTGTGCCCACACCCTGGACTATGAGTGTCATTTCCAAAGGGACAATGCTCACCTGCAGCTGGGGGAGGACATACAGGGCCACAAGCTGATGAGATCAAGCATGGGCTTGTGACACACAGAGGGTGCCCTGCTCATAGGCCACAGGAGTCAAAGAGGTCATGAGGTCCTCTTGCCTGTCACTGCCCCAGGTGAGCTCCAAGAAACCCAGGGCAGACCAAACCCTTCCAAATCATGAGCTTCAGCTGAACATGGAGGAGACTGTTCCTGCTCTCTCTCACTATTCCCACAGTCAACACCTGAAATCCACGGCAACTCAGTTGTCCAGGACTTGATTCACTGTTACACCATTGCTAAGGTGGCAACCAAATGAACTATCACTAAGAGTGTGAGGAAAAATAAACCAACCAAGGAATTACTTTCTACTGCCAGCTGATTACAGGAGGAAGGCTAAAACTGCTTGGCAGGAATCCCAGTGGAAAGGGTTAATCCTTCACGTGATAAAGAAATCATTGTGTTTTATAGTTCCCACACTCCTTGAAAAATAGCCAGGTTTTAGAGATTTGTATGACTTAGCCTGAGTCTGGGTAGCACAGACCACATTGACTTACCCGTTGGACTGTAAGGGGCATCATCTGAACTTTTCCTTTTCTTTGACCGGGATTTGAATACTGGATTATCTTCATCTGATTCGAGAGAAGGGTAAACTACAGTAGGAAGCAAAGGCAAGAGTTTCAGTTTAGAAAACTGCCCCTTGCTCTGTCCAGGTGCAGTGATCACAGGCACCACAGCTAGATGGTCCCCAGAAGTGCCATTGAGCACTTCTGGCACAGCTGTGACACTCAGAAGACTTTCCTCTGCTCTCATCCACACATTACTCTTGGGAGCTGCTGTATTAAACTGACTGGCCCTCTACATTCCTCTACAATCACAGAATACCCTGAGCTGAAAGGGAGCCACAAGAATCATTGAGTCCAACTCAGATGCCCAGTGAAGCTGTGGCTACTCCATCTCTACAAGTGCCCAAGGTCAGGCTGGACAGGGCTTGGAGCAACCTGGTCTAGTGTTCCTGTTCATAGCAGAGGGTCAAATTAGATGGCCCTTGAAGGTCCTTTTCAACCCAAACTACTCTATGATTCCTTGATAATTATGGCAGGACTGATGTAACTGGTGCAAACTGGCTTTGTGCCCATTTCTGATGCAGATACTTGCCTTCTCTGCCAAAACTCCAAATAGCATTGGATCCCTTTGCCATGTACAAATTCAGCTTCTCATTCCTCTCAGCCAGTGGTTTAATTGCTACTGTGCAGACAAGGACATTTCCATCACAAGCAGGAGTACCTGACCCACATTTCTGGGACAGTCCCCCGTTTCTGGGTTGACTGCTGCAGTTTCGGGGGCTCTCCATGTTTCTTGAGAGTTTCTCATTGTGCTCCCCCTCAAATCCATCCTGCCTGGATGGCCACGTGACCCCGGCCTCTGCAGCCAGTCTGCTATCACATGTCTGTTTTCTTTGGTGCAGATCCCTGTTCTATGCGCTGCTCCTGCACACACCCTGCTGATCCCAGGGTGGCAGAGCCAGAGGAAGCAAATGATGCCTTAAGTTTCAGCTTTTAAGTTTTTCAGATTCTGTGCTGTTTTAGTGTGCAGTTCTGGGTTCCATATTAAGTGTTAATAAGCTCTCTTCACAGAGTAGGGAAACAAAACAATTCCTTTTCTAGCTTGAGACTAAGGACAACCAATACAAATTTCAAGCCCAAGAACAAAAACAACAGTGAAGTGAAAAGAGAAAAACAAGGAGGATGGAGCTTCATAACCTGAAGCTATAATTGGACAATTAACTCCAATATGCTAATGGACCAAAACTTATAAAAGAGTGTGACCTCGTGACTGGAAGTCCATTTTTGTGGCCATTTTGGGTTCATCTTGGGTGTAGCCCAGCTGGGCTCTTGCACTGCCCAAGTGTGTCCACTGGGGCCTTTTAATAAATACTCACTTTATTCTTTTGCTCTGTCTGGTCTCTGTTCCAGGTCAGCCTCCAGAAGGCATCACACCCAGAAGCAAAGGGACATTTACCAACAGGCACATGTGTCTATGCAGCCCCAGGTACACCCTCTCTCTGCTTCCCTCCTACTCACCATAATCCGAGTCCTTAAAACAGGCATCCAAGTGGTCCTGCTCCTCATCATAATCCTCAATGTCGATGCTGTTCTTTGTGCTTTTCTTCAGCAGCCGTTTCCCAGTATTTTTGTTGCTGCCACTACCAGGTTTTTTTGAGTTTTGTGTGGAAAAGGAGTTGTTCTTTGCCTGATTGGTGCCCCATGACGTCTGCAGGCAGGACTCTGAGGCCTGGAGGTTTGCCATGGAGAGCATGCCCTGGATGGCTTCCTGTGTGCTGGGGGAGGCAGGTGGCTGGCTGTGGGACACAGGGAGAAATCCTGGAGCATGCAGTGATTCCAGAAACACCAACTCCTCACAGGCAGCTCACTCCTGCCATGGCAGTTCTGCTAGGACAGACCCCCTGATTCCTCTGAATAGCTGCAGATACGACCAGGGCCAGTGGGGAATTTTATGGGACACAGAGAGCATCACAGATGTGAGATGTAGGCAGGTCCCTGGGGCTGTCAGCACTCTGGGCAGAGCTCATGGAACTTCCCAAAGTCCACAGCAGAATTCCTGACAAAGCAGTGTCTCTATACCAACTATCATCATCATCATCATCTTTAAAAATCTATCTATCTATCTATCTATCTATCTATCTATCTATCTATCTATCTATCTATCTATCTATCTATCTATCTATCTATCTATCTATCTATCTTTAATAATGTTATTTTTCTGTACTACCAAATCATCCTCCTCATCATCATCATATTTTAACAGTATTATTTATAATCTATACTACCAGCTCCTATAAAAAGGAGAGCTTATGCATCAGTACTGGTAGGGGATGTCGTGGGGGCTCTGCTTGAAACTTGAAGTTTTTGGTCCCAGTTCACACCATGGGCTGTCACCACTCCAGAAGCTGCTGGAAATTAATTCTGAGACTGGCAGAACACATCATCCAATATTTCCAGAAGTTTGGAGTTGGGCAAGTAGTGAAATGCAAAACAAACCTCTCTGTGGCAATAATATTTGTTACACTTGTTATACATTTGTTGTGCAATCAAAGCCACAAACATACAAGAGAATTAACAGCACCATGTCACTTTCTCCTACTTGAGCTTAATCTGAGCTCTGAATAGAGTAATATACAAGACCATAACGGAAGTTTCTGGGCACTAATGGCATTTAGTCATTAATAATCCTGAAAATGAGTTAAGACTAGTGTTAGTTCACAACTCAACAACAGAAGAATATAAAAAAACTTATTTAGGAAAGAGCAATTTAAATCCCTCCAATATCATGCCTTCCCCTCTGCCTTCTCCCTGGCAAAAAAATATTTTGCATCATCTACAAGGAATTATCATATTTTCTTCCAGCCTTTTTTGCTGAACTATTTTTCCAAACGTTGGACTCTCAAAACACTGCAAACAGACCATCAAATACGGACCACTAAACGGGCAAATCAGAGAGGAACTGCCTTAAGCAACACAAACGTCAACAAATAAATGGTGGGATATGATCAAAACCAGTGGTTCTTAGAGTCAAACATCAACCCGAAAAGGGGAAAATGTCTCAGAGCTGCACATGGGGCAGAGTGTTTCTCATTAGGGCATGTGCCTGGTGTGCTTCCATCATGAGTATTTCAGCTTTCTCAGCCAAAAAAAAATCAAGAAGTTTCAGGAAGCAATTTTGAAGCTCGGGAAGAGCCATATCCCCTTTCTGTAGCTTCAGCAATGATTTTTAAAAAACACATTTATGAAAGAAAACTATCAGTGAGTTAAAATTATGACTTAAAAAAACATTTTAAAAGAGCATTGGAGCAGGAACAAAGCAGCCAAAGTGCTTCTGCCGCTGCTCTATCCCCACAGCCACCTCCAAATACGCAGGAGGTGGCACTGGGAGAGAGCTCAGACCTGTCTCCAGCCCAGTGGCCTTGTTGTCCTGTCCTCAGGCTGACAGCTGATGCTGTGGGTGTACAGAGAGGAGGACACTCCAACAGACACATTGGCAGGGGTTTATGCCTTCATCTGGCTTGTGGCAGCACTGCTGTGGCAGCAGGACAGGGCAGTGCCCATCCCCTGTGCTGGTACTGCTGGGGCCCCACCTGGAATCCTGGGGCCAGTTTTGGGCTACTCATGGCAAGAAGGACATTGAGGGGCTGGAGTGTGTCCAGAGAAAGGAATGGAGCTGGGGAAGGGTCTGGAGCACCAGGAGCGGCTGAGGGAGCTGGAAAAGGGGCTCAGTCTGAGGAAACGAGGCTTAGGGGGACTGTGGTACCCAGGTGTGCTATCCTGTCCCTGGCATGTCCCAGAGCAGGCAAACAGCTGTGCTGCCAATGGGAACAAGAACTGATGGACTCAGGCTTTACCTCCTCAGTGAGCTGGGCACAGGAATGATCCCAGCACCCTGAATCATGGAGGATATTGTACAGGGAGCCAGTGCCTTGCTCTTCACCACCAACTCTACCACTACCATCTTTCTCCAAGGGTTCACCCTCTCTAGGCAGATCATCTCCTTTCTCCCATCAGCAGTTACTGAGTCTCCTACCTGTATCCCTGTATCTTCATATTTAGAAATTGAATTTATAATATTTCAGCAGAGTATTGCTGACTGCGCAGTGGCTCTGGAGAAGTTGTATAAAATAAAGAACTCCAACAATTTCAAGTATAAACCCAGAGTTTTCTTCCATTTTTAACTCAAACCTGGACACAAGTGATTTTGTTCCTTTCAAGATCTGGTGATGACCAGCCCTCCAAGCTTTTTCCATACTCCTGTTCTTTCAGCCTGTTCCTACACTCACAGTAGCCTTTCTGCAGGAGCTCTGTTCTTCCCTCTCCCTGTCTTGCTGACACATACAGTTGAGCTGCAGTTCTCTAGTGCACACTAGGGCCCCACCAGGGCTTCTGGGGTGGTTGGCTGATAGAGAGAGCCCGGTATTTTACAGAATAAGGTTTCCCACAATTCAGATAAGGCCACTAACACAAAAAGCCCTGACCTGCTTCCCAGTGACTGCTGAGACCCAATACTGGTCTGAGGGGGATGCAGGCACTAACTGCTTGTGTGGGACAAGATCCCACAGTGGCAGAGGGCTGCTCCGTGCAGCATCCACAATGTACACATACAGATCTATAAATACACGTATTCCCTATCCTTCATCTGCCCTGTAAGCAGAGAAAGATGGGAATTGTTCCTGAGAGTCAGACGTGACCACAATGGCCTCATGCTGTGACACAGTGTGTTTGCATATCGTGTTTCTTCTGCTTTATTTTCAAAAGGCATTTTATGGCCATTTGAAAAGCTGAGCATAATTATGAAATGAAACACAATAATTACATTTACCAGGGGCTTTTTCCAATCAAGATGTAGCACACGCTGCCAAAACCCAGTGTTTATCCCAAAGCCAGCACTGATATGACACATTCCTACTGAATCACCCCACACAGAGCAGTAACTCAGCCCAGTCTGGTGATGAGATTGTGTGGGGGACTTTGATTTCAGAAAGCACAGAGTCTTCAAACACCCTGGGTACAGTGCCCAAGCAGAAGGGGGAAAGCAAGGGCCTGAGTCCTGCTTTATTCTGGTTTAACTCCTTGCAGACAGCAAAACACACCCCAAGCAAGGCAGACAATTGTCAAGGACCATTTCAAAACACACAGTGAGCAATGTTATCCATAGAATGGCCAGCAGTGTACACAGGGCCAAGGAAGATTTCTTTAAGTTATTATAATAGTTGATAAATTTTCTTCTTTTATATCAAACTTCCAGCATGGGAGTTTTATTAACCCAGCAACTTTATTACAGCATCAGACACACCGAATTACTTTTTGGCAGGTGTCTAATCACCTGCCAAAATGGAACTGGAAAATCAACATTAACACTCACCCCATTAGGGACCATAATGCGGAATGGAAAAGGAATTCACTGGGATGGTCAAGCATACAAGTGTTAATGTGATTATTTCTTTCCACCATTCATTATTTGGATCACTGAAGGATCTGGTGCTGTACCTCACTGGCCATTGCCCAAAACATCCAGCATCAGTTTCCACGTTCCACAAAAGATACCACTAAACACAGTCAGACATTTCCATTTCAGGTACAGAAGAACCTGTGAAAGAGTTTGCTTTTTTCCCCAAGCCTTATTTTTTGGTGGGAAGAAGAATGATAACTAGAGATGGGAGGGATAGAGGGCAGGTGGGCAAGAGGCAGGAAGGGAGGGAGGGCAGTTTCCTAAATCCTTCTTTCAAACACTTGGCATTTGTGGCATTGAACTCTCTCCTTCTTTTGAATTATTCATCTATTACAGCACTATTGCTACAACTGATCTTCAGTATCTACATATGTGAAATCCTCTATTTGTTCAAATTATACCACCAAAATCATTCCTGCCTCTCCCTCTAGATCACAGGATAAAGGAAGAGTTTGCTTACTGGAAAAAAAAGTTACCAAGCTGCAAAATTCATTCTCACTCACACACAACCACAAGAGAGCAATTTTGTTCACAGGTAAGAGGGGAAAGCTTCCCCTGGTGCATACCTGTTGGTGTTATACTCTAAACCCCCAACTTCCTTGCTTGCCTGCAAAAGATCAAGAATTCCTGCTGAACTTCCACTCTCTTTCTTTACTTTGGAATTGCGTCCCAGCTTTTCCTCTGTGTCTATGTGAAGCAAATCTTCATCTGATGAGTCTTCACTCTGCAAAAACAAGGAAAGGGCTAAAAAAGGAGGAAACTCACTGAACTAGTCCCCAAGAACAGCACAGTGATTTCTGCAGCCTGCTGCTCCTCCAAAGACACAGGCCTAGCCTCTGGAATTTGCTTTCTTTAAACAAAAAGAACCCAAAAAAACAAAACAAAAAAAAACCCAACCCAACCCAAACAAAAAAAAAACCACAAAAAAAAACAAAACAAAAAAAACCACCAAAAAAACCCAAAAAACAAACAAAAAAAACCAACAAAACCAAGTACATGGTAAAAATCTATTTCAATTCCCTTTAACAGTGGTATTTCCATCCCCACAGCAGCAGACAGGGAGGATCAGGTAGAGGAATGGGATAGATATGTAGGAACAGTGAGGCCCTGGAAGAAAGCTGCCTCTCTCTGGGGCTGAGATTTATAGGCACTGTAATCTCATGCCTAAGAAAACAAGTTTTTTCCCTCTTCCTGCCCTGCTTTCAGGCTGCTACAGCACCAGCCCTTATTGCCTGGGGTGCCAGCCTATTGTCTCCAGAGACTCTTTCCTTGGGCTCCTGCAGAGGGAGACACCCTGAGTCCCAAACCTCAGATACTGACTCAGACAGAGGTCTGCACTTCTTCCTCAATGTCCCAGACACAAACCAGAGTGAAAAGAACTCCTTAGTACTGAAGGCCAAACACTTTGGTCATCTTTGGTTTTGTCTTAACAAACTATTTTGCTTTTCCTGACTCATTTTAGTATTATAATATGAATTTGTATTTACTATGGTTGGGCAAAGCATTTAATTTTAATGTCATTTGATTTCCAGCACTGAGCTTCAGACACCTGGCACCTGGGCTGTCCCACCCTGCAGGTGAGCTCCACCCAGGCTCAGTAACACTGCAGGGGCTGGGCTGGGCTGATCTGGCTCAGGAGTGCTCTAGATCTCAGCCCATAATGGGCAGAGGCTCTGCCAAGGGGCACAGAACAAACATTTGAGTTTCTACATCACATGAAGAGATCACAGAACGGTTTGGGTAGGAAAGAAACTTAAAAGAGCCTCATGTTCTAGGAGTGCCTCCTTGTGAAGGTACAATAACCTCATACCTTGTACAGTACCGACTCTACCTTTGGCTTCTTAACAGGAGTGTGCTGCAGGGCTTCCTTTTTATCTGATAAAACTGAATAAATAAAAAGAAACAAAAAGTCAGGCTTTTTTTCCCTTCAAAAACCAGCCCTCCTATACCACTCACATTTGACTGACAGGTAAGACATGGCTTTCTTTATTAGAAAACACATAGATTTTAAAGATTATATTGATTGTTTTGGACAATCACCACCTAAGACTTCATTGAGCAGACAAAAACAAACCAGGAAATATCCTTACAGGGCAGTTCTCTTTTAGCAGTGTTTTTCTTTCTTCTGATTGGAAACTCATCAATTTTTAGTTCACCATCATCTGACACATATTCATATTCATCCCGTACAGGTTTGGCTTTTTCCTCTTTAAAATTCTGCAGTGACCCAAACACGCTGGTATTCAGATGAGTTTTGACTCCCTTTGAACTGAAAAAAAAAATACAAATCAGTAACAACACTCTGAGGAGAAAACAGCTTGTGATTTGACAAAGAGTAGATCTATGCAGATATCTCAGTCAAATTGATTTTTTCAGGGGTGCCAAAGCAATTAGAATAATTTTACAAACACATTTCTGAACCCATGATTTATATCTCAAAAAAGACCTCTGACTAGAGCACTAGAAGAAGTTTTAATGCTTTAATTTCTACATTGACCAGAAAGGCAGATTTTCATCATGTTGTATAAAAAATATAAATAATGGCCTTTCAATTTCCTTTTTTTGTTGATCTGTGTTGTCATATTTTTACTTACCCAAGCAACTTCTTATTAGAGAAAGAGAATGTGAATTTGTTGTCTTTATTTCCTGATAAAGGCATCTTTTCCGATTTGTGTTCCTCTTCCATTTTTAGAAGTGAATCAGGTTTACTGTTCTGAAAGGCAAAACACCAAACCAAAATAAACAAATCAGTTAAATGAGTCATTTATGTTTCAGTTTCCCAGGTACCCTCAGAATCTAAGCCTGTTAAATTTTCCCTTATTAAAAACCCTATCAAATTTTCCCTGCAGACAAAATGTTCTATCCTTTATGTAAATTTCACTCACCTTGCATTAGACCTCAAGAAAGGCAAGCTTATAATCCATAGAGCATAATTCAGATTTCATTAACTATTTTATGCCATTGAACTTATGCCATTAATTTTATGTCATTAAAATTAGTTATTGATTATTAGCTATTAGTTCTTGATTTCTCATTAGTTATTGATTTCAGACTTAAACTAGCAGGACTGTGTCACAGCAAGGATCACAAAAGTGATCAACACTGAACCATCTCCCTGTTAACAGTCTGATGTCACTATGGACAAATGGACAATTCAGCACATGCTTTTGAAGAATCCATCCACCCCCTCTTCCTTTATCAGGGATTAATTGATCGATTACTTGATTAATCCTGCTTAATTCTCTTTCCTTTAGGAACTGAAAATTGGTGCCTCGTTCTCTCTGCTTAGGCAGAGCCACAAACAATTCCCTACCCCTGGCCTATCATCATGTGGCAGAATTTAACAGGGCACATTACCTTGTATTTCCATTTGGCTTCTGTTTTGCTTTTATTTTGCTCTCGAACTTCAAATTTCTCCACTTCATTCTGCTTGCTAGCAGATTCCTTATTGGGAACACTTAAAACATTCTTTGCAGCCTGGGGAAAAAGTCAGGAAAAAGTCCTCTGAATGAGGATGGAATGTTGGAGTGCCAGAAACAGGCTTTATCTGGGAAATAACGTGATATATTTTTGAAAACTCCCATTTATTCTTTTTGAGCCCCAAACTGAGGTTCAATCAAATATTGCTCCTTCAGAGTGTGCAGAACAACAGCTGCACTTCTTAATACACCAATACTCTCATCTCCCTGTCTGTCACCACATGACAGGCTTCACAAGCTGCAAACCAACTGTTAAAACTTCAGAAACACTTTAGGAAAGATTTATGGATATTTCTTCACAAACAGCGTACAACCATTCCTCTGTCAGTGCCTTGGTGGATCCTGGCCTCTACCAGTATCAGTAGCAAAACTCATGCTGAATTAAAAGGCATCAGAATTAAAGGAAAACTTATCCTACATGGGCAAAAGTAGAAGAAAACTATTGTTCTGTTTTCAGTCACTCATTCTAGAGTAACACCTCAAGCAAATGAGATACTTTAGAAACAAGTTCTTTCATCATTGACACCTTCTGAGGTCAGTGGGTTTCTGGGAGGCTCCACATCAGTGAATAACCAACAGTCAAATCAAACTCACCAGCTAGGTAAGAGAAGGGCAATGAGCCAGCAGTTACAACCCTTTGCTTCTGCAGAGCCAGGCTTTCACAATGTGCTGCACATACTACTTTTTGCATGAGACTTACAGGGTGATTTTGTATCTCTGAGGGTGGGAGAAGAGGGGAGGTTAAAACATGACCCACCTTCCCCTTCTTTGGCGTCTCGATCTTGGTCAGAGCCTCCTTTGTGTGTGCCTCCAGCAGGTCGAGGTTGGGGATGGCTGGTGGTGGGCTCTCCTTTGCCTTCTTTCCTTTCTTTTTGCCTTCTCCCTTCACTTTCGGTGTTTTGGGAGGTTTGGGGGGCTTGGGAGGTTTTGGGGGTTTGGATGGCTTGAGTTGTTTGGGGGTTTTCACAGTTTTGGGAGTCTTTTTTTTAGGGAGCTTTTCTACAGATGGGGGCGGAGGGGTGACTTGGACGGGCGATGGAGCCTCCTCCTTCTGCACAGGACAGATTTCCTCAGTTGTGGGGTTGGCACTCGTGTCTGCTTTGCTGACCTTTGAAGTGTTCTGTGGTTTGGCACAAAGCACAAAGTGTTCAGACACACCTGTCCCATTTTTGGTATTCAACTGCATGCTCTGTTAGATGGGGAAATGAACCCCAAAGATGCCCAAAGATGATGATGGAGGAGGATGTGCAGCACAGATCAGTCTGGAGTGAAGATCCCATCAAGGCCACAGTTAATGCTCCTCTCACCAATCCCCATCCCCATTTCCCACCCCCACATTCCTCGAACCTGGCCTGCAGTAACTCCAGAGGCTTGGTTGGGAATGTAACCCTCACTGGGTTGTACCATCATGCAGGACTGTTAAATGGCCTGTCCACACAGGATGGATAAAATTATCAGCCTTCTGCTTAAAAGGCTGATCAGCTCAAGCAAAAACCCTTTCCATTTAATTCTGATATGATAAATATAGCACAATCACATTTCATGCCCTTGGGAAAAATTAACAGTAAAATAGCTGCCCAATGAAAATTAACACAGACTAATTAAAAAGGAATTACTTTCTGCTTAACTTGCCATTCTGACAACCAGAAAACTTAAACAGTACATCAAAGAAGATAAAAGGACAAGATATATTTAAGTTTTGAGGTCTCTGGACGTGGTTAGGAATAGGATGGAATGCAGCACAATGTCTGCCTGAAGGAGTTGAGCCAGCTGTGGTCACTTTTTGCTGTCACACATCTCCACCCAGCAGGAATTGGTACCACACTCAATGGGAGATACCTCCATGCATTTTATAGCCTGGAGCCCCAACACAGTAAATATTACAAAAACAGTACAAACCTCACTTAATCTTATTTCTTTGGCAAGGTCCTTGATAAGTTGTGCTGGTTTGAAGTTTTCTGGTAGTTCATCTTCATGCTCTGCTAAAGCCTAAAACACAACAAAGCCAAACTGCTGTTTCTGTGCACGTATTCTTCAAAACTAAAAAAAAAAAACCCACCCTCTTGAAGTGACTTGTCCATATTTTTTCCTATGTATTTAAATCAATCTTGACCGCATTAGACATTCAAATAAGAAATTTTTTTCCCCTGTTCTAGATGTTATTGCAACAAGTTATCCCGAGAGAACAACAAAGTCAATAATCTTTTTCAGATACTATTTAATTTTCACAACTGCAACATCACTTTGCTCAAACCCAGCTCTCCCAATTCCTTCTCTTTGGCATCTTAGAATTGGATGTTTTGCAATGGAGGTATTTTGTTCCAAAATTTCCTCTCTGCTCCAGCAACCAACAAACAATTAACATCAATCCAGGCTGCTTCTCCTACCTGTTTTTTAGTCCACGACCTGAAAGCACCATTGAGAATCTTTGCTCCTTGAAGGAGATGAGCAGGAGGTTGTTGTCCAGCTTTATGCAAGCCTAAGCAGAGAAAAAACCCAGTGTCATTCAACCACTGTCAGCTACAATTGTTAGAAGAAGCATTTCATTTGAAAATTTTATCTGAGAAAGCTGAAGTTAACTCTTTGAGAGTTGGCCCCCACAAATGAATCCCTACTACAACCTGATGGTGATAAGCAGTGTTTTTACTGTGTTCCAAATCCAGCTGAGCCTTCCCACCCTGTGCTCCTGTCAGTTATGGGTACTGAAAATCAGGGTAAGTGTCCTCAGATCCCAAAGCTGAGCCATCAGGACGGGCAAGGAAATGCAGTTTTACCTTTGAATTTTTCTAGTAGATGCTTCCCCATATACCAACATGCTGTTTCAAAGTTGGGAAACTGGGTCAGACTGACGATTTTCAGTCGCCTTTCTACTTCATATGCCCTGCAAGATAAAGCCACAGGAACCTGAGCATGGCAGAGCACAAGTGTGTCACAGAACTGCTAGGGTCACTTTTCAATGGGTCTCCTCTTTGTCCTGCTGCCATGTAGACTGGCCTCAGGCCAAAATCAAAACACGATAGCACTGGTAAAATACTGAGATACAGATGTATGATGGTTTTATTGCTTTATTTGCCCAGAGTCAGTAAAAATGCTTGTACGGTCTCACACTGGGCAAAGAGCCCAGCTGAGCAGGTAGGAGCTGATCCAGCAGTGAGTGGCAGGTGCCAGGGTAAAATACCAGGCAGTGTGTAACAGTTCTGCCTTCAGGATGCAGCCACATCAATCCAGGCACCTCAGGCATCCTCCCATGCATTGTCAACGGGTGTAAAGATAGCTCAGTATAACTCGGCACAAGGGAACACAGTCAGAGGGGACAAAGGTGGGTGCACCAGCCGAAACTGCCCAAGAGCTACATCAGCATTACTGTCAGTGATTCATTATTACTGATATATTAAAAAATGAGCCTCTGCATAACTTTAGATTTGAAAGACAGATTACCTCATCTGCATTTCCACACTTAGACTATGTAGAAAATGTCCTGCAAAGGCCAGGCAGTCTACTGGTGTTAGAGTTGCATAAATCCAACCTAAAAGAGAGAGAAGAGTCCTCAAGACAAGAACTCAAAAGCCATTAGCATAGACTTCAATCCCAAATGACATCTATGCTTCACTGAGTACCTTGCTCCACAGGTACCCACATAGCCCAGCCCCAGAACTATACACACTTTGAACAAATCTGCCTCTGCTCCCTTCTTTATTTCGCTACATAGTGGCAGCTGCTTTCCTGTCTCCACAAAGACCGGAAACAGCCACAAGCTTTATCACAGTGTCAGAATCAGGTGTTTTCCAAACATGTATTTTCATACAAAAATCTACTCAAGTTAGTGAATCTCTATAAATTGCTCTGTGTTTGTTCCACCATCTGCTCCATGGATAGTCATAAGAGAAACACCTGCTTTCCACTTCTTACACCCACGGTAAAATTCAAGTGTGTAAACATTTGGTGCAAGAATCTACTTACACACAGTGACCTGTAGTTCCTGAGTGTCACAGGGGATTAATGTCTTTGACAAGGATTTAGGGGTGTCATGGTCAGAATGCAAATTCATTCAATGTAAATTGTCTGTCAGATGTCAGAAAATACCAATGATGTGGATATAGAAAGAGAACTCATGAGTTACTACAACCCAGCTAGAACACAAGAGGAACACTCTCCCTGCTAGTTTAACTTCTAAAAGGCTGTTAAAATATTAATAGAAAGCAGTAGAAGTTCTGCTTTGTTTTGTTTGTAAGGGCATGAAATAAAACCTCTACTGAGAAATAGACTCCATGTTTTGTCAGAGAAAGTTGTCAAATCCCAACCTCTCTGGTATTTTGGATGTGCTACTCTAAAGGATGAGGAAAGCCCTCCTCCCCCACCAGCTCACCTGATGGGATGAAGAGCGTCTGGCCTTGTTTAATGGTGCATTTGTAACATTTATCTACCTGGTCTGCAAAAAACATCTCACTGTGATTTGCTGCTGACTGCCAGCGTTCATACAGAGAAATATTAGCAGAGGCTGGTTTGATGAGATAAAAGATCTTTTCTCCCTGAATTAGAAATATAAGATTAGCAATGAGCAGCCTAATCAAACAACACTGCATTGGCATGCGCACACACACACACACACACACACACACACACAACATTATTTATCTAAATATATGTGTAACATTGTGTATTTTGGCAGTATTTAAGTAAAATTAATTAGTCAGTTTTGTACAGAAGGGCTGAAATAATTAAATCACAGCTGACCACATCTGTTCAGATTTGTGGGAGTAATGGTACAAAAGGTTTACAGTGCCAGGTTCCGTCACACTGTAAAAACAGGACATGGTATCTTTAAGGCCTAGGGTGATGTATGTGCAGGAGGCACTAAACAAATATTAAAATCCTAAGAGAGAGAAAATACACAGAGGACTTCCATACTCCAAGTGCTTCCTTGCTCGGGAGACCCTGACACCTCTAGGGGGGCACTTATTTAGAGCAGTTAAGGCTCAGATACAGTAGGACAATGATGAAAAAAGCTGAGAGCTGAATTTTGGAGAGAATTCTGTGATGGTCTTTGTGAATAAAACTGACTTTGTTACTAGTTACACCCAAAAGCCAGGCTCCCTCACCTTCAGCACGTGGTACCAGGCAGAAGCCCCCCCAGAGTCTATGTGGAAGTCAGTGTAGCTGTCCTTCACACAGATCAGGCAGTACTTGGTCACTTTGGGTTTAGCCAGCAGAGCATCATCAGGCCAATAATTTTCCACCCAAGACAGCTTCTTAACGATATCAGGAGGCTCTACAAAGCTGGACATCCTTGCAGAGAGAGTGGAGAACAGATAGGCAGCTTTTAAAACAGAGCACCATGAATGAGCCAAATTTTAGATTCAAATAGTCCAAAATTTGGGCTGATAGTGCAGGAGGGGAAGATTCACTGCAAGACACTCTAAAATCTTACCACTCTTACCACATCAGTAAGAGTATCTGCACTTGAAACCAACATTAAATGCTCCCACATGTCTTTTGTGCTCAGTGTCAAGCCCTGATGACAATAACTCCATTTCCATAGCAGGGAAGATGGAGCTGTGCATTCAATTAAACTGTCACTGTCTGTGCTAAGAAATAAAATATTTGCTATTAATGTCTCGATTAGCAGAGTACGAACGACAGCTCCAGCAGTCCTTCAGGAAAAGAGACATCCCATTATTTGGGGATAATGGCAGAAAGCTGAAAAAATCTCTGCTGAGGATCCCGGTGGTCTCAAATCTGCAGCGAGGAAAGCTGCTCTCTGAATCAATGAGGGTGAGCCACCAAATCCCAGCTACAGGGATCAGGGGAATGCCTGGGAAAAATGAGCTTGTCATTATCCACCAGACTTCTTTTTTCAGCCTTCATGCTGAAGCAGAATGCTCCCCAAAACAACCATTCTTTGTTTTCCTGCTGACATTCATTATCATCTGTGTAGTGTGCTTGTGTGCAAAAGGATCTTTTCCTTTTCCTGGTGCTTCCCTTCTGGAAGCATCAGCTACCCCACAGGATACAGGGCCTGTGAAAATAACCTGCACAGCTTTTGGTATTCAGCATCTCAGAGATGCCCCTGCCCACTGCTGGAAGGAAAGCACTGCTCAGTTATGGCAGCACAGCTACAGAGAGCACCAGGCAGCACCCTCAGCACTGCCATCAGCTAATCATGGAATAACAGGGTGGTTTTGGCTGGAAGAGACCCTAAAAATCACTTCATTCCCATCTAATCCTGAGCAGGGACAACTTCCACAGTCCCAGGCTGCTCCAAGCCCTGTCCAGCCTGGCTTTGGACACTGCCAGGGATCCAGGGGCAGCCACAGATGCTCTGGACACCCTGTGCCAGGGCCTCCCCACCCTCCCAGGGAGGAATTCCCAATATCTGATCCCTCTGATCTGCACCATCACCTTCAGCCTGCCACTGGGAAGTCAGCATCACCCTGACTCTGAGCTGCTGTCAGACAGATCACAGGTTATCTGGCAAAAGCACTGAAACCAGAACTACAACACATGTTGTAGGATTACAAAATTATAACAAAAGTCCAACCTTAATCTCATCAAAGGAGACCCAGTGACATGTAACCCTACACCTAAAGTCAGAGCAACCAGAAGCTGCTAAACAACTTTCCCTGAGGAGGAAAAGCACGGGTGAAGCCAGAGGCTGAATCCAGCCACATATCCCAGACACAATGTGGGATTCAGTAATCTAAAATTATAATTTATATATAATTCTATGTAAGTAATATTAATATAATTCAAAAATAAACACATGGTATAGTAGATAGCTATGTTATTATATAGAAATATGTTATATACAAAATAATAAATTAAATACAAATTATAAATCAAAATAAATCTGTAGTAATTACTGTGCAGGAGGCCAGACCCTTACCTGGTGTCAGAGAACTCCAGGTTTGTGACATTTAAGACTCTTTTCCTGTTTGTGCTGTAGTAGTAATCCACAAATTCCTTGAGCTTCATCTTGCAATCTTTCTGCTTGGTGACATCAGTGACATCAACACTCCGCTCCGGTCCTGCACACGAATTCAGCAGAGAGGTTGATGGACAGCCTGCCTTGCCCCCTTTTCTATGCTTGGGGGTGAGTTAGCCTGTCCAGAAACATCTCAATCTTCTGATTTTCTGGCCTTTTCAGCCCTTGAACCCTCCCTGTTGCTTATATATGTACCCACACAGAGACACATGCATGAAAGACCTGTACATACATAAATACCCATCAAATGGTGCTTTTAAAGTCATGTCCCCAGGAAAACCATTCCTTGATATTACTTTGGCTGTTACTGCTTGTGCAGAACAGTGCACTCAGCCTCACTGCCAAGTTGCCACAGAAAACAATAGTGACTTAGCTGCTAACTACAAGCTCCCACTACATAACAAACACCGAGACCAGCACAGCTCATGGCACAGACAATATTTTACAATGCATTTTACAATTTTCCACATAGCTAATCATTTCTATGCAGCAGTTGAGCTCCAAGCAGTGCAATGCCAGGTACCCACCAACGTAGTTCTCAACATCACTGACGTAGAAGGTGGGTGCAGGCACAGCCAGGCCCAGCCCATCTTTCTTGGGGACCAGGATGGGCTCTGCAAAGCCCTTCTCTTCCAAATACTCTGCTGTCAGCTGGCTGCCTGGCACTTTCACCACTATGTCTTCAGCACTGCAAAAGCAAACACAGATTCAGTGGTGAGGGGCTCCATGCTGAGTTTGGAATGTTCTGCTAAAAGGCAGACACTGTGAAAAAGGACTTACAGGCAAATTAGGTACATAAGCCAAAACCACATTTATTGCAAAGCACGAAGAGCATAATAAAATTATGCAACATCAATCGCTCAAGCCTCATGCTCCAACTACTGGGAAGTCCTAAAATAACAGCTTATAGCAAAAGACTATTTTCCTCAGCTGTAAGATCAGTCAAGCTACCAGTGATCAATGTTAAAGGAATTAATGTTAAATGTTTCGCTCCAAAGAAGGTGAGATTAAAAACATTATCCAATCTCAAATTAAATGGCCCTAGAATTGCTTTGCAAATAATTTTAAAGCAATCTAATAATGTGCTTAGGAAATATTCTGCAGATCATTTTAAAGTGGCAGGGACACCTTCCACTGTCCCAGGCTGCTCCAAGCCCTGTTCAGCCTGGCCTTGAACACTGCCAGGGATCCAGGGGCAGTCACTTCTCTGGGCACCCTGTGCCGGGGCCTGCCCACCCTCACAGGGAATAATCAATTTAATTCTTACCACTGCTACTCTTGCTACTCCAGCACTATTTTGGTATTAAATATTTTAGAACAGAATGACATAAATTATAGTTTTTGCCTTTTTGCTCTTTTCAGGGCTCCTTTTGATCTTTGAGACCCTCCCAAGCACTCACTGGGGGCTGTCATTCCCTGTCTTGTGCTGGGAGTCATCCGTGATGTTCCTGGTCTGAGCTCTCTGTCCTCTCCAGCTCTCTCTGGGGCCTGGTCTCTCACATTTGCACATCCATTTCATTTGCTTTGGAGGAGAAAATTCCTCCACAAGACTTTGTGTCCAAACCCTGGACCTTGCAGGCATTCCTTTATGCTACAGACCCTCCTGTCTCAGGAGACTTCATTTGGCAACAGGATTTTCTTATGCACACATTAAGGAGTAACAGAAAGAAAAAATGGGGGGCTGCATTATTTATAACAATTTTGGAGTGACTCAGAAATACTGTATGTGTGACTGCAGTCTCAGAGGCCACCTGAGGTTACTGAAATCAGTCTCAGTCTGCCTGGGCCATAAATCATTTTTAAAATGAGCTGTGAAACCTGTCAAATTACAAATTAAAAAAGAAAAGAAAAAGATAAACAGCAAAGATAAAAACCTTACAGGTCCCAATGGAAATAGTCAGGCAAGTAAAAATAGTGGATCCTGAGCTCAGCAAAATGCATCTGTAAAAGCTGCAAAACACTTTCCAGAATAATTTTCAGTTTTTTCTTTAAGCAGCCTAATACTAGTATCTAAAATTACATGTGAAATTAAATTCTCCATAAAAAGAAAGAAGTACTGTGTTTACTTTGCCAATCTCCAAGGATTTTTCTAAAATAATTAGTTATTAATAATTAAGGATTTATTTGATTACAGTCTACATTAAAGAGCCAAAAGAAAATGATCACTCTTGCAAATGGCTGTGGAGCAGCCTAATAACATGTGGGACATGTCACCTAACAATTAGCACCATTCATTACCCCAATAAGAGAGTCTTTGTCACCCAGCAACTGAGCATATCATTGTTCTGTCCAAGATAGGGACAGACTTCAGCAAAGTCTTTAGAATTTTGAGAACTGGAGAATTCTACACAATAAGTGGGTTAGTTTCTTATGCAAGTGGATGTTCTAGGGGCCAAACACACTCGGTTCAGCCTGGAGAAGAGAAGGCTCTGGAGAGATCTTAGAGCCTCTTTCAGTGCCTAAAGGGAGCTTATAAAAAACAGCAAGGATGAGTTTCTCCAGAGGCAGATAGTGATAGGACAAGGGAGAATAGTTTTAAACTAGGAGAGATTTAGATTGGATGTTTGGAAGAATTGTTCCCTGTGAGGGTGGGCAGGCCCTGGCACAGGGTGCCCAGAGCAGCTGTGGCTGCCCCTGGATCCCTGGAAGTGTCCAAGGCCAGGTTGGACACTGGGGCTGGGAGCAGCCTGGGACAGTGGAAAGTGTTCCTGCCCACGGCAGGGGAGGCACTGGATGGGCTTTAAGGTCCCCTCCCACCCAAACCATTCTCTGATTCCATGACCCTTGCCTTCCCATATCCCAGCATCTATGGAAATCCACAGACACTGGGCTCAGCTAACAGGAGATCTGAATATAGCTGCACAAATGTGAAAAATGGAAGAGCCTGGGACAT
Organism: Thryothorus ludovicianus; assembly: GCA_013397245.1. Lineage (NCBI taxonomy): Eukaryota > Metazoa > Chordata > Aves > Passeriformes > Certhiidae > Thryothorus > Thryothorus ludovicianus. Next base: position 315,859 of record VZTB01012128.1, on the reverse strand, counting down.
TTGCAGTCAAACAGCAGTGATTTAATCACTCAAACTCTGCAATGCTTCCATCACAGACCATCCTCAGCCTCACAGGACCCCAGTACCGCCCTTACACCCCGTCCACACCAAAACCCACCTGGGAAATGTCCGACTTCGAAGCTCTTTTATAAACACTTGGCTCCCGTTCTGTACTGGCTTGACTTCCGTTGTCTGGCCGGTGTCATGCTTATGCCAATTTCTTTTCTTTTTCACTGAAAAGGAATGAATTGGACAACTATGTTAAGTTGAAGATAATTATTAAGACATTAGTGGGAAGGACGAATCTTCACTTAATTTCTCACACAAGCAGAGTGGAGGGAACCCCCGCCAAGCTGCCCTGCAGATTTTAATATTGCTCTCAATGCCTCATTAGACAATTGTAGTGCAGCAGAAGATCCATCACAGAGCGAACAGTGAGCATCTGGGAGCAGAGGGTAGCAGCTGGGAAATTGCTGAGCTGCAGTGCCTGCAGCCTCACACAAGCACCAGCTCTGGATACCCTGGGCTCTCACACTGCCCCTCATCCTCACCAGGAAACTCCCTGAAAGCCCTTTGGCATAGCCTGTAGGACAGATCCGTGGCAGTGCACTTGTCAGGAATTTCCTCAGAATAAAGCTCTGTCCAGTAGTGCTGCATTTGACACCAAGTTTGATGGGATTTTAGTGTGCTCTGCACACAGCATGGACAAGGAAGGAGAGGGAAGAGGAAAGGGAAAGGGAAAGGGAAAGGGAAAGGGAAAGGGAAAGGGAAAGGGAAAGGGGAAGGGAAAGGAGCCAGTTGCTAGAAGTGCAGGGAAGGGAGTTTATTATAGCTCAGTCCTGCAGATGATGACAGATTGAGGCCCCTTGACTGTGCTCCCAGAGAGGGATGGACACACAGAACAGTTCATTAGGGATAAAGGGCAAGCAGGAATGAGCACACGTGAGCCAGTCAGGTTTAAGTGTGGTTTTGCCCAGCCTCTGGCAGCTGGATAACACAAAGCAAGAAAAACTGGTCTCATTCTCTGAGTCAGCACTATCTCTCTCAGCTGTTCCTGCTTCCACAGTGCATCCAGAAAAACTCACTTTGGTAGAAAAATGAGTTTTTCCACATTTGTATCATTTAAAGCCTCTGTTAATAGAATTTTCCTATGTCACATACTTTCATTTTTCACCCTTGTTTTACCTCATGAAACTCAGTATTTCACCCCAAGTCCAGACCTTTTATCAAAACAGTGAGGGAAGGCAGCAGACTCCTCACGGATAGCACCCACTCCTCACTCTTTGCACACACAGATACACACACTTTTCCGTTCAGGAAGGAATCTGGAGGCTAGAGATATAATACATGAGATTTGGAAAGAGCAAATTTTGTTTTCCCAACCACAGTCCAGGAATAACTCAACGAAAGACATCTCCCAGTGAGTCCATCCCAGGTTTTGCACAAAGCATGTTGGGTTTATTAGTTCCATGCAGGCTCCAGCCTAGCTGGAGATATTCATTAAAGCTGAATTCTTTATCTTAATGACTCTCAGGCTTAGCATATGTATTAATTCAATGCTCCTGGTAACAAAGGAAACAAGCCTGGCTTGAATGCCAAACCTTCCTCCTCTCCCTCCCTTCCAGCCTCCACCTCCTCCCCCTCCAAATCCGAATGCACACCACAAGTGTGCTGATTGCACTTGCACTCTGAGTGCAAGTCCCAGGGAAAGAGGTGTCACTTGCCACAGGAAAATTAAAGAGCTTATCCTCTAAGCACATTCCTTTATTACACTCCAGATAGCATGGAGCATTGGGAAATGAAAGCAACAGATTAGTGCTGAATTAACAAATCTACTGCAACTCTCCCAAAACCTCCAGGCTGTTCTTTGCCTCAGCACCAAGAGCTGGCAGGCATCTACCTCTCCTATGAAGCTTCTCACCCAGCTGTCCCATTCACCTCTCCCATCCAGCTCTCCCATCCTGCTATCCCAATCCAACCCTCCCAGAGAGGCAGCCCAGATTCCTCACCCCAGAATGCTCCCCAGGAGGGGCGGTGTCCTGGACAGAAGCTGGAGTCCATTACCCTGCATCAAACACTCGGCCCTTGGCCATTTTCAGCCATGTTTTCTATATTTTATCTTTACCATGAACACCACAGTAAGGACTAAAGGCTCATGCCCATGTGGAACAGATTCCAGCTTTGGCCAGAAAAGCTACTTTTTTATAATTTATCATATTTCTTTTTCTGCAGATCTTTCGGATCCAAATTTAACCTTTGGGGAGTCCAACATTGGAAAAAGGGAATAAATTTTTACAAAAACTGTATCTCAAAATGAGTAATTCACAGGTATACATATATTATTTCAAACCTATTTGTGTAGACAGGGTTATCAACTTGAATGCTCAGAAAGAATGAAAGGGTGGTCAAGCAAGGGATGGGGCTGCCCAGAGAGGGGTGGAGTCCCCATCCCTGGAAGTGCTCATGGAAGAACTGGACGCAGCATTCAGTGCTCTGGTCTCAACAAGATGGTGATCAGTCACAGGTTGGACTCAGTGACCTTTGAGTTTTTTCCAACCTAAATGACTGTTTGAGTTGAAAGGGACTTCAAAGCCTATCTCGTTCTAACCATGACCAGGATGCTTCCCTAGAGCAGGGGTATCCAGGAGCACCCAGTGAGCTCCCTACTGATCGACACCGAAGATTGTAACCACTTAAAGCCAGCCACAGCCTTTGGCTCACTTGCAGCTCTGTAACTCCACTGATCCCAAAGGATTTCTCCTGATTTTCACTGCTGCAAATGAGGCAGTGATCAAACCCAGCATTTCAGACTGTGTTAAGAAAATGAGCCAGATTTGCCCAAATGAAACTCTTACATTTTATTGAAATGATGTCAGAAAATGTTGGATGAATATGGATAATATTTCCCAAAGAGAAGTCCCTACACATTTCATTAAACAGAAATGCCTTAAAATGCCATGTGACAGGAAGCAATCTTCTGAGAGCAGCCACTGACCAGAGTGGTAATGTGGAAAAATGTAAGGAGAGGAAAATTATTTTTAAATTTGACATCTGGAAAACATATCTGGTAGAAGGCAAGCTCCAGAAATACATGTATATTTTTAAATCCAGACAAGTTGCATAACAGACAATTGGTGTCTGTGTTTCCCTTTGCTAATCTCACAATAATTAAATCCTAGCAGTGAACTACTGGCACTGGAACAACTCCTACTCCTTTATTAGAGAGCTGATAGTTCTGGATAAGGGGTCTGAACAGATTAGGAAGCAGTTAGTAAGCAAAGGAAGTGATCTCCCAGCAGCACCCATGCCCTGCAGCAGGACATCCTCCATGCAAATTCCAGCAGATGGAATTCACCAGCCAAGCCACTCCCTACTTCACTTCATCCAGCTTTTAACTCCCCTGGCCTGGCATACCCTGCAAGGATGAACTACAGCAAAACAGTCCCCTTTTTCCACAGGATCCATGATTCTACACATTAGAAGGGAAAATTACTATGCAGTTGTGACCTTGTCACCAAAACTCAAGGTAAGAATAGCAATCATTTATGTTTAAATGCAAGTTTTGCACTTCACTTAATTGATGATTGGTGTTGCATGTCATTAAATTGCCTATGCTGTATTCAAAGGGAGAAAAGGAAGTGTCTACAGAATGGATGTTGGTCTGTATTCCCAACATGCTGCATCCCCAGAGAGAAGAGGGTCAAGGGACAGCTTCTGAGACTCCACCTGCAGAGCTGCCCCAGGTCTGTAGGCCACAACATCAGAAGGACATGGAGCTCCTGGAGTAATCCAGAGGAGGCCCTGAAGCTGCTCCCAGGGCTGGAGCCCCTCTGGAGCCTGGCTGGGAGAGCAGGGGGTGTTTCCCTGGAGAGGAGATGACTCCAGGGAGAGCTCAGAGACCCTTCCAGAGCCTAAAGGGGCTCCAGGAGAGATGGAGAGGGACTTGGAACAAGGGATGGAGGGACAGGACACAGGGAATGGCTTCCCACAGCCAGAGGGCAGGGCTGGGTGGGATACTGGGATGGAACTCTTCCCTGTGAGGGTGGGAAGGTCCTGGCACAGGGTGCCCAGAGAAGCTGTGGCTGTCTCTGGATCTCTGGCAGTGTCCAAGACCAGGCTGGATGGGGCTTGGAGCAGCCTGGGATAGTGAAAGGTGTCCCTGCCCATGGCAGAGGGTAAAATTGTGCTTCAGCAGCACTTTCTGCTGGGTTGCATGCTCTGGGACACATCAGTGGATTTTTATTTGGATAAAAATAACTGGATAGATAGAAACCTTTTAGAAAGCATCAGAATGTTGTTGTCAATTCAACTCTCCTCATCATAACTAGTATACTAAACATGCAATCTTTTTATCAAAATTACCATGTGTTGAATTCTAGGATGATGCACTCCAGTTTTTATAGAATTGATATTGAATTCCTGATTATAGGCTTTTGCTGCTTCTGTCTAGATATTTTCCCCTTGCACTGAAAAGTAGAGGCCTTTCATCATTTATCATTTTAAAAAAGTGAAGGAAGTCAAAGTATCAGACCCATCTCAATGTTATGCACTGACACTCTCAAGAGGCTGGAGATCCTGTGCTGCTTTCCCTCTTGGGTTAGGAACAGTCTGGGAGTGTCTGTAGGTACCCCCTCTCCAATTCTAAATCATTCACTTCAAAATGATTTCTGGTTATTTGTGTAACCAGGAAAACAAAACACTAGAAAGGCTGATCCTTTCAAAACAGAACATTTTGTAGGAACATACTGATTTTTTTAAGTCTTTCAGAACCAGCTCCTCAACAGGGATTTTGCCAGCTTCGCAGTTGGATCCTCTGGGAGACAGAAACAGCTGCAGGTTATTCAGGTTTCCAGTTCACATTTGATTTTTAAAAAATCACAGTGGAAATACAATTCTATTTTTTGGCCACAAAACAAACAATTCTGACTCCACACCATTCCCACTAGAAATTTTTCAAACTTTAACAATTAAGGCAATACAGAAATAATTGCTTGGCTTAAAAATTTTGAATTTTAACACAGCAGGACTCACTTTCCAGTTGTCCCTTATTTCCCACTAAATAAAAGGTCATCATGATTCCCTCTGCTCCAGCAAATGAGCACGGTGCTCTTCCTCTGCAGGATGTCCTGAGGTTGCAGAGCAGCAGGATCCTCCCTAGCACTGTTGCTTATTTATACGAACTGGTTTTCAAGTGAAGCATTTCATCTTTCACAGGGAATGGTTTCTTTTCTTTTTTTCTTCTCCATCGTATAATAGAAAGAATTTGTGAATTAATCTGACCAAAGCAAACACATCACACAATTCCTTTCCAGACAAAACTCCCACTGAGATCAACTGTCACTTTTGCTCAGGAGAACCTTTTTCCTGTGAAAGAACTGCAAGAATTGGCATCCTCAGTGTATCCTACAATTTTGACTGACACTAAAATCACTGCAATTCTGCATCCAGGCCAAGCACAACAAACTGTTTCTTACTCTTCTCATCTGTAGACAGAAAACACCAAGTTAGGTTCCAAAACTATTAGCACTCAGCTGCCTCCATAGGGTTTTTCTAGCCCACATTACTTAGTATGGGCACAATTCATGCAAGGAAGGACAGTCAGTTTTTTGTGGGACAAGGACTGCAGTTTTCCAGGTAAGTGCCTGCAGGAGTTCACACATGTGCCTAAGACCGCAGCCAAAGCTCCATGATCCAATCCCAGCTTCCTCCCACCATCTTTCTTCACCTTCTGGTTTGAATTCCAATATTTAGAGCACATGACACTGAGGCGTGCCTTTTGTAATGACCAAAATTAAAAGCTCCTGTTGTTCAAACACCTCCACCCTGCTGCGTTGGGGACTGGCTGCACAGGGGTACTTACAGGTTGACTTTCCGTGGGTTTTCTCACAATTTGGACAATGATAGATGTCAATATCTGGTGCCTCTTCTTCTTCCACACCAACACAGCTGGAAAGGAGAAGGTAAATCTGACATTAGCCCAACCATCTCCAAGTACACCATTACTAATGACAGCCCTGTGTGTTTGCCATGCAGCCACACTGACCAGCAGCGCCCCGCCCAAAGCAGCTTTGGGGCCGGGTACGCTGGGACAGACTGGGCTTTTGTCACCTACATTCCTGAGGAGTTGCTCCTAAAGCTGCCAGACAGAAGCCCACCCAGTAGCTCACTGTGGAACTCCTTGAAAATGTGGCAGAGTCCCACATAATGTTTTTTCCCAAGGAGACTATTTAGCACCTACACAGAGTTCTCCCAGCACCATCACACATAAACCTGATTAACAAAACACACCTTCACAAAACATGTGTGGGCAGCTATGAAGTACATGAAGGACCTTGGCAAGGGATACCACAAACACAACTTCAATACGTCTCACCTTTTCTGCAATGTAGGAAGATGAGGAGGTGAAGCAGACACCCAGCTCAGCACTGCTGGCTGTGCCAGGATGCCACTGAGGGGGGTTTGGATGGGACACAGCAGCAGCACCCACTGCCCTGGGCACACCCATGGACAATCCCGTGGGAGCACAGCACTGATGATGAGCCAAAGCATTGAAGCACCCAAGACAAGAAGCTGCTGTGCAGTCCAAGTGTCAAGCAGCCAGCCAAAGAATCCAGGTCCAGCATGGCACTGCCTTGCCCACAGAGGAAGGACAAATGGGACTCTGCTACTGCTGCCTGTGTCAGGAGCAGCACAAGCTGCAAGGTACCACACAGAGGAAAGGGCTCAGTGGGATGCTCTGGGATCCATCCCTGGTGCCTTTGCTCCTTGGGGCTTAGCTAGGCAAGATCACCCATAAGAAGCATCAGAGGCACCTTAAGCTCCAGCACAAGCAAGCCTGGATCACATTGTGCCAAGAGCTCTCCTGGACTTTCTCTACTTCATCGCCTGAAATGCCTCCCCAGTGCTCTGAGAGAGCAGAGAACACCAACACTGCTTTTCTGCCAGGGAAAAGGTATGGATGGGGGTCATACAGTGCCACCTCCATGCACATTCTGCCTCCTGGCATTCCCCAGCAGCACTGAGCACTGATGAGTGCAGGAGTTCAGAATTTATTGTTCCTGTTTCTGCCCAGAGGAAGCAGAGCAGAGGATGGTTGCTCCATCCCAAAGGCCAGACAGCAACGTGAGCCAGTTCTACTAAGCACTTCACAGAACCTCTCAGATCATTCTCACTCCGTTCAAGCTCTGCAGGACACCAGTGTGTCCAAAAATCAGTTCAGCAATGGGAGAAATTCATGCAGGGTAGACACACCAGCAGCACCTGGTGCTGGTCCAGAAGCAGGAAGGCCATGACCTGGGTGCTGATAAAGGAGGGATAAAACACAATCCTGTGCCCAACCCTTCCATAAGAGTCCCTGGACCCTGAGGAGCTCAAGGTGCCCTTGGTGGGATGTGCAGGTGTCCAAGAACCAACACAAGTACACCTGGGGCAGGGGAGCAGCTGTTAAAATGCACTGTGAGCCCCCATTGTCAGAGTAGTTTTGAACCCTCTGCTTACCCCAAGGCACATGGTGGAGCACATCACCATCACAAACCACAGACACACCTGCTGCTGGAGAACAGCAGCAGCAAAACCAACACTGTAACCACGCTGGGAAAGGCCAAGCTAGCTAAGATACAGAAACATGTCCTTCCTATTACCACCATAAATGTCAAAATAAGATCCTGCCAGAAACCCTGGAGAGTATGGTACCCCTGTTGCAGTTGTCAATGTGGGAGAGAGCTTCCTTCAAAACAAAGAGCCCGGGTGAGAGAAGCTCTGCAACCAAAGCCAGAGACACTCATCTCTGTGAACCCAGACTAGAAACAAAAATCATTATTTTGGAACTATGTCAAAGCAACTGCAGGTTTGGCTGATTTTTTTCATTAAAGTTACTTGAAAAAATACAAAATTATTGTGTGTCCCTGGGAAGCCAGCACAAAAAAATGAAGTTTGTCAACAGGAAAAATCACCATCACAGCAATCCAGTCCTCACAATCCTGTACATATATAGAAAAATATATCAGACTGGTAGGAAATACCAGAAAAATTAGTAGAAAAATACCAGATTAATCAGTAGAAAGTTTAAACAAACCCTGGTAGATTAGAGCCAGTGTAAGAGAATGTAGAGGATTCCTCTACCCACAAAGCTGTGTCAGCTGCTTATGCCACTGGATTCAGCTCGCTAAGCTCAGTAAAGGTATGGATTAGGCTCCCTACACGAGCTTGAAAAGTCTATATTTATCTAAAGTAAGGAGATGAGACCCTTGGCACGGGATGGGAGGAGGATTGAGCAGCTGTGGCATAGGGTGATGGCAGCAGCATGGTGGGAGCCATTGTTCTGAGTCAAACATCTAAGAGAACAACACAGAGAAATAAAAATAACTGACCTCAAACTCCAACGGGCCCCTACAAGACACAGTCAACTTTTCCAACTAGAGCACAACTTTGGAATAAGGTTTGACCACTTACAGCCAAATCTTCCTGCTCACAGGGAGAAGCTTCTGTGTGGTTAACTGGGAGTGTGAACTGTCCAAGGGATTCCCCAGCTGAAGTGCCTCAGGAGATCAGGAATCAAAATATCAACCTGCTCTAGGCTGAGCTACCCCTCTCACCCAGCAAAGCTGGACTCTCCAGGCACTGCCACCACAGGACTGCTGATGGCTTCCACATGGATATAGGCACAGGAAACCAAATTCCCACTAGAAGTTAAAGCCAGACTGCCAGAGAGCCCCCAGCAACCATTCCTGTCAGCAGAGGAACAAGGTTTTCCCACTGCCTGCGTTGGGTTTACAGAGCAAGATTTGGATAGCAGGGGGCTGTGACTGACCCTTGAGCTGGTCTGAGCATTTTTACCAGGGAATAAAAAGCAAAAGGGGATTGCCAGCTGTGGTAGAAGCCAGGGCTCCGTTCTGAAGCATCTCCTATTTGTCTCCTATTTACTAATGTGTTTTTCTCAGAGTGATTAATTACCAATAATAAAGAATCAAAGCATTTCTCCAGCTGAAGAAAACCAAGTCATCTACAGTGACTGAACAGTGGTGTTCCCTCTCAGCCCCCAAACTGCAGTACAAATGGCACTCTGTGGTTTGCATCAATTGGTTTTCCCATGAGAATATTCTGCTTTGGTCCCTCTGTATTTTTTTCTCAGCCCCATTTGCCCAAGAGAAACAAACAACAAAAAGACCCAAACCAAGCATTTGAAATTATCACAGGTTTAAAGGCAGCTGGCATAGGATCACAGCCAGTGCTTGATCACAGTTGATGTGCCTGGGATCCAGGTGCTGTGTTTGGGATCCAGGCAGTGTGCTCAGGACCCAGGTAGTGTGTTCAGGATCCAGGTGCTGTGCTTGGGATCCAGGCAGGGTGCTCAGGATCCAGGTACTATGTTCAGGATCCAGGTGCTGTGCTTGGGATCCAGGCAGTGTGCTCAGGATCCAGGTAGTGTGTTCAGGATCCAGGTGCTGTGTTTGGGATCCAGGCAGTGTGCTCAGGAACAGGATCCCACAGTAGTGTCAGTGGGGGATCTGGGTGTGTTACCATTGTCAGGGAAGAACTGGGAAAAGCTCCCAGAAGCTCCCATTGGCTTTGAATAAAAAAATTTGCTTAGTGAAGGACATAATCACATAGCCATAGAATTGTTTAGGTTGGAAAAGCCCTCCAAGACAATTAAGTCCAACCATTCCCCACCACTGCCAAGGCCACCACTAACCCATATCCTCAAGTGCCACATCCACAGGGCTGATAAATCCCTCCAGGGATGGGGACTCCATCAGTGCCCTGGGCAGCTGTGTCAAGACTGGACAATTCTTTTGTGAGAGAAAGCTCTTCCCAGACACCCCAGAAAGCCCCTCACTTGCTGTGCCATGTCAGTGCCTGAGGGTCTGCAGCCATGCCAGCAGGAACTGGGGATGCAGCTGCTGTGCAGGGATGTGGGATGCTGGAGCAGCAGCCAGCACCACCTCTCACAGCTCCCTTCCTGCCCAAACACAGCAAAGATGGACTAAGAGATAAATTATCCTGCATCCAGGAATCTTTTTGGAACAATTTTAACCAAAGTAATCGTTGATTTTTAAATGGTTATTAAGTGATTTAACTCATGTTGAGGCAGCATAACACTAATTTGATAATGAGATAAAAGGGAAATATTATTAAAAATGTATTTGAATTTTACCAAACTGTTGTAGGGAAAAAAATAATAATGACAAGTAAAGGTTTTGATATTGCAGCTGGTTAAGCTGATATCTCACTCATGTTACACAGACTTAAAAGAAAATTAGCTCATTAGAAGCTTTTGTAGTCAGAGGCTACAAATTACATTTTTATTAGAAACTCTGCCCTTTGCCACTTTAAAATTCGATTGTTTCTATTTTCATAGTGAAGACATGTTCAAATTTCAATATTCTGATAAAGCTAACAATAATTTTTTTTGTTACACAGGCCACACTAATAAAAGGTGCATAAATTAAACTGGTTTTATAGGATGACTGTTTCTGGCAACCTTGGGTTGTCATCTGCAGGGAGGTGACATTTAAAGTAGCTTCAGGAGAAAAGTTAACACACATAGTATCCATTCTATCAAAACTATTTCACCTCCATTATCAACCAGAAGATACTATGGAAAAATATGAAAAAATAAAATAAACAAGAAAATTACTCTTAGATGGGGAAGAAAATCAAACCTAGGAAAACAGAAATACAAATTAAGAAAAAATAGGCTAACTTCCCTTCCCTTCCCTTCCCTTCCCTTCCCTTCCCTTCCCTTCCCTTCCCTTCCCTTCCCTTCTCCATCCCAACTCACAAGGATAAATCATCAAAGCTCCCTGAAGTACAGAAGAAGAATTCACAGCATTTTTACAGGTCTCAGTTAGTGCTTACTCTGAGCTCATCCCTATCCCTTAAGGACTAGTATTCCTCTGTGTGCACAGTAATGCTCTCCCTTAACAACAAGGTGTCATTTGTCCAGTTCCTGGAGCCTCCTCCACCTGGACAAAGCCACAGGTGCTGCAGAAAGCAGCAATGCCCAGCACTGGAGAGGCTCACACTTCATATTTTGATGCCAGGCCAATGTTGAGTGTCCATCCCAGCAACCAGAAATGCAACACTTGGAGCACAAGAGAAGTCACTAAAAGACAGAAAAGGGGAAAGAGGGAGGCTGTTTTGAGAGCAAGGAAATGAGGTGTTCCATAGGTTCATGTCTCCTGGGCTGTTTTCCTGATGGCTTTAGAGGGTGAACTCTGACCAGAGGTCTCCCCTGTGTGCTCTCCAGTGTCTCCAGTGCAAATAGACAAGCCTTTTCCTAAGCAGAAGGATTTGTCTTATCTAATCAGTCACATGTTTTCATGAAACAGAGATTTTGGAGAGCTGAAGCCTGCTGTCAGCTAGGGTTAAAGCAAAGCGGTGAGCTCAGGAGTCATTCAGCAGAACAGGAACACATGTTGGTGTCACTTCAGCAGGAGACCCAAGACCAAGGACAGCAGAAGGAACCCATGTGCAGGTGTGGGCACAGGGGTGAGAGTCCCCTGCATGAACATCTTTAATTAAGGCCTAAATGAAAGAGAACTCAAGCAGTACTGGACAGCCAGGATTTCACATAATCTCTCATTTTGCTCACAGAAACACAAACGTGGAGAGAAAGGGGAAAGGGGAAAGGGGAAAGGGGAAAAGGGAAAAGGGAAAAGGCTTCCTATTGCAAACTGAACAGCATCTGCGCAGTCCCTGCAAGGAGCCCAGCAGCTTAAGAAACACCTGAGTGCAGGGACAGGGAGAATCCTCATTGCTCATCAGATTGCTTGGATTGCTTTTCATCCCAGGAAATGAGCTCAGTTTTTTGACTAAGTTTTCCCCCTGCAGGCAGCACCACCAACACTTGTCCCATAACCTCGAGGCTGCTATTGTAAAATGGACAAACACTCACTCAGTGCTTTGAAAATGCTCAGCTCTGTGCAAGAGCTGGGCAGTGCTGCCCACACAGAGAGCTTTCAGAGGCTTCATAAAATCAAGTAATATCCTCAGTTTAAAGGACCCACAAGGATCACTCAGTCCAACCCCTGGCCCTGCACAGACACCCCAACAGTCCCATCCTGAGCATCCCTGGCAGCGCTGTCCAAATGCTGGAGCTCTGGTGGCCTCAGGGCTGTGGCCACTCCCTGGGGAGTCTGGGCAGCACCCAATGGGGGAAGAACCTTTCCCTGAGATCCAGCCTGACCCTCCCTGACACAGCTCCAGCTGTTCCCTTTACTGGCCAGAGACTTGGAGTCTCCAAGTAAGTAAGGAGATATTTGTAAGGGCTGCAGGGGCCTGTGCAAGCCATCACTTGAATTCCAGCAGTGAAATATTGTTCAGCATGACCAAGGTTTTTAAGGAGCCAGTGGAGCCATCCATCTCCTGTGTGTGTTGAAATCAACACCTCTGAAGACAATCTGACAATCTCAAACCAAGCAGTTCTGACATCAGCATGAGATAAAATGACAGCAGCAGAGACATGCATCTACCACAACACTCCAGATCCATGGAGACAACTGTGATGTATTCCTTCCATCCTTATTTTAGCACCTTGGTGAACCCCTATGGTTACTCCTGGGGTTGATAAGAGGTGGTCTGATCTTGAATCAGAAACTGAGACCAAAACAAAACCAAGGCCCACTTGCAGAGGCAGAAGCCCTGGGCTGGGGGGTCCTCAAGAGGAGCTGTGCCCCAGCTGGAGCGATGCCCATGGCAGCAGAGCACTGTCCTTTCCAATTCACATCTGCTGCAGGCACCTGAGCCAGATACACAAAGATATGGCTGGTGACTCTGTGCTTTGCCTGGTTATAAATAAAATGGTTTCCTTTCCTTCACAGAGCTTTTGATTTGTTTCCTTGGGGAGACTCATGGGTTATAGTGGCATCAATTCCTATTTGCCAACCTTGTCCTTATAAATGAGGATCTTCATTAAATGAATGTTAAGCAATGAGCACTATAATTAGGACAGACTTAAAATGGAGTGGGCCTAAATCAGAGACTGCCCAAGATGTTCTTTTTTTTTATTAAGATATAATTTGAAGGAAAATTACTGCTTAGTTTAGAACAAATTATATTTTCCAACGCCCTCTTCTCACTGAGAGAATGTACAGAGCAAGGAAATACACCCTGCTTCAGAAGTGAAGCCCAGCTCTCCTGATCTCTACTGCTGGCAGATGACTCTCTCATGAAACATACATGGCTGAAAAGTGCTAGATGAGACTCTTTTCCATCTAATTATTTTATGTTGACTCAAAATTCTATTCAATCTTTTTGCCATATAATTTAAAATAATTAAAGACTTAGAGAATGACCCCAACAATCAATCACACCATTTCAGCTGACTACAATGCCTGTCATCTCGATGACTTCAGAGGCAACACCTTGAAGAGGCAAACACCTTCACCACTGACTGGGGAGACTATCTCATGCTATTTTTTGAAAAGCAACATACCTCTTGCCCCATGCCCTGGCAGTGCCACCCCCATCCTCTGCCACATGAAAGTTCTGAGCTGGGCACAGGACGACTGTGGATCCACTACTGTGCCAAGGCACTGCTGCTGCTGAAAACTGGGCTCAGCCTGTTCAGCAGAGAAGCTGCTCAGCCCTGTGCGATTACAGCTGCCCCGATGGTTGTTCTCCTCCTTCTCATCACTGGGTTTCCCAAAAGCAGATGGGAAATAAGTCAAGAGGGAGGGAAACAGAGAAAGAGAGTGGTAAAAAGCAGGAATAAAACAAAACTGAAGGAAAAAAATGCCAAGCCCAAATTAAACCCAAAAGGTCAAGAAGTCCATTAAACAAACAGGACAAAAATAACCCTCCTTTCAAAATCATTCTCTTAGGTTTCATTTATTCCTTGTGTAACTCCACTGAAAGAAGTGGCACAAAGGAATCTGGCCACATCCAAAACCTTTTGCAGGCTGAGTAGCCATACTGCAACTGCAGGGAGTAAGAAGGGCTCATCTCAACCAGGGAGCAGGGGAGGTGACAAAGCAGACACCACCACTATGCAGGCCCTCCACAGCACACCAGCATCCCAGCCGTGCCTCAAAGGGTGCTGCAAGGGTGCTCCTGCTAAGCCAACAGGCTGCAGGTGTGAAAAGTGAACTGCTCTGCACATGTCTTGTCTCTGCTGCTATCTTCCTCTCTCCCATCCTTTCAGCAGTCACCTTCTGTTCTCTGTGTATGGTTTCTATTTCATCTGCAACTGACATGCAGGTGTCAGCCAAGAACCACAGAGCTGGCAGAGCTGCGACACCCATCCCACTCAGCGTGACACTGCTCTGCTCTGCTGACACTCAACACAGGTACACCTGAGCAGACACACTGCACTCTGCAGAATTCAGAAACAAAGCCAGTGAGTGGGCAGCACACATCCTGGGTCCCCCTGCACAGCCACAGTCAGGTGCAGTGCAGAGGCCCTTCCCTACAGCTCATCTCTGCAGCCTGTGGCACTCAGCCCTGTGACCAACACAGCAGCCCCTTCACGCACAACCCACACAGAACTCTTGGCCCAGCAGAATGACAGAATGACAGAATCATTCACATTGGAAAAGAATCTGAAGGTCATGGAGTCAAACCACACTGGCAATAAGAAGTGGAATTTATGTCCTAATCTTCCCCAAAGCCTTTCTGCTCCATTCTAAGGAAAGAAGCAGCTCTATGCCCTGATGGAGTCCATAGCACTTGTTCCACGGACAAGCCTGACATCCACCTTATAGTCTCCATGTCCTCAGACCTGTCATTCTCCTAGGACACTCCTAACCAGGGCCTCTGTCAGCAGAATAACCTTGCACATTGAGCTTCCCCATGGCTGAGATCTAAACACAAGTGGGGTGGGTGCACACCGAGGTTTTCCTGCTGAGGTCGCTGAGAGCTTTACAGTGTAAAGGGCACTTGCAGGAGGAGTTCCTGCCCTGGGGCTCTGCCCGGGTGTAAACGCTGTGTCAGGTTAGTGGCAATACACCAGAAAGTGGACTCATGCATAAAATTACCCTCTACCTTTCCTCCCTCCGGCTTCCACCTCACCCCAGTCTGCACAGGCAAACCTCCAGATCACTAAAAATCTCCTCTTCTATCTCCAAACATACTGCAAAACTTCTCTACGGAATTAGTGCTGGGTTGATCGAATAAATCCTTGTTTATCTGCTGCACATAACTGAGGGATAGAGTGCACCAAGGAAAGCACAACACTAAAGAAATGATCCTGGGAATGGACTGATTTTCATTGGAATTTTAGAAACCACAGGCTGTATTCTGCCCAATGCAGAAGGGAGTAGGAAGGAGAATTGTCTCAGGGAAAATAATCCTTGAATTATTGTATGATCAACAAAATTCTGTGATATTAGTGTCTCAGCACTTCTTGCTCACATAATAGGTCACCTCAGCTGTTGACTCCATGAAAAGCTCCAGGAAGCAGCCCCTGGGTACAGCCCACTGTCAGACCAGCCTTATACAAACACAGCACAAATCATCCTCCACAGAGAAGTGCTGCAATCTCGCCTTCGTGTGTTTTCACTCACAGGGCACCTTCTGCCCAAGCACAGGCCAAACTACTTTACAAAAATATCTATTAGCACATGCCTTTTGTTCCTCGGCAAAAACCAACTGGTGACATTGTATAAAAGAAGTATCACCCACCTCGGAAAAAAGAAATCAACCAAAGAGAAAAAAATGAAGCTTCTACATTGCAGCAACCTGCACCAACTGCCCAACCCAAGTCTTTGCCAGCATCACACTGTTATGTGGCCTAACTAGAACCTGTGCATGCCAGCAACAAATCTGTTATTCAAAAGCTGGAAGTCAGAATCCCCAAAATCAGCCAGGGCTCACTGCTCAGTTCCTTGAGACCCTACACAACAAGGTCTCAGTTTCAAGGTTCCATATAACACATCGAGCATCCACGAGGGATGAGGAAGGTGGACACTGCCAGCTCCCTAACCAGGATATATCCAGACTCTACAGACCAACAGAGCCAACTCTAATGGCAGACTGGTCCAAGTGAGCCCTGACAGCCACCAGCCCAATGTGGCAGCAAGTAGCACTGTGAATGAGACTGGATTTACCCTCAGCCATTCTTTGCTGGCCCAAGGACTTGAAGATGAAAAGCATCTCTACCAGGAGTGGTAAACCACAAGTAGCCAAGCAGGTAGGCCACCTTCCCAGGAGAGCCCAACAGCAGAAGGAATACCAAAATCTGGGCTAAACCCAAGCCCTGAGGAGCAGGAGCCAGGATCAGCTGTGGTGCAATACAAACCTGTGTTTACCAAGCACTGCTTGGTAAAACGTATCTCTTATGTCTTGTCCTCTGCAATTCTAGGAATTACCTTTAAAAACGAGCATATACACACTAAGAAATCAGCCATTGTGTAAAACCCTTACAAACTGACCGCAGTTGTGCCCTGACCCCGACGTTCCATTTCTCCCTCTAACAGGAACGTTACTGCAAATAAATACCACTGTTGTAATACCAGCTGTGCAGGACCCACAGCTCACCAAACTCCTGTGACATTGGCCTGTTACAAACTCACACCTGCAACCAACGGATGCCTCTGGAATTTTTGATTTTGTCACTTGTCCTCCAAAAGCCACAATACTCAGAGAAACACCACTCCTTTGCATTTCATGCTCCTTCTCACCTCTCTTGAGCACATCAAGGATGTGCTCATCCTGCATATCACATCCACAGCCCCACATATGGCAGGAGCAGGCTGGAGATGGGCAGTGTACATGTGTGAGTAAATGACAGATAAACACAAAAAACTAAACAGCAGCAAAGCCCCAGACATCATGAACTTTGTACAGCAACAACTACTTGTACTGGTATATTTATATACCCATGTATGTATTTATATACATTAATACAAATCTGAGTACTGTGTGTATTTGATTTTCTTTAATTGTGACACCCATTTATATAACCATTTATGTAACTTACTCTTAAATTCGAGATAACTTATCACTGTAATTTGCATAAGCATGCTCAGATCTTGCTAAAAATACTAATCAATGGTTGGTTGTTCTTTTCGGTCACAGAATAATTTTCATGTATTCTTTATAGATATATATAAATATTTAAACATGTGGCAATCCTGATAGTACCCTGACGCTACCTTTTCATGCTCTGTTTTGCATGGCAAACACTCTGAACCAACTGCAACACTCACAGGGGAAGCTCCAAAATGAGTCGACAGTACAAGAAGGAAGGAGAAGGAACAGGAATGATTTTCACTGTCATATTTACAAAGAACTTACTATATTAAACCAAACAACCACACAATTAAAGAATGATAAATTATTAACAGAACCTCCAAACCATTCTTGACTATTCCTGTTGTTGAGATGCATAACCTGCTCTTATATCTTTATTTCATTTCAGCACTTCAAATATATTTTCAAAAGATTAACATCAAATTTCAAATGACCTAATTACAGCTTGTTCTGGTTTGAAAAGCAAAACCAGTGAGACACTCCAAGTCAGAAATACAATTTATTAGGAAAAGGGAAAGGAAAACAAAAAGGAAACAAAATACATGCCATAAGTAAAAAGAAAATCACTGACAGAGTCAGAATACAACCTGACACCCTCTTGGTCAGGGTGTTGGCAGGAGTGCAGTTGCAATGGTGGCTGCACCCCTCCTGGAGCAGCAGCTGTGGCTCTGTTGGAGCAGTGATCCTGGAGAAAGGTGCAGCCTCTGCTGAAGGTGCAGTGGTGATGGATGGGCCTGTTCTTCCTCTGGGAGTCCAGTGGAAAAGGCTGCCTTGGTGCTCCAAGGCTCAGGTTTTTATCCAGGTAGAGGGGTTCGGTTCCCCCCCTGGCTGGAGCATTTCCCAATGGGATGATGGAAGTTTATCAGTGGGACTCAATGGCCCATGAGCAGAAGATCTATCCCTGGAGGGAGGATGGGTCATGGAAGAGATAAGGAAACTGCTCTGGATGGTTTCTTATCAGCTGGCTTATCAACAGAAGATCACATCACTACCCCCCATCCCAGTTCCAACTGATGGGAATAGAATAACACATCCCTGATTATATTTTACACTGCAACCCATGACAAGTTTTATTGCATTTTATTCCTATTTCAAAATGCAAACTGGCTTTATACATCTCCACATACATCCATGCTGTGCTCTGTGTATTCTTCCCATGCCATTCTCTAGCTGGTTCACCTCCAGGATCACTAATCAAGGTGACAGCACAGGGTCCCCTGCTCATAGTATGCTCAGCACTGCCCCACTGCTGAAGACAGCCATGGTTGAGATGGTCCCTCTTGTCTTTTGATAGAGCACATGGCATGTGTGTGTGGGAATGATGGATAACATCCTTGATGGAGGGAAACAAAGAGAACCTGTGTGTTTAGAGAGAAAACCATGGCAGTAACAGCTGTCGTTGAATCAGGCATTCAGACTGGGCACTGGGCTGGTATGGTGTCCTTCATGACCATGGACTTGTGAGGATTTGCTGCATCTGGCAACTGACAGGGAAACCCCAACATATTTCTTAATCACCCAAGATTTTGAACTGCAGAGGAGCAGTAACAGTTCAAATAAAACACCCAGTGATGCCCAGTGCCACTAGCAGTGAGACAGCAGCGGGGATTGCACATTGTTGCGTGTGGTGCTCACATAAAGTGTTCTTTTCTTCAGCTGATTCAGATATCAGCACATCAATGCACCCTGGCAGGAGGCTGGAACAAGGTGAGGTTTGAGGTCCCTCCCAGTCCAAATGATTCTGGGATTCTATGGGAAGTCATAAATTTCCTCTTTTTCTCCAGATACTTTTCTTGCTTTTTACAAACACGACATGAAGCGTTAACATTGTTTCTCTGCTTGTGACTTATCAACACAGAATCAGAGCTCAGCCTTGCTCTTCTCAAAGAGGAAACCTTACCTGACTGAATCCTTCCAGCCCATGCAGGATGTGTTCCACATGACACTCCTTAAAAGTGCTCCACAAGACATCCTTTTTTAAAAAATGAATGTGACCTTTCTGTCCCCCTGAAGCCCTGTGGCACAAGCAGGACCTGGAATGCCAGTGGGCCAGTGCCACTGAGCCTCCCTATCAGCATTGTTTGCAGTTAAAGCAATGAGTTCTGCTGCGAGAGGGATTTCAGAGCTCCAAGAAAGTAAAGAAATACAAAATTCAGAAGGAACAACAAAAAGGCAGCAGCAACAGCCAGCAGGATCAGGCTGTGGCTGCGGGCAGTCAGACAGGCTCTGCTCACACTCACTGCAAGATTCCAGGTAAGTCCTCTTCAGAAACACCTCCTTGACACACATTTTCCCTCCTCAAACCAGTTGCTGACTCTCACACCACAAAAAAGCAGAAACAATTATTCTGAAGAACATTTGTGAGTGCTTTTTATCTGAAAAACTTCCTTGCACCAAAGCATAAAACAACAGTTCTGCTTGTTCTAAATAAATGTCCCAAGCCACCAAAAACATCCCAACTAAACAACAAAACCTGCCCACTCTCCGTGCAGAAAGCCTCCTGGCAAAAAGCTTAGGTTTGAGAACTTAAAAACATTAAGGCTTGGCTCATCACTGAACACTACAGGCAACAGCAGTTCTAATTGCAAGTGAGATGTTGAACAGATAATTTCCTACAGCCCCTTGCTTTGGAAGCATCAGGGAACAACCACAGCTCCAGCTCACTGCAGCCCTTTGGGTATTTTTCAAATAGATTGTAGCTGAATTCCAGCAACAACTTCAGCATTTTTTAAATGGAAAAATTTAGCAGTATGGTAAAAAGGGACATAAATTGTACACAGGACTTAGGCAGCAGCCAACACCAGTTCAGGGCAGCCTCAGATGTTAACTGGGAGCAGAACACTCTGCCCAGAACCACCCTCTGTGCAGGACTGCTCTTCACACCATCTCTTCCCTGCTGGTGTCACTCACAACACTCATTTCCTTACCTGCTCCCCTCTCCATTGCAGTCTGCAAATGTCACAAGTGAATCTGAAACATGAACTCCCACTTTCAGTAATATCCACAGCATCCCACAGGGGCAGTGGGCTGTGTCCAGCCTGCAATCCAAAGTCATCTCACCACATTCTCTGTGAACTGCTCACAGGGAGCAGTGAACATGCAGGAGAAGCACACAGCTGATCACACCCAAACCCTGGAGGTACCTGAGATACTGATGTGCTCCTCTGTGGGGCTGAGCAGGAATCCCCACTGCACAGCCAACCTCAGCACTCTGTCTTTTACAGGAGATGTTTGGGCAAAATTATCCCATTCTCTGGTCAGTGCGGTGCGATGTTGAAAAAAGGGTAAATCTTGATAAAATCGGACAATGCCGTGGTCACTGACAGCGCTGCTGAAGCCTGGTCCTGCAAGGCGTGGCAGGGCACAGGAGCGGGGCTAACATGTCTCTGAAGCATTTGCTCAGTTTGTAACAGTCCTGTGCAACTCTGTGTCCAAAGAATGAAGGAAAATAACGTATCCAAGTCCTTGAGAGCCCTCTCCATCCATTCCCAGAGAAGCGTCCTGACATTCCGTGCCTCCCTCTGACTGCCTCCTCCAGTCTGTGATTTACAGGCAGTATCAGGAATAGTAACAGTTTTTCACTGACAGCTACGTTTCACTCCCTGGTATTGCTCATAGTCCCCTGCAGTTTTACTCCCACACCTTCCAGAAATCCTTTCTTTCTAAGGACATTGCTGCATCCATCCATGCACACCCATCCCTTCCAGCACCTGGAGCTGGAGTGGTGGGGGAGCAGCAGTGCAGGCTGAGCAGAGGGGCGAGAGGCTTTGCTGCTGCAGCTGGGAGTGAGGGTTCAGGGAATGATGTGCTGCTGCCCCGGGGTGAGTGCAGAGCTTGTTTCCCTGAGTGCTGGAAGGACAGCACTGTGGGCAGGCATCCCTCAGCAGGAGCTGGTGCGCAGCCACTGCACTGCCTTATGATTCCACCAGGCTGGACTTCCTCACAGTCCCATGCAATAATCTAACAACTGCTTTTGAGGAACTGTTACATGTTTCTTTATGTTTTCCTTGGTCCTTCAGCACTTTGACTTACCAGTGCTAGTTCAGCAGACTAAAGAAGTTTTTTCTTGCTCCAACTCAGAAAAACGCTGAGGCCTTCTGCCATTATTCATGAGCCAATTCCAAAGACAGAAACCCAGTTGCAAAACCAGACTGCTGAAAAAGTAACTAGTAAAGCCATATCTGGCTCTTTTACAAGTTTAATGCAGATAATCAACATTTGTCTGATAAACTACTGCAAATATAAACAAAGAAAAAGGGAAATTTGAATGTGGAGTAGGAGAGACAGGAAAAATAGTCACTGAAACATGGTCAAAAGTTAAAAGGTATAGAACTAGAAAATGAAGGGCATTTCTTGGACTGCAATGTCCTAGAAATGTCCTACTATTTCAGCCAAACCCAGATGAACAATTTTATCATCTCACAATTAAAGATGACTTGAGCAGAAGAACATCAAAACATTGATAGAAACACCTCAGTGAGAAAGAGACTCTTCACTAATGCAGTAATACAGCACTTGGAAACTGAAAATAAGCAAACTTGGATTGGAAATATATATGATTTTTTCCAATAATAAACTAATAAACTATTGGGAACTAATAAACTATTGGGAAAACTCATGAGTGGATTTGTTGACTTTCCCTCAAGAACAGCTGTGCTTTCATTTTGTCCTGATGCAAAAGAGTTGATGGAAAAGAGTTCCAAATACTGCCAAATACCACTTTGGCAGTAAAAGCTGTGAATTCATAGGATCTTCTCAGAACACATCTGAGTGTTTTAAGACTTCCTCAGCCATCTCAACAAGAGTAAACCCACATGTTCACCTGTAAGAAAATGGCATCTTCACCTTTTCTGACTCTCTTTAACATGCTCTACCCACCTTTACACCTTTCAATGGTGAAGTTTCATTGAGAGGCAAAACTAAAGCAGGAATTAGCCAAGTCTTTGTAATGATGAAACTTTTATCAGCAATCAGCTGCAGAGTAGCACTGTCAGTGCTCTATACACAGGAGCAGGGATGAGAGAGTAGAGGCTGGGAGAAGTGTCCCCAGACCCTCAGGCACCTGGGCTCTCTGGGGGTCTTGGGACTTCTGACAGCACCTCTGTGACTCGGATTTCTGAAGTGACCATGGAGCAAAAGACTCAGCAGCCCCATGTGTTTACCATTCTTCACTCAATGACTCATCATTCAGGTATCCAGGAAGACTCATTGATGACAGGGTTTTTTAATTCCCCAGGAAACACTTCTGGGATGTGAAGGAGCTCAGATGCTGTTCATATGCTGTCCCCACGGCCTGTTAGGAGCTAGGGGTTCCAGTGGTCTTGCTCCTGGCCAAGAAACTGCTCCTTTTGGTGAAATAAACTAAGAGTACACTAGATACCCTCCACATTCCTTATTAACTGTTGCAGTTGTATTTAAGGGTATTTAGTGATCATGAATGGACAGGAAATCCCAGGTGGATAGCATGGGGATCCAGGAGACACAGTCCCTGCTAACAAAAGCCCAGCAGCAGCAGCACTGCAAGTTCTTTTGCTCCCTCCACCTGCCCCGACCCAGAGGCTTTGTTGAGATGCTCAATAAAGGCATTAAATCTCACTTACAGCCTGGCTGTGGGGACTGTGCTCCTGCATAATGATCCTTGTTTGTTCCATGTGCTGCTAACACAAGGCACACAGCACATATGGCACAGGAACAGCATTCCAGCCAATTTTCACATTTCCATTCCCTTCCATTGAGATCTTAACAGCAAAAATGGAGGCTTAACAAAAAAATCAAAGCTACTGATATCTAACAGAAATATTTAACTTTTTTTTCACTTGCTACATCCTTCCAGTCTGCCAGATGAGGCAAAATGCTGTTTCTGAGAGTAAATGTACTGTGTATTTTGCTAAAGGAAATGAAATCCATGAGCAATTCCATAAAAACAATAAGGCAGCCCTCACATAGTTCCAGATTACTGGGTTGACAATTGCAAACAGGAAATTTAAAAATATCTTTGTTTCTGCAATTCTGGTTTATTTTCTCCTGTCAAAATATACTATTGCTTAGCTTTCTGCTTGTCTCGACTACTTGCTAAAACTAATGGATAAAGCACTAAAAATACCTGAATATCCCAGCAGAAGTCTCTCCTGGTTAGCTGGGAAGCTAAGCACAATTACACCCAGGGAAACTCAGTTTCCTCACTCCTGCTCTGCCTGTAAGCACAGGACTAAGCCCTGGCCTCACCTGGAGAAGCAGCACCCATCGGTTTTTGGAGATGTGCCTGAGAGGAAAAGAAGAAGGAACTTCTCCACAGGCTGCTGGCTGGGAGCCCTGCACACATTGTCAGCCTCTTCCAGCAGCTCTCACGAAGGCCCAGGAGAGTGCAACAATGAAGGATTTTCACTCTTCAAGAACAGGAGAAAATATTCATCCCTGGCACCTGGGCTGTGGTCCCAGTGCTGAAGAGCACCAAGCACCAGAACAAAGCAGATCACAGAGTCATGAAATTGTTTGGGTTGGAAAAGACCCTTAAAATCATCAGGTCAAGCAATCCCCACAGCACTGCCAAGGGCACCACTAACCCATGTCCCCAGTCTACACCTCTCTTAAATCCATCCAGGTATGGTGACTCTACCACTGCCCTGGACAGTCTGTGCCAGGGATGACAACCCTTTTGATCATGAAATTTTCCCTAATATCTAATCTAAACTTCCCCTGGCACAACTTGAAGCCATTTGCCTCAAGATGTTGCAGCCTGATCACACCACACTACCAGAGACCACAGCCCCAAGGACA
>VZTB01012128.1:231313-282417 GCA_013397245.1 Thryothorus ludovicianus | reverse complement strand
GGCCAGACTGCAGGACTTGGTGACTCAGAGCTTTCCAGAACCATCTCTCCTGGAAGGAGCCATAAATCCAGTCCCTGACATGGAGCAGAGACCCCCGACAGTGCCCAAGCTGGCCTGGGTGGAGGAGGAGGAAAAAGGCCCTGGAGCTGCTCCAGCACAGGAGACTGAAGAGGTGCAGGAGATCCAGCTGCTGCAGGAGGGTGAGTGACAGAGCTGGGACACAGGGCTGGTGTGTGCATCCAGCTTGATCCCATCCCATCCCATCCCATCCCATCCCATCCCCTCCCATCCCATCCCATCCCATGCAGTCCACTCTTTCAGATCTTTCTAGAAATGGGTCAGAGGGATTCGAGGGACATGAGTGGTTTTGATCACATCCTACAGCCAACGCTCACTCCTCATTCCTGTGCTTGCNTGCCAAGGACATCTCCCAGCACTACTCAGGTCAGGGTTTAAATGAGCCTCTAGAGACTGGGATGTTCTTTGGTACAGGATGGTCCCAAGGATGCTGGGCTTTGTACACCCAACACATCGGCAGCTGCAACCTCAAGGGCCTCCCTCCCTTCCTGAAACCAATGTTGTCATGTTTCGGAGCATGAAGGCAGCAGGTGGATCCATGATCTTGGAGGCCTTTTCCAAACAAAATGACCATTCCCTTAAGAAGCTCTTCCACACAACTTTCTGTGCCCATGTTCCCTCTCCCAGTTGTTCATGGGCTTTGCTCACCCAGCCCATATCAGCTGTGAAAAATTTTTCTTATCCCTTTTCCTCAGTCCCATGAGCATCTCCATGCAAACAGCTTTATTTCCAAGGCACCACCTGAATTCCAGTGTTATCATATCTCAGCTGCTGCAGTGGGTGAGCCAACACTCTGAATGCCCTGGGGGTTTGGTGCTCACTATGAAGGGCAGCAGGGCCACGCCTGAGTGCAGCCAGGTGCTCCTAGGGGCTGGAATCATGTCCAGTTCTCTGTTGTCCATCACTGGCCCTCAGGTGATGCCATACATAGCAGCAGAGTGGTGTGTCTGCAGTTTTACTCCTGTTTTTAGAGTGTCCACATTTTCATGGATATTGCCAACTGCCATAGTCAGTTGGGCCATCTATAGTTGTGCTGGAGGATGCTGGAGCTGACACTGCATGGAAATGTAGAGGCTCTGTTCTGACAGCTCAGACATCTTACTCATTGATTTAACAGGGATTAGTGGAGTAAGAAATTTATGGGTGAGCTTGTTCCACTGTACGGAGCTCGCCGTGAGCATTTCAGTCCAGAAGGTGCCTGGCTGCCCTTGGGAGGGGAGGGTGACTAGTGGAGCTGTGCCCAGGTGCCTCAGTAAAACATCATTTGATCACAGAGTTCACCGTTTGCAATCTTGAATTGAGTTTTAATATGTATTTTTAAACAGATTGGAAAAAAGGCCCAAACAGAGGGCAGAGCCTCTCACAGTGTTCCAGTGTTCTCTAGTCCTAAACTCCACAGGAGAGGGAGACACACGAGCCCATTGCTGCCTGAGTCTGATCCTTGCTTTGTCTCTCATTAGGATCAAGACACTTACTAAGGCATCGGAATGTTCTTTTTTCCCAAATTCAAAG
This sequence comes from Thryothorus ludovicianus, assembly GCA_013397245.1. Lineage (NCBI taxonomy): Eukaryota > Metazoa > Chordata > Aves > Passeriformes > Certhiidae > Thryothorus > Thryothorus ludovicianus. The sequence goes on along the minus strand of VZTB01012128.1, from coordinate 280,827 downwards.
TATCCAGGAATTTCCCAGGTGAAAGAGATTTTCCAAGTGTTTAGAACCTTTTCTATTTGCTGAGAGCTNTGGACTGTGTTGTGCTTATCTCCAGAGATTGGGATAAGGATGTTTGTCCCAGAAAAGTGCTGGGCTCCCTCTGCATCACCCCTTCTCCAGTCACATCTTGTTCTTTTCCAATGGGATGTTATTACCAACAATCCTTGGCTGGCACCACAGCTATCCAGTTATCAGTGCTTGAGACACACACATTATCAGCCCCTTATCTTCTGGGATCCTACACTTTCCCACTTCATCCCATCTCTGTCCAATGGGTGGGATCCACCTGTTCTTGGCGAGTCAGTGTGATCAGACAGGATTCATTTTACGGGCTTTGGGTGCGATCTAAATGATCACACAGACTCTCACCACCACCGGTACTGCCATGGGGCTGGATAATTGCAGGTCTGGATAACGGTGCTCCTGGGCACCAGCAGCACTCAAAGACATGCCTCGGCTTCATCCTCATCTTGTCCTAGCGCAGGAGCAATGGCTGCGGGTGCCGTTCCCCATTCCCCCTCCTGGCTGCATCAGCCGCTGGGGCTTCGTCCGGGGGTCACCAGAGCTGTTCCCTGAGAGGGAGAACGGCCCAGCCGCGGGCAGGGCTTCTCACAGCCCCCCGAAACCCACTCCTCCGGCAGCTCTAGCACTGACCGGGAACACCCCGGGCGGCGGCGGCGCTCCCTGGCCCGGCACGGCCCGGCCCCGCCTTCCTCGGCCAGCCCCGGGCAGGTTGGGGCGGAGCGGCGATGGCGATGGCGGTGGCCGTGAGGGTGGCGGTGGCGATGGGGACGGCAGTGGCCGTGGCCATGACGATGGCGAGGTCTTCCTGCCCTGCTACCCTCCCCGCTGCCCGGACCCCGCCTCCCAGGCGGGAGCCGAGAACAAAACCCGGCCGAGACGCCTTTGCTGGGCTTCCCCCGAGCCGGAGCCATCCCCGCTGCCGCTGCTCGGCCCTGCCCTGGCGGAGACCCGGGGAAGGCCGGGCTACAGCGCGCACCGCCGGGCCCCGGCTGCGGCACACGCCGAACATCGCCGCTCGTTTAACACAGACAGTCTATGAGGGAGGAGCCTCGATGCTGTCGCTGATGCCACGGAACGGACAGTGGCCCCCCGTCCCACCCAAAGACCGGATTCTCCTAATTTAACTCCTGTCTTGGAGCTGGTCGATGAGATACTGGTCAAACTGGGGCTTTCCTTACCTAGAGGGTGGTCAGACCCTGGATCAGGAGAGTGGGTCGGTGTCCCAAACTGTCAGTGTTCAAGGGGTATTTGGATAATGTCCTTAATAATGAGCTTAAATTTTTGGTCAGCCTTGTAGGGATCAGGCAGTTCGACTCGATGATCCTTGTGGATCACTTTCAACTGAAATCTATTCTATTCTATTCTATTCTATTCTATTCTATTCTATTCTATTCCGTTCCATAAATTCAGGTGTTCAAGATGTTCTTCAGGAGCAAGTCCAGGCAGTAGCCAGTCATTCCATAGGATGCGGACTGTATCAGTGCTAAATGCATCTCTCCTGCGGGAAGCTGCTCGGGACACCCGGCAGGTAGTCCTGTGCTTGTCCTGAGGGGTGCGGGTTCACAGAACACCGCTGGGCTCTCGCAGCACACCCATCTCGGTTCATCCGCAGTACACCCACGCTGGGGACTGGCATCGCCACACGGAGCCTCTCCCATGCACCCTGGGTTTGCTGGTGCTGGTTATTCCATGCCAGCTCCCAGACTGGGCTCGAAAAGGAAAACTACTGGGCAATGGCACAAGGGGTGCCCTGCAGCTGCATGAGAACCAGGAAGTGGGGATGCTGTTAAAGCAGACAAGTGCTGGCGTGGGCCGAGTGACACTGCACGGAGTAGGGAAGGCAGGGACGCGACCCCTCCCGGCTGCTGCAGAGGGATCTTCCTCGGGAAGGAGAGAGGACTGATTGGTGTCCCTTGTGGAAAACACAGCTGTGCTGCGGGGCAGGGCAGAGGGAGCCTGCACACTCCTCACAGCCCGGGCTGTCGCTAACGCGGCTGTGAGCACCGAATGGACAGGGCGCAGCAGGGGAGAAAGCTCCCCAGTTTACACCAAGGTGTAAATCTGCAGCAGCTCATGTTCTGTCAGCTGGATCTTGTGTATCACTCATTGGTTCCCTGCTCTGTAGAGGCATTGCCCACCACCCTCTCACTGCCCACTCCAACCTCTGTGAGCACCTGCAAGTTGTCTTTTTCTTTAAACAATCTGCCCCCATTAATTCTGCCTTATTTGCATCTCTTCAACCATCTGACATTTAAAGGTGACATCTAAAGGAGCTGCACACACCAGCAAAGCCAGGTCATGACTCCAGCCAGGTGTGGTGTCCCCCAGCAGTGAGTGAATCACAGAATCCCAGAATGGTTTGGGTTGGAAGAGACCTTAAAGCCCATCCAGTGCCACCCCTGCCATGGCCAGGGACACTTTCCACTGTCCCAAGCTGCTCCAAGCCCCGTCCAGCCCGGCCTTGGACACTTCAGGAATAGGGCAGCCACAACCAAAGGCCACGCTTCCCTCCTCTGCCTTTTAAGAGGACACTACAGATCCTGGCAACTCAACCATTTGACTTGGACATAGGAAAAACTTTTATTTACATGTTAATTAAAAAAATACTTGACAAAAAAGGCATACAGTATTTTATACTAAAAGAATAAAGATTTTTATTAAGCACTGTAAGTTGCATTCAATAGCCTTCAAAGACACCACACCACAATCCATCTACAACCAGCCAAACCCAACAGTAGTTCATTCTTGCACAATCCATGAGTTGGGGCAGAACTCCCTTCAACTTACATTAAGATACCTACTTAGCTCTGGCGGGCAGGGAATGGGGAATTACACCTCATTTCTGATCACTAATGTGTGATGAAGAGCATCAGGAGAATTATATGAAAACGAATATAAAGAAATGATTCTGATTTTGAAGTACATTAAGTTTGGAAACACTAACAAAAACATCAAAATGATACAGGTATATTTGCTTATACTAAATTCTTGATGGGAAAGTTCTCAAGAACAAGCCATTTGTTTCCTGCTACAGAAGGGGGGTACTTTTTTTTTTTTGAAGATCAAAGCATTTTTTTTTTTTGTTTTTCACAGAATTTCATATTTGCTAATATGAAGGCATAAAACAGCAACAGAGAACAATAATGCATACAGCAATGAGTACACCAGGGTAACGTTGATATTCAAAACGGCTAGATAATTTTTTTTTTAAAGTTTTAGAATAAATGCAACAGAGGTCAATAATCACAAAATTTTAAGGTTAGAGCAAGATCAGTCAATGACTAAACATAGTTAACATCTTTTATAGGACTATTACTGATTATTAGCTTTTTTTGTTTTGCAAATGGGCACAGTACTTGTAAGAATGGAAGAAAGAGGACAATAACATGCATAATATTAACTACACACTTTAAAAATCATGAACCATGCAGAAGTTTAGCTCAAATAGTAGTACTAATGGTCTACGTCTGATTCAAAACCACATAGTTCATTGATCACGGATGCATGGTATTAGTCACAAAAAGTTTCCCAACACATTGTGTTTGTTTTGAAAGGTCGTTTGCATCTTCTATGATTTCAAGTTTATCTCCGTTTAACTCGCTCGTAACATATGTATGATGTCTATTGAACTCAGCAGAATTGCAGTGTTACTGAGAATTGGTAGTTTCGAGAGTTTGCACATTTTTAACACAAAAGAACCACGGCAACGGTGATGAAGATTTCAGAAAGAAAAAACTGTGGTTGTGCCTTTTTCCCCCCATAATCATGAAATCAAAGCCTTAAAGAAAGCTTTATTGTGACACAGTAATGCAAAATCAAATATAATGGCATACATATGGTGCCAAGTACTAAAAATTATAGTTTTAAGCTATATATACTTAAAGACTGCCAAAATTTGTTTTCTTTATATTTCAAAAAACAAAACTACAAGCTTTTGTCATAACCAGTTTAAACTTTATGTATACTTCATTTTAAGTGCGGGAGTCAAATGCTNTAAAACTAAAAAAAAAAAATGTGTTGTTTAAATCTCTGACATCAAAGAGGGATCCGAATTTCCAAAGTCCTCATTTTTCTCTTACGGAAAGGAAAAAATGTACGTAACTGTAGGCTCTCTTTCTTTCCAGATATTCCTAATCCTGACCCTTCCCAACATCCTTCACCCTCTATAAAAAATAAGTTTACTCTTCTTTTTTTAAGACAGTGGCCTCAAGAGCATCATCTTTATGGCAAACACTGTCTGCATTTAGTGCATTTAAGTGAGGATTCGTATTGCACATTTTAGAGTCATTACTCAAGGCACTTTCAGACTGATTGGAAGCCCTGATGTCTCCTGTATTCCCATTCATCTGGGAAGCTGGTTTTTCCTCAGTCACAACTCCATTTTCAGCCAGGGATCCATCTGAAGACACAAGTGAGGATTTAGATTCCTCGGATTTTGACTTAAGTTCTTTGGCTACTTCTTCTGCTGAAGCAGCGTAAGGAGGTTTGCCCTAGTTGTTAAAAAAAGAAGAGAATTACTGAAGAACCAGTGCTAAAAATGTATATAAATGTACAGTATGATATAAGAACACTACAATAGGCAGCATGCAGGGCACAGGGTCGTGAGTGAACACCAAATATTAGGCACTGCTGAAAGAAGTGGCCCACAAAATACATGGAGAGGATTTTCGGTGTTCCCCAGAGCCTTCTGATGCCCCAGGGCAAATGCTTTAGTTTTACCTTCGATGTTGCCCTCCTTCTCACAATATCAGAGCTACCTAAATGCTTGAAACACTGAAACTGAGAATCAATGTACAGCTGCACTTTGCTCCTTGGCTCACGTGTGCTGTGGTTCGGTGGCAGGATTCCGTGTTACTCAAATACAGACTTGACTGTTCCCAGCCAATGTTTGGAGGAGTGCTGAGGCACCGTGCACTATTTCCTGTACCAAGCTATATGCCTCCAAGATTAGAAAAGGCTTTCATAAAAAAGAATATAGTAAAATCTTACAAGACTGAGTATAGCCATAAAAACTTGACTGATACAGCATACAATCAGTTTTTAAGTATTTATAATTAATCTTAGCATTTCAGAAACATAATAGGCTTTAAACAAACCAGAATAAGCAGGTTAGGCTGCTAAGAAGCAGCACATTGGTCTGTCATATTGTTCACAAAGTCCAGTGCTAAGAAATGGCTTAAGACATGGACACTTCAAACAGCAGCAATGAACACCTCCATTGTTACCTACTGAAACATCTGCAGTAAGCTGCTGAAGGATTTTACAGAAGGACTTTGCAGGTGAGTCAGTATTGTTGTTCTCTAGCATTCTCATTATCCAGACAACCACAAATCTCAGTCCCATTGCACAGGTATGGGACTGCATATGAGGACAAGGGACATTGATCACTATCATCATGACCCTTCACAGACATCTTTAAGTTCAGCTTTCAAGACATGCTTCAGTTTCTTTCCAGAACAAGAATGAAAAGGTCTCATTTTGGGACAAAACAGACCAGTCTGGTGTGTAGGATAAATCCAAAGAGCTCGTTTTGGTTAGATTCCCAAGCTGAGGGGAGGAAGTGCCTCAGGCTGAGCCTGGCCCCACACAGGCACTGCCTCAGCAAGGCAGAGGGATCACTGACACCTCCCAGCCTCACCTGGCCCCCACAACCAACTCACTGTGTAGGAACTTTCCCAAGTTCTCCCTCCCATGTGCATTTTAAATCACTTTTATTCCTCTTCCTGTACAAGGAACATCCTATATGGCCATGATGACCACAAAATGCAATGAACTCAGGTCCATAGAAAATTTATCTTTCTTCTCCAGGCACAATTTTACACACAGGTCCTTGTCATCACAAGTATTTACCATGCACATAACATATCATTAGTAAAAAGGCAAATACCCAACCTTGATGGCATTTGTCAAGACACCTGCAGCTACTATCTGAACTACACTCCCATATGTACATCTGTAGTAAGCCTGGAGTATTTGGGAGCTAGTTTTCAGGATTTCCTTTATTTCAAAGCTTAAGGTATGCAGAAATTAGACACTCTGTTACCAACAGAGTGGTTTCTCTTCTATTTAAAGACGTAAAGTTTCAGATCCACAGGTACATTTGTAGACATACAGTCTATGTACACAACAATTTAACAAGCAAGAGAAGTATATGAATTTTTACACCTGTAAAACAGTATGTTTTACTGGAATTTAATAGTTGCTTCATTACCTACTGGAGAACATTCTCTTTTACTGTCTGACACCTGAAAACATCCCCCTACTCTCAGGTCTCCCTGACAAATGGCATGTTCATATGACGTATTTATTGTGCAAGTTTTTCCAACTATTTACTACTCATTCAGTCAAACTTTATAACAGCCTGAACCATGGAAAAGGGAGGAAAGCAAAACTCTGAAAGCAACTGGCATCTCATACAAATCAGCAGTCTGCCTCAGCTGTGTTTGAAGGAGCCATGGAACAGACAGAAGTCATGATCCATGGATGCTTTGCAGGGTGTCACCAGGAAGGAACCTGCATGCTCAGGGGGAAAGGCTGCTCTGCTATTCCCAAGAAGTTTAGAGTGACCTCTTAGATCTGGAGCATGGCAGCAGTGAAGATCTTTCACTGCTACAAACTTTCCCTCATGAGGTTGGACCATGGTCCCAGAAAAAAAAACTGGGAAGACTGGGGGCAGGAACAGAACTGCTAATTAGTTTCAGTTTTGTATTTCTCCTATTTTCTAAATTTTCTTCTACTCCCATGGCTGGTTAGAGCTGTGTAGGCACAGGATTCATGTCAAAATACATTCTTCCACGTCTGTCTTTAGAAGCAAAGTTTGCTTTAAGTAAGCTGTGACACCAGCCTGTCCTGTCACCGCTGTGCAGCTCACAGCTTCCACGGGTCGCGAGAAACACTTGGAGCTGTCAAAGTGGTGCTGGTCTGGAGTCCAGCCCAGCCCAGCCCGTCACAGAGCTGCAGTCAGGCACATGGCTTCATTACCTGAATTGCTCCCTGGCTTTTATAACCTCGCCCATAGTACCTTCCACCTCTTCCAAAAGTTCTTATCACCGGAGTGGAGATAACTCCTCTAGGACGCCTGCAGAGGTAGGGCAAGGGGAGAAAATAAAACACAGATCAGTTTTATTTACAATTGCTTTATATTTAATTTTGCTGGAATATTACTTCCCTACTTTTACTGTTTAGTGCCTATCATCAATACGTCTTTAAAGAGGCAAGATGTCTAATTCAGAGTTGCATGGTTCTGCTGCTTGCAATTGTATCAAACCCAACCAACCTTTTGGGTCCAGAGCAATAAAATGCCTCTTTCTAGATTTCCCTTCTAAAGAAACAATGAATTATACTTTCAAGCTTTGCAGAAACATTTTCCAAGTGTCAAATTATCCTCATGGCACTTAAAAAACAGAGCTCAAAATACTTTCACCTAACAAAAATAGCAATTTGAATCACACAGAAAGCCATTTCCCCCATTATCCAACAGTTCCCAGGGTAAACAGATGAGACAGACAGGCTGTGATAAAAGAAAGTGAGGCAGAATTAAAAAATCATGTAGGTACAAAATTATAAGAAACTGAGGAAATAAAGGACTTTCACCTGTATCTGGCATGTGGCAATTGGTAAATTGGGATGCTTTCCAATGGAGACTACCAACTTAGACCCATTAGGTAGTGGTTTTTGGTGCAATTCAGTACAGATTACATCAGATGAAACCAAACTCTCTCACCCTATTCTCAAGTTGCACCAGGGGAGGTGGTTTAGATTAGACATAATTGGAAAAATTTTCCTACAGAAAGGATTGTCAAGCCCTTGGACAGGCTGCCCAGGGTAGTGCGGGAGTCACCATTCTGGAATTGTTCGTAAAACATGTGGATGTGGCACGTGGGGATATGGTTTAGGGGTGAGCATGGTGGTAGGTACTGGGCTGACAGCTGGACTTGATGATCTTAGAAGTCTTTTCCAACCTCATCAATTCCAGGATTCAGTTACAACTGCTTTAATTTCATCAGCTGCAGAAACTGAACTTCCCAATCATTATTTCAAGAACACTGTTCTCCTAAAAATTTCTTGTTTCCTCTACTAGAAATACTGGATTCCTCTAGAAGCCTGGGAATGGCCTGTTTTCTCTGGATGTGCTGCCTGATACTGGGAGGTGCTGGTGTGACACCTGATGCCACTGGGGCTGGCTGGTGCAGCAGGGTGGTGCTCAGGTCCTTAAGCTGAGTGAGGCTGAATGGCTATGGGGAACAGCACTGTGCCCCCCCGTCTCCTCTCACATGCTGTGAATTCCCACACTGGGCCCTAAGAAATCAAACTCTGGAGTTCAGAAGCAACAGTAGAGAATGAAGAAAGAGGAGTTGTGGTTTGCATGCGCATCCCTCTCACTCTGCTCCCTCCATGCCAACACAATTGGCTCTCTTTTTACAAGGTCAAAGCATGTCCTTCAAGGAACTGAGAAAAACTTTTCCCCCTCAGAAAATTACACTAAATACACTGATAGATTGAGGCCAATCAAAGCAGCTGGTATAATTTTACACAGTAAGAACAACATCTGAGCTCAGCATTGCAGAGACATGAGGCAATGGGGTGAACAAACCTGACTCAATCCCCTCTGCTGAAAGAGATAAAAAAGGAATACAGGTGTGCAAAACTGGGCCATGAACTGAGACAATCTGCTGTGCTGTTTCCTAGTTGGGACCTTTGGTAGGAAAAAACCCCTGCCAAAATGAATCTGTTGTTAAAGCACTGGAGATCAGGGAAAAGTTCTTGCCCCACAGAGTGCTGGGGCCCTGCACAGGCTCCCTAGGGTTTGGTCATGTTCCCAAGGCCGCCAGAGCTCCAGGATCGTTTGGACAGCACTACCAGGGATGCCCAGGGTGGGACAGTTGGAGTGTCTGTGCAGGGCCAAGAGTTGGACCAGGTGATCCTGTTGGCTCCTTTCCAACTCAAAATATTCTATGGTTCTGTGATTCACACTTTAGGCAGAACCCTTAACATGAGCATGGTTTCCTATTGGTTCTACTTTAGTACCAACTGACCCAACAAACAGATAAGCTGCCAGAAGTCCTTTTCCCACTAGACTATTCTAGTAACTCTACATATGACCAGTGTCCTGTCAGTGCTGTTTTGATGGAGACAGGAAGATCTGACATTGACAGTTTTCACGTCTCTTTGGGGCGACAATCTGCACCCAAACCTTTCTGCCTTCAAACAGTGTACCTCCAACAAAAAGAAACTTCAGGCATTTTATCTCAAATTGAACTCTGCTACTGAAGAATCATATTTCTCTGTCAAAGGTACTGGCAGAAGCAGCAACACACTTTCAATGATCTGTTCACTTCCCAGATAAGGAAGATTCTCAGTTCCCGGCTACTGATGTTCTGTGTGAATTCAGGTTATTTCCCTTCTCAGGAGATGGAGGAGCTGCTGTCCTGTGTGGATATAATCCAGCTTTGAGCCCCAGGATGCCCACAGACCCTGCTCAGAGTGCTTTGGCAGACACTGGCTTTGGCAGAACACCAGCCATCACCAGCAGCACTTCTCCACACAGAGTGCAGGTCACTGGGAGAAGCAACCAGCTTCTGTTCATGTAACCTCATGAAAAACAGAACTGATGATCACCCAAGAAGAAGCTCATTTCAATGGTGAAAAAGGTTATTTTGCCCCCTGGTACCCAAGCAAACTTCATGCCTTCCCACCTTTGCTCACTCCCACTGTCTCCAGATGCTGCTTTGGATCAGCAGAGGGCTGCCCAAACCCTCCCACACCTGCACAGGTGCCTGACAGCTGTCTGAAACACCTAAAAGAGCACTCAATGCTTCTGTTTTGGTAGCTGGATCTTATTCTAGAGAACTGGGCAGTCCTAGCTAAATGGGGTGCCCTCTGCTGCCACGGAACCTGTCCCAACACTCCTGCCTCTCCCTGGCCCCACAGCAGCTCTCATTCTCCCAGGGCTTCAAATTAATCCAGCTCCTCACTCAGCCCAGCACAACAGGCATTCCAACAGCTCTGGCTGTCTTCAGCATGAAGCTTCATAGTGCACATTAGAGTAACTTAACAGACAGATGAAATTAATTCAGTGCAATCTTTCATACTGCTGCTCCCTAGCTCAAGGTGGCAAGAAGTCCATCAGTTTTATTCCACTCCTAATACAGACAAGACACAATACATAGATCATGTCACTCTAGGATTGTCTCCTGTAATAGATACAAACTTAATGAAAGATAAAGAGTTCTATAAGGCACAGAACCAGCAAGCCTATGGAATGAATATAATCTTAAATGTAACAAATAGATATTTTTGTAATAAAGTACTCAGTTTTCAGACATGTAACTGTAACACTACACCTGTAACTCCAGCTGTAGTGAAATGAAGTGGAAGAGCTGAAGAAATTAATATTCTTTGAAGCACACTTCCCTCATGACTGTAACAGAGAACTATTAAACCCCGAAATGTCCTTCAGGTGTTTTCTGCTTCCCAAGATTACATAATGCAGTTATCAAAACTGTTATTATGCGTCTTAATAAAGGTCCTGCCACAAAAATGAAAGGAATTGAATCTAATGTATCTACTGGTTTGATGGAAAAGTCCCAAAGCCATCTCCTCATGCAAAACCAATCTCGGTGTGTGTGTGTGTATATATATATATATATTTCAGATTGAGTATGAATTTTATTTGCACATAAAAATGCTTATACCTATACAAATAACTGGTGAAAAGCATCTTAAAAGGAATGTCAATGTTTTTCTTGAATATTCAGTGGGTATAATTGACCTTACGTGTCCTAAAATGTGTAATATGCAATCTCTATTGCCTCCAACTTTTCCCTGTTTTTCTTGTTTCCCCAATCATTAAATACCACATGAGAAGCACATTCCCAGGCTGGCACTTACCCTCTGGCTGGTCCTCCCACCGACACCACCTGCAGAGGAAATGGCCCTCTCCCCCCTCGTCCACGTCTGCTTCCAGCCCAGTGGCCGACTACAGTGCCGGCAATTTCAAGTTTCCCTCCCTGAGAAGGAATAGGTTGGACTCCTGCACATAAAAGCAAAACCAAACTTTGATCTTCACAATCATCACAGTAAAGTTCCAAATGAATGGAAAGCTAGTTTGCCCAGATTTCACCACATAATCCATCTCCTCTATGGATAATGTGAGATTATTGCTCATTTTGCAGTATTCAGGAAGTGTTAGAACTCCAAGAGCCTGTTTCCCCCCCACCCCTTTTTAAAAATAGCTAGGAATTCTGAAAAGAAAAAGGATCTGACATGAGTGCTTCAGTTTCAGTAATTAAAAACATACTTGAGATAAGCCTGAAGAAATCAGGGGAATTTTACAAGCTGGCTGAAGATAGGTTTTTTCCTGCATTCTTAAAGAAGGAATTCTTGCAGGTTCAAGGCACATTTTAGCCAACAGCAAGTACCAGCATAGACCACACAGATTATACTGGCAATAAAGAACTTACTCATCTGGATAAGCTGTACTAACACTAAGTTGCTATAAAAATGTAGCATTCAAACAGATCTGGTTTAAAAGGTGGGTTTATCATTTCCCCTTGAAGAAGGCAGCTAAAATTACAGTTGTCTAAGATGCAACTATAGCTTATGTTCAAGTTGCTCATGTCTTTATACTAAATCAGCTCTGGGGCATAATGTATTTCAAGAAATCCAGGTATGTGAACTGAGCAAGATGTTACTGTTAAGACCATCAGCACCAAAAGAGTTACAAACCACAGCGTTTGCGCAGCCATAATAGTCTCCAAATGTTAATAGGCTGGGAACTACACTACTGATTACAGAAGGTTCCTACTTCCCTGTGCAAGTCCTTCAGCTCCAAATGCAGATCGTTTGCAGGGCCAGAGTTATTCACACATGAAGCATTAGAGGTGTGCTTGCTCTCAGGGTAAAAGCTCAGAGGCCAGAAAGAACAGCTAAATATGTGGGAAAAATTTACCCTGAACAGGTTTCCAACACCCCACATCATACAGGAAGTGAGCAATGGGCACACAGGTAGAGAAGTAAATCCCACTCCTGTGTCCACACCACCACTGATGCCAGCAAAGGGCTCAGCAGTAATAACAAAGTCAGTAATTTCTACACTGGGTCTTTGCAAGAAGCTTAACTGTCCCCAGGTTTTGGAAAATCCCTGTTAATACAGAGGCAGAGGCCAGTGGGAGCACAGGAGACAGCCTGCCCCCTGGGTTTTGGGCTCTCCTGTGTTTGGAGGAGGTTTCTGGCACTGGGGGCTTGCGGCAGGGATGACAGTAGAGCGGACAGCAGCCGGGAAGGCTCTGGAGAGGGAAGCTGAGACAGTTAGGGAGACAGGGAGTCAGTAGGAAAGCCTCAGAACAACCCGTACAGTGGAGGAAGCTGTTGCCAGAAGCTCTAAGAAAAGGGGTTTGGGTATAATTACCGCCCTGAAACTTGCTAGTCCTGTTGCTGTCATTGCCAGAGAAGGCTCCGGAGTGTCCTGCCGCTGCCGCCACCCGGAAGGCCCGGTAAGCGCCTGTGGCTACTGTTTCCCCATAAGGGCCTCCGAAGCCATAGACTCCTGTTAGACCCAGGGTAAAGAAAGACAGGGGAAAAGCTGTGAGGGGCCCAGGCAACCGGGAAGGCCCCAGAAGAGAGGTTGCTGCCTCCTTCCACCCTTCCAGAGCCAGGCAGGAGGGCTGCGCTCCTGCGCCCAGGCTCCTGTAGGTGATGCCGCAGCACTGGCAAGGGAGCCCTGGTCAAAAGTGTCCTGTCCCAGCCAGCAGGGAGCCTCTGATCCAAAGAGCAGACCTTGGGGCCTGGAATGGAATCCCAACTTCTATGGCATTGTAAAGGCTGTGATAATTTTTTGGCAGTGACCTCTGGTGACTACAGTCATGGCACCCCTGGAATGCCCGTGTCCAGTATCCATACACCAATGGGCCTTGGTACACAGAGATTTTGAGTATGGGAGCAATTCTAGGAACAGCCTGGAATGGTTATGTCACTATTTACACTTGAGGGTGCCAATGGTTATATGACTGTAGTAAAACACAGAGGAGTGAGGAGGGGGAAAGGTTGTCTTCAGCCCTGACAGTTAAACTGTGTCTGTTAATTTATAAGTCTTTCGAATCAGTTTACTGTGCAAATCAGAGCTCTTTCATACCACCCAATGTCAATTCATTCCTCTTTTTTTCTAGTTCTACAATAACAGTAAAAATATTTTGATCTGGCACAGTTACTAAAATCCTGATGAGAATACGCAGCAATACAGCACATTCCGTATCACCAGGCTAATAAAAGCAACCCCAAAATACAGTGACTGGCACATGCCAACACAAGCTGACCACTTGCTTTTCTGTATTTTCCCTATGAAACTGGCCAGGGTTGGTGGTTTCGGGAATGTGCAAGGTAAGGTCACGTGTGGCACCACTGTCCCATCACTTACCAGCAAAGCCTCTCCCCCTGCCCTGAGGTGGTGGGACTGGCCCAAAGTGTCGAGGATACATAGAAGCTGGATAGAAAGGCATGGCAGGTGGAGGTGGGAAAGGGAGAGGATGGTTCTGCCTGGAGAAATTTAATCCTTCTAGGATGCTCTGACGCATCTTTTCAACCTTGGCTGCCTGCTCAGCCTAGGAATAAAGAGAAGGTCACAGAGGGACATTAAAATTCTCATTTCAATTGTATAAAGCTACATTTACACAACAAATTCAAAGAAAAATGCAAAATAATAGAGGAGAATCATCATCCCAAACCTGGACTGCAAACTAGAGTCTGTGTACACAGGCTGAAACATGACTGGAGGGTTAGAACTCTGTGAGGGACCACAGCCACCATCAGTAGCAAAGCTAGGATCAGCTTCTCTCAAGTCATAAAAAAAGAAGGGACACAATTTCATACCTTTCAAAAAGTCAAAAAAATTGGGGTTATTCAGTAAACTTCTTTATCAGTTTACTGGTTTTACAAGTGGATAGTAAATTTGCATGATTAGGATAACACAAAAAACTCCTTCATTTGTATTTGAAGATGGTTGTGAGAAATGTGAAAAAGTTTTGAGCTGAGGACCCCAAGAATGATTTCACAATCTGTAAAATCAGTTAGAAATCACCAATTTTCTTTCACTACAAACTCAGTGCAGCTTAGTCCTTTTGACACTCTGACACAAAAAAGTGGGACTTGAACAAATGAGTAGTTTCAAATTTGGCCATTCATATCTCTGCTTCCATTTTCAGAGAGAAAAAATAAAATTCAAGTTGATGCCTCTTCTTCCAAATCTACACAAATGCCCTCCTACTCATCAAGAAATAAGGAACTAAACAGTAAAACCCACCCATTAGCCATTCCCCTCATATCTGCCTTTAAAAGCAGAAGTGACACATGAGGTGAATGATGACAACCCATGGAACCCCTGTGGGCATGCAAGACATTCCATCACCCTGCACAGCTGCCTACCTGACCATCACAGAGGTCGATGAGCGGAACTTTCTCCCGGCTTGCTTTGATGAGCTTGGTCTGGAACAATTTCCCATCAAAATACATCCAAGGACAGCAGTGCTCCCATGGAATTGGCTGTCCGCAGGCATCGTTGGCAAAAAGAGCCATGTCCACACCACTCATAAAGAGAGCAGACAGCTGGATTCCGCGGGGATCCAGATTCTCAATCTGTTCAAAAACGGAGTAAATACAGTAAGATCACAATGAGATGTAAGTTCAAAGTTATTCAAATAGTTACATTATTTTCAAAATTCTTGCAAACAGAGGGATTTTAAAAGGTCATCCAGACTTTCAGAGGTTTGGGCAGAAGAATGCACCAGAACCTCTCACTTGGGCATGCAGAGTCGCCATCTTCAGAAAAGCTGTGCTCCCATCCACCTGCTCTGGAGACCAGAGATAAACACAAACCCCCTATTTTCTCAACACAAAGTGCAGTAAACTACTTCTAAAGAGATTTATAGGAAATTAACACTAGAAAACTTCATAAAAAATTTTATTCCAAATAATTGCTTCTGAGACATGCGGTAGAACATCTCAGGAATGAGCTCAGTACAAAATTCCATTTTTTTCCCATGTAACACACTTTCTTCTGATCTCCTTTATAATGGACTTTGTATTAGTTTGATTCAAGACTTTGCTTTAAGAACACATCTCTTAATAACAAAGTAGTGTGTATGCACCCTACAGCTTTGTTTAGGATGCAGGATAGGGACACTAAGGTAGAATTAAACAGTGAATAATAAGGAGTGGTCAAAGCAAAAAGGATTTGTTTGCAGCAAGTGTATTTTTAGTTCTGGCATAGGAAAATATCACTACTGGTGTTCTCTGAATTACTTCTCAAAATATCAGCCCTTGCTTGGGAACATTTTCAAGACCTTGGTATTAAATTTTAAAATTAAACTACATTACCACCTTCTTTATGCATAAGCAACCTTTAAGAGCCCAAAGACTCTCCCATTTTTTTGCAGATACATGGCTGGGTTCAAATTCAGCTGCTCTTTCTGCCTGACTTGACAAGCTGCTTCCTGTGAAGACAGTAACAACCCTGAGGGAATTACTGCATCTTCCAGCTAACCAACATACCATATGGAAGTAATCTACATTACTTTACGTATGATTGAAAAATAAAACAATTACTATAAAACCAAAATATTATCTGCTATCGGCCTTTTGTTTTCTGTTGGAATTGAAAGATTATTTTCTCTGGAAATTCCTTTCTTATGTCTCTAAGAATAGTGATTTTCACAGTGCAGTTTCTTCATCTTTGCATCAGATCTCAAGAGAGAAGCGAGACTTTGATAACTCTTTAATAGATACCTTTTGCAAAATCTCTACCCCTAGATGTCATTATGGACTCACCATCCCTGGAAGTGTTCCAGGCCAGGCTGGACAGGGCTTGGAGAAGCTTGAGAGAGTGGAAGGTCTCTGCCCATAGCAGGGAGTGGAATAAGATGGGCTTTAAGGTCCTGCCCAACCCAATCCAGCCTGTGATTTCGATTTATTGTGGTGTGTTTGGAAAACAGACATTGTAGACCATTGCAGCCATCTCTGCAACACTTTAAGCCATTAAGACTAATATTTTGGGAAGTATAGGTGATTGTGCAAGCCTTTTAGTGAGACAGGCACATATAGATCAGTCACTACAGTTAATTCCCAGATCAGCTGGAAACAAATCTCTTAAATAATGTAAGTTCTAGTTAAGAATTACCTTGAGTTCCTGAAGCTGGTCAGGTTCATAGAGCTTTGGAGACAATGCTTGGGCAAGGAAAGCATCGAGTTCCTGGCGACGCAGGATGCGCACCCCTGGCCACTGTACCATATACCTGTGAGGGAAGCACACCTCAGTCAGTGGCTTCTTCATGGCTAAATCAGAAATCACCTACGGAGATGGTGACATGTGACAGGAGAGAAACATGCTGTGCCTGTGAGAAGAGGAGTTTTAAGATACCACTTTTTTTGCATACTAAGTAGCCTGTAAGGAGAAACTGTTTTAGTGCTCAAAAGGCAAGATGAAGTTCAATAGAACCAAAGACAAATTTACATTTCTCATTCTCAAAAATGGCTTAAATTTTACCACGTGTAAGATGCTAACCTTGGATTCTGAAAGAATTATATGCCACTTGTCTTAAATAATTACCCCAAATGGAAGCATCTCCCAGTTCCTCAGTCAATTTTCAATCTGAAAATGTAATAGTGCAGAATTTTGGACCTTGTGACTTTTTCTTTGGAAAGCTGAAAGCTTTTGCTGTGCAACTTCACCCACAGAAGCCTCTGAGGCCCCAAAAGTTGATTTTTTACTGAGCTGAAGCCTTGAGTACGCTAAGGGAAAACTAATACAAATGATACAACCTCTTTGTAACACAAGATCTTTTTTGACTTTCTGTCAATCATTTAGAGACTAAGAAAGAAATACACACATGTATTTCTACAACCAAACCAAACTCTCTCCCAGTGAGGCTGCAAATATGAATTAACACTTTCTAGAGATCCCAGAGTAAAATCTTTCCTTCAAAAGGCTCTGATGTCCCTGGAGGTAACACTAACCTCAGCACACAGCAGAGCACCATAAGATGAGTGGGCACATTAGTTGGGTTGAGCATTGCTGGTGTGTCTGAGCGCATACAGGCCAGGAACGCCCTCATCCGTCGGTTCTTGTCTTCCACGGCTTTGCCCAGCCACAGCTTCTTCAGGTTTGGGCAGGTCCACTCCCTGAAAGCGAGGGCTTCCACCAGCTCAGGGGTCTGAGGAGATTTGCCCTTGTAAGCAGCCCATTCCTTAATTATCACGGGTGAAACTGCAGAATGGCAACAGCAGAAAGAAATCAGCCTGACTTACTATTACTTATTACAGCGTTTATTTCAAACTTCTTACGCAAGAGATTTTGATTCAAAAAGCATCACTTTGAGACTGAAATAGTGTGTTAGATTACACTGTAAAATTGCTAATTCAAACCCTGCACGAAATATCTTTTAATTGTGATCACCTACAAATTAGGTGTACATAGACATGCATACACTAGGAATGTCATGCAAATATTTTCAAATGACTACACAACATAGAGGAAACACACATATTTTTCTAAAACAAACAGCACAATTTTTCCTGGAAGTGTTCAGTGTCAGGGTGGACAGGGCTTGGAGAAACCTGGTCTACTGGAATGTAGATTATGGCAGAGGACTGGAAATGGACTGTGATTAAAGTCCCTTCCAACCTAAATCATTCTGTGATTTTAACTTAAAAGTGCAATCTTCCCCTTAGGTATCTGTGTCTTATCTGTGTGTGATCATACTGTCGTATCTGATAATACTTGTGTGTGATTCGAAAGCTACAACAATAAATAAAAATAGTACATATACACAAATGTATTCCATAGGTGGTCTTTTAAGAACAATATGATCCTAGTGATTTTGTTTGAATCATATTTAAATCTGGTATTATTATACTTGTCAGAAGCTGTTCAGCTATTGCAAATGAATGAGATCTCAAATATAGGCAGGTGTGGAGTTGTTCTAACTAAAAATGATACAAAACATTACTTTAAATAAGCCTTCTCATTTATTGCACTGCTTTCTATGAAGAGGTTAGTGGCTTTTCATCCGCATCAGCACAAGGACAGTTCACTCTACATTGCTGCTAAATCATCTCCCTCCTGTTTGAAGACAACCAGAACAGAACACAAGTTCAAGTCAAGGCTGAGACACAGTATCTTTGGCCTTGGAGCAACCTCAAGCCTGACACAGTTCACAGGATGCCTGCACCCTTCTAACTCTGAGCCAGTTATGCAGTGTGGAAAGGTTCAAGGAACTTGTTAGTGCAGGTTCAGGTTACAGCCTGGGGAGGTTCCCTGAGGGAGTCCAGACCTGTTCTTTCTGCTGGAAATCCACTTGATACAGGCCAGAGAAGGCATTCCATTGGTCTCAGCACAGGCCTGATGGCCACAAAGCCTCCTTCAGCAATGGGGCAGCAGCCTAATGTGTGATTCTATAGCCAGGGGCAGGCAAACCATGGCAGAGGTGATGGTCAGGATTGAAAACTCCTGAACACCCCAAAGAGCTCTCCTACTTTTTGTGAATAAATCCAGCCTAGCATTACAGTTACTCTCCACAAAGATCAGGGCAGTTTTACAAAGACCACAGGCAGTAATGCAAACAAACATTCTGATATATTTAGTTGGTCTCCTCACTATAAAATCATGTTCTATTTTGGTTGCTCCCAGGTTTTATACCACTGCATGCTAAAGATGGGCTCTAAGAGCCAGCAGAGCTACCCTGCCCTGGTGCACAGCTCATCTCTCTGGGTTTCTCTGGTTGCTTAGGCCCGGAACAGCAAACACAAATAAAAAGTATGCATTTTACGTGTGCTTTCAAACCCTTCTGTATTTGTTCATCTATCAGAAGCAAAGCTGTACACACCAGTGTTTCCCCAATATTTCTTTCACTTACACTGAACACGTAAAGATCTTAAGCTTAGAAGAAGGGAATGTTTTATGTCTATGTTTTCTAACTTATGTTTCAACAGTAAAATATACTTCAAAGGTTTTAATCTGTGGAGGAGAAATTTCACAACCCTGTGACATGAAGGCCCCAGGAAGAATACCTCAGCCTGTTCTTCAGTCACATGCTACAAAGATCACACTGGAGATGCACACTGCCTTCTACCCTGTGTTAAATAACAATAATATACAAGATCCCTAGAATGGCTGGAGTGGAAAACACATTGAAGTCCACCTTGTTCCATCCCCTGCTGTGGCAGAGCAACCTGTGCTGGAGCCTCACAACTCTCACAAGGAAGAATTTATTCCCAATATTCCGTATTTGCCCTCTGGAAGCAATTCCCCTTGTCCTGCCACTCCAGGCCCTTGTCCAAAGTCTGTCTGCAGCTCTCTTGTAGCCCTGTTAGGTAATGGAAAAGGCTCTAATTTTCCCTGGAGTCTTGTCTTCTCCAGGCTAAAGTCTTCCCAGACTGTCTCTGCAGCAGAAGTGTTCCAGCCCCCAGAACATCTTCATGGCCTTCTTTGGACTTCCTGCAGGTTCATGCCCTGTGCTGAGGACCCACAGCTGGGTGCAGGTAATCATGCTTCTTGTGGAAAGATTTAACACAAAGGTCAATCTAGGGGGCTGAAATATAGTTTCCTCTCTGAGTGATGGGGATGAGGAACTGCAGCTGAATACATTAACAAGCAACTCTAGCACTGTCCACCCAAAATTACATTTAACCTAACAGATGAATTCAGGACTTCTCCATATCCACTAATTTCTCAAGGGTACTTGTTAAACCTCTGAAAAATCTCTACTGAGACTGCTGCCAAACTCACTACATCCTCAGCTGCCAAAATCACAGGACATACAGCATTTCCTCTCATGACTTCCACTGAGAAATGAGCAATGCCTACCCTGAAAACTACATCGACTATAACTAGAATCGGTATGTTCAGCCCTATTACCATGGTGATTACACTGTTTTCATACCAAACCTCACCCTACTGCTCATCAGCACGTTTCACAGAGGCCTGAGGCACCACACAATCTATAGACCTCTGCTTTCAACAGTGCCCTTTCAAAATTACATGGTTAATCCAAGCAAAGAGGGTCAGTAGACCAGCTTGATGAACACCTGAGTGCCATTATGGGCTCTGAAGGCTCCAGCCACAGCACCCCAGCAGAGCTCTCTCTGGTTGCCAAGCACAGCTCCAGTGGTTCTGGTATTACTCATTAACTGTGATTTTAAACCTTACAATCCTTCCTGACAGCACAGCTTGAGCTCAGCATGCTTGATTTTACATGAGGGGTACTGCCCAAGAGACACGGCTTTCCTCTTGGCAGGGCTGGCGCCAGCTCAGCACATCCGTGATGGGAACAGTACGTCACAAGGTGGCTGGGCTTAAAATACCAAACCTTGGGATCCAACCAGGAGCTCCGACAGCTTGTGCAAGTGTGCCTTTTGCCACTGAGCAGAAAGAGCAGATGGTTTCGCTACACACATATATTTATCAGGACACAGAAATAACCTGGTTCAGAGCTTGACACAGAGCAAGGGAGACCCTTGATTTTCACTCCCCGTGAGGGAAGGGCAGCCTGGTCAGCTTCGTGCCCTTGGCAGCCAAACACAATCAGGCACTCTTGTGACTCAGCATCTCCTGGACAGAGATAAGGCCATGTACAGCAAAGGCATCACTTAGAACCCCACCAATTGCTGCTTCTGTTGTTTCTTATTGGCTTTTAAACCTCATATGAAAAATAATGATTTAAAAGACAAGATGCCCATCCATTTCATGAAAGATTCATTATCTTGCTGCCTATATATATTTAGGAATAATCCTGATATTGTCAGTTTATTATGCGTTCTTCCCAGATTCCTATACCCTCACATGCAATATCCTTGCCAATTATTCGGGCACTATTATTAAGTTGCCAGTGTTTGCTTTGTACAACAAAGATGACAGGATTTTAGATACTAATATTCATTATCTCTCTACATAAATATTAAGGATCATTTACATTTCTTCAGAAACTAATTTCTTATTTCTCTTAACATATCTTAATTCCTGGACTTCCTCTTAATTGTCTTCATTACTGCGTTTCATAACTTACTCATTTTTCAGAGCAACAAAGTAATTTAGACACTGGAGGAGAATGAGCATCACTAGCTCATTATAGCCTGGGTGCTCAGAAAAGTTAGGGAAGGCTAATCAGTGCTTCAGAAACTGTTCTCTTATGTCTTGCACAGACTGCCCAAGCCCTGCTGCTCTGTAAGAGAGCCAACCAAAACAAAGGCGTTCCTGCCCCAGAGCACTTTCACACCTCACACCTGCACAGCAGCCCAAATCCATCTTTACCAACACTGCCAGCTTTGCAGCGAAGCAAGGAACTTTTGGGCATATGTTCAAATTGGTTTTTGCTTTTTTAAGAGCTTGGTCAGTCCTAAGCCAGAAGTAGGTCAGTAGCTGAATGTGTCTTGCAGCAAGACATGCCAGAGCTCCCATAACTAAACCAAGTCAGCAGCAGCATGCTTGCCCTCTACTGAGAATAAACTCTGAAAAGCAGGATAAATGAAGAGAAAATAGAGATTATATAGGCTTTCCCAGTAGCCTACAGAGAACATTCTAGGTTTACACAATTAACCCGAATCAGACCTCCAGCACTCAACCACTTCACCAAAAAAAAAGCTGTCGTATGCTTTTCAGGACAAAATCCTCATGAGGATAAATTACAACTGCAAATAAAATCACTGTTTTAATCCTGAAATGACCTTATAACCCAAAATACCACTACATTGTTTGGGTATTGAGAAGTAAGAAGTTTGTGAGTAGGTGTGCTGAGGTATTATTTAAGCAGGGTAAATACTGATTCCCACAAAGTAACTGGCAAAGATAAAGATATTTTCAAACATCATTGGGAGATTATCATCTTCACTACAAACACACAGAAACATTTCACAATCACAAATGCAAAGAGCAAAAGGAGTGAATAGAAAGTTTACAATTGATACTTATTTTTATCCTTTTACACATGAAGCCTGTGAATGATGATTTCATACATTTTGAGTATATGATTATTAAATTTAGCATAGTGACTGTAGACTCCTACATTTAAATACTTGTGCTGCTGCTGCTGTGCACTGAATGTTTCAGCATTCCTGTAACCTTTATAAGCTGCTACTGCAAAGTTCAGTTTCTTCCTTGTATGCCTGCATTATAACAAGAACACTCTAGAATGAGGACAGGAATGACAGTAATTCCTGGAAACTGAAGACCTAAAAAGACAACTTTCAGATTAATGAGAACATTAGTATCCATATCTCTGAACAAGTCAAAGGATCTCTTGACAAGGCTGTTTGCACAAGTTTAGTCTGTCCTCGCCCAGGTCTACCATTGGTTACATTACACCCTGATTTCTGTGGGGTTTAAACTGGATTTTTATATGCCAGTACCTGAAGGACACAAGATACTTGAAAATTTCCCTGAGGTACCTTCAGGGACACATTTAGGAAGCAAGGGCCAAGTCAACCTGCATACTTCTCATTTTTGAAAAAAGCAGATTTGTATGTGTATGCAGAGAATAGAGTTTCTAAAATCCAGTTGTGCCATATACAGAAATGACATCACAAGCTGACATCATTCACAGTAGGTCTAGCAGCAGCTGAAGCATCATTTCAAAACCAAACCTCAGAGCTTGTTTAGAAACGGCAACATTTATAGTTTTTAAACAACAACAGGAAATAAAATTTCAAAATAACATCTTTTTCTCTTATCCACGGAATCAAACAGGCCTGGAATTTCTCTGGCATCAGCTACCCTGACTGGATTTTAGCAACAATTCCCATTCACATCACGGTACAAGTGGCTCTGAAACCACAGCAAAGGGAAGAGGAATGAAGCATGGGTTCTGCAGTACGTACATTCTGGTGGAAGTCTGTTCTTTCTAAAAGCAAGCCTTTCAGTTTTCTTTCTGCTTTCTGCCAAACTAAACAGGACTCCGTAAACATACTGACGCACTGGCCTATACAGGAGAGCAGCAGGAGGCAAGTCTTTGTTGGCTTCATCTTCTATAGAAACGGCGATTTTGATTTCACCCTTTGGCATGAAAGAAAGCAGAGAAATATGACATGTTACAGTGAACAAAAAGCATTCAGGTATGCACGGGAACCAAATCCAACCCTAATACGTGTCAAGACAAATGTGACTCAGTAGTAAAGTGGGAAGGATTAGCTCAGCCCACTTCATTTCCTCCAGGTTCCATTGCTTTTCTCTTTCCTTTTTCTATCACACACTTTTGTCTGGACTAGCTACATGTGATGATTAACTCAATATTGCTTTTTTAATACAGGCACTCGGAGAAACAGTACACATGGAAATAGAGCAATGTGCTTTTAGACAGCCAAAGGACATCTGAAGCTGATCTAGATTTCAGACAGTTATTTTAAAAAATATTCATGCTGTCTAAAAACATCAGTCTGACTTTTTGCTGCAGGATTCGAAATAGCATTGGGGACTCACTGTAAAATACAATGCATAAGCATACCTGGACAAAATCCACCCAAATGGGAATTACTTGAGTAAGGTTGGGTTTGAATACACATATGCTAAAATTTAGTGTTTTATACCTTTTAACAAAAAAGGCATGAAAGAACCTTTCAATATTTTCTCTCAAAAGAGCAACACTGTTTTCTATAATTGCACACCCAAACACATTAAGATATTCTTGAAAACGACTGACTGCACTGCCCTCAAAAATCAACCTTTATTTTTAACGCTGACAAGAAAACACTCCATTGTGCTACTTTCTCTTAAAAAAAACCTATTTAAACTATCCCAGTAATGAATCCTGAAGGTGACACCTTGAAGTGGTTACATTAGGATATTGTCAGGTTTAACTTGGACAACACTACCTTAGGTATGAAGTTTGGTCTCAAAGGTCTCTCTCAATAACAGCAACATAACCTGGAACATGTGCCCATTTCTAAAGAATCCCCATAATTCCAACAGCACTGCACTAGGGTCACAGAGATCCCCTGCAGCTCCAGGCTGAGCCAGAGGGGCTGGAAAGGGCCTGTCAGGAAAGGCCCTGAGGGTGCTCGTGGCAGTGGTTGAACAGGAGCCCAGATGGGCAAGAAGGACCAGGGCACCTTGGCCTATTCCAGCCCTGGTGTGGCAGCAGGACCAAGGCAGTGCCCATCCCCTCTGCTGGGCACTGCTGAGGCCCCACCTCGAATCCTGGGGTCAGTTTTGAGCCCGTCACAACAAGAAAGAACTTGAGGGTCTGGAGTGTGTCCAGAGAAGGGAAGGGAGCTGGGGAAGGGGCTGAGGGAGCTGGGAAAGGGGCTCAGCCAGGAGAAAAGGAGAGAGACCTTCAGTCTCTGCAGAGCTCCCTGACAGGAGAGTGGAGCCATGGGTGCTGGGGCTCTGCTTCCAGGAACAAAGGAGAGGACAAAGGAATCGGCTTCAGGCGGTAGTGGTGGACTCCAGATCCCTGAAGGGATTTAAAAACCACTTAGATGTGGCACTTGGGGACACAGTTCAGTGGTGGGCTTGGCAGTGCTGGGTTAACAGTTGTACTCAATGATCTTAAAGATATTTTCTAACATAAATGATTCTGTGATCAAACATCAAGTAGCATTTAAGCACGCTAGGAATATTTGGCTATGCAAAGCGTGAAACAGCACTGGCACCAATGGTCTTCAGAGATCTTTTTATTCTTCTTCACTTGTCTTTGACAAAAAAATGTAAGAACACCACAGGAACACAAGTTGTGGTACTAAACAAATGGGAAATAGGAAATCTAATCGTCAACCTTGATGCAGTTACTTTCAGTTTGATGGATTTCAGACCTGCGTGCGGTCCTTATTGTCCTGAAGGGGATTCTTAAGGTGAATAAAGGTTAACAGGTATGGGGACAGTGACATTTTGCCAGCTGCTGGTACAAAAGGGATTTCTTAGAGCTGCTGTGTTTCTCTTGGGGCCAGCTATAAGTAATGGGAGGGATCAGATTGGGAGAGAAAACAATCTTGGTACTTCTGAACACTGAAAATAGAAAAGACTTGGCACAGACACCAAAGCACATACGCAGGAATTTTTCGATGGAAATGGGCTGTATAAACACATGCACACAGCCATATACACCCATGCATAGAGATATATACAAATAACTGCAAATAGTTGGGAAAAATAATTAATTTTGTAAATAAACACTTCTAATTATAGTCATATTTATTGGAACAATGTACCATATCAGTGGTTGGAAAATGGGGAAAACTGGTTCAAATGACTAAAAAGGGACCAGAAGTTAGAGCATTAAAAAGGAAGTAAAAATCTGATTATTCTTTAGCCAGAAATGCCAGGGCAATTATCTTCACAGAATCATTATCTCACAGTAGCTCATTTTAAAATGTCATACCTTGGTTAGAACATGAAAGATGTAGGGATACATTAACCCCTTCTTGTGCCTGTGCTCTGCCACTCGTAATACTTCAGGTGCTACCGGAGGTAATGGAGGTGTGGTGATATCCATGTGGTTTCTGGTGGGCATGGACAGCAGGCATGGGATTTGTGGATTACTGGATTGATTAGCTTTGACATCCGCTGCCTGACTTCCTGAAGAAGCACTAGAGGAACCTTCTGCCTGTAACAGAACATACAAAAGAAAATGCTTTGGATGTGCACAGAAACATACCAAGAGATCAGTCAAGACAAACAGCAAACTTCCACCCTCACCCCAACGAAAACAGTAAATTTTCACATCATGCTGTTGCAGTGTGCAGAATACATTATCCAAAGTGGGCTGCAAGGTTTTCAGGACATCTTCAGCCATTGTTTGCTACTAGAACAAAATTACTAAGAAAATTAATATGACAAAACTTCTAACTTCTAAATAGCAATAGAAATTACTATTTTCTAAAAATTTGAACTGCATAACACAGAAGTGGACTGATAGCTTTTTAATGACCTGTGAATAGCCTCTTAACTCAGTATTTCTGAGATACTCCCAACTCAGTGTGTTAACTGACAGTTAACTGTAATTTATCAAGAATTCCACAAACATAGCCCTTCTCAGCTTGCAATTCTAGACAAAACAGGGAAAATTACATGGTTCAATTAAATAATATGTAAAATACATAGTGTCCAAACTCAAAAGCCTGGTAAACGCTGTCAGGGTTTTTGGCTGTTTGGGGCTTCTTTTCCTTATAAAAGCCCTTTGAGAAGGCTGTAAAAGAAAATGGTGAAGTTTTCTGACTGGATGAGTAAAGTGGCATTCTATCCCAGTTCTAGAAATGCAGTTCATAAACATATGAGAAATATATGATGCATAAAAATATACTGTAAACCTCCCAGCCTTTATAAGGATTTTATGTTGAGTTCTCACAGATACAACAAAAAAAAAAAACAACTTAGTTCATTCCTAAAATCCTGGTCTTCAAAATCAAAAGTTGGTTTTAGCTTTGAGAGTTCATGCTAGCTTCAGGACAATAAATTATTATAGCAATAGTAAAAACTTCTGAGAGCAAAATTTGATCACTTGAGGATACATCATGCATAATTATTTTCACAATATGAGTGAAGAAGTTCACATGCTTCCTAAGACTTGAAAAGCAAAGCTGAAACGGAAATGGTCAGCACATGAAATCCTACAGAACACGTAACACAAAAAATAGGCCCAAACAAGCTCAGGTGGTTCACTTCAAACCCATGAAAAATACAAACGTGAATAAAAACAACAAAAAACCCCACGACTTCCATAAGTCATCTACAGAAAGGCGTACGTAGTAAAAATAGGCGTTAGCAAAATATCAAAGAGCAACCTTCTTTTTAGATGACACTTTAAATAACATAATTAAAGAAGATGTTACTAAAAGATTGTATTTTAGTTGGTAATACAGACTCCATTTGAGTTATGAAAATGAAAAGATACAGACGAAATGGTTAAAACCTGTAAACCAGAACACTTCCAAAACAACATGTTAATATCAAATGCTTTGATATCACAGTTTTATTAAATTTGTGTTACAGTATCAAATATTTCTGTATCAGGTCAAAGATTTTATTCCCCGTCTTCTACTACCCCAGCAACTGTAAGTCAGCAATACTGAACCACAGCAAGAAGTTTACAGAACTATAAATTAGTGGGGGCACACAGGGAAGAAGACAAAAAGCCCCATATGACAGCAGTGCTTTCCCTGACTGCAGTAGTCAGGCTCTTCCTGCACCTGCTCCAGAAATATTCCAATACCTAAGCTGAGGAAACAACACAGTTAAAAGGTGATCATTTTTTTTGAAAATATGCATCCAGTAAAATGAGAGTAGCTGACCTTTGTGATGTAGAATTGCACTGTGAGCATACTGTGCAAGGAATTTTGACATTTAAGTCAAGTGAAAGGAGTGTCAAGACTGCTGCTACCTGCCTGACCTATGCTGGATTTTCAGCACTTTACTTCAAAAATTCACATGGCTCACTCAATTGAAATCTTCACAGAATCACAAACTGGAAAGAACCTTTGAGACCATCTTGTTCCATCCTTGCCGTGGCAGGGACACCCTCCACTACTTCAGGTTGCTCCAAACCCAGTCCAACCCAGCCTTGGACACTTCCAGGGATGGGGCAGCTTCTCTGGGCAACTTCTTAAGGAAGTACTACCTCTTTTCTCAATTATTAATGTTTACATCTCCAGGAAATAAGTTCATTTATAAAATGAACTCACAATCCTTCCTGTTGTGCTCAAAAGATACTTCTGCCTTCTGCTACTGAGGGCTGACAAAGTGGTTTGATAATAAAAAACAATCAGGCAATTAAGCTCAGGAACATTACTACATTAAACTAGATATATGTAAGTCAGCTTATGCATACATTGCTTGGAAAGTTTAGGGAGTGCTAGTACAGCTCAGGCTCAGTGTGGGGGCTGTCTCTGTGAAACACCATGCTCAGGGCTGGGGGACCCACAGGGCTGCACACACAGCCCAGCCCGGCAGAGAAGAAAGGAACGTAACAGGTCAAATTAGCATTTGCATACGGTGACTAATCCCTAGGCAGACTTTATCATACAGGTGTAGTCTGCAGAAATAACCACTGATGGATGAAATCATCCGCTTGATATTTTAAGCACAAAAGCCAAAGTTTACTGGAATTCCTATGCCAAAAGTACAGGAAAAATGTTCTACTTGCTCACAGTGTAATTAACTCAAGATCAGGGGTTTTTGACCCGTGAGTTATTAGTTGGTGTACAGCTCCACCATCATGGCACAGAGATATTAAGTGCAAATGCTCTAAATGTTTTTTTCAAGCACAGATCAAACTTGGAATAGAGACCATCACGTTCTTGATTTGAACGTGGTTTGAAATCTCAAATTTAATCATGATAAACCTTTATCAAGGGCTTATCTAGCCCATCCTTTATCTAGTTAAGCAGCAACACTAACTGGTCCCACATGTGAAATTCCTATCATGCAGTTATAAAGCACTTTTAACTCCTCAGCTGAGCTCTAATACACTGGCAGTGGCCTGTGGCTAACGCTGACGGTGTCAGAGCTGTGTTTATTGCACTGTGGGTTACAGGACATGGACTCTGACTCCACGGACACTCAGACTGTCACACTCCTTCCTAAAAATCCAAAACGCACTACTGGAAACCTAGAGAGCAACATCTGAGGGTGAGATTGCTGGCTAAGGGCCAAACAAGGTTACTGATTTGTTTCTGGTTTGTATCTAGTATTTTCTAAAACATCCCATTTCATGTTTGTTTTTATGTATATGCTACAATGTCCTCAGAAAACTTCCTCCTGTACTCTGAAGTTGTTGTTCCTTAATTAACAAAGTGTAGAGGTTTGCATTAAATACTATGGATCAATACTGAAAATCCTCCTCCAAGTTTGCTATAAAGCCTTAACACAGAGCAATAAAATTCAATGTCAGGAATTTAAGGAAATACCTTTGTTTGGTCTCCCAGCTCTCCACGCGTTTGACCTTCTGACTGGGTTCCTGGTTTTTCCCAGCCTATTTTGTTCCCACTGACATGGCTGAAGGACAACAGAAAGAAAAACATAATACTAACATGCAGTTTGAGAGACAGTGAAATAAATCCCTGATGTCTGTGACTGGAATTTTTGGGCAAGATATTCTGATTTTAAGGGATGCTTTCTATTAAAAATGTCCATATGCAAGAGTCTTGAAAAAAATTTCTGACATTCACATTACATTATGCCCAAATTCAGGATGTGTAAACACTACAAGTTCAGTGAAGTCCTGTAGATTTTAGCTTCTGAAATTTTAATGAATTATACTGTGAAGCAGGAATTTTTTTTTATACAAAGTAAAGCACTAGAAGGCTTTACGACATTTACCAAAACCTCACTTTCCCAATAAAACATAAGGGCAGAAGAGGAAAAACAGCCAACACTATTTGGTTTTGGATTCCTGCTTAAGGAACAAGATGATGAGATTGAACCATGCACATTGCTGCAGTCATAGTGACCCAAAACTTCCTTTTTAAGGTCTATCATATCACTAATTTGCAGATTTCTGCGAAGTCCAGCTCTGCCAGGAGCTGAATTTCAATGACGCTTGTGGGTCCCTATCAACTTAGGGTACTCTGTGATTGATTCTGTGATTCTTACAATTTTGAAAGTAAATTTATTTTAACAGAAAATGAGTAAGAGAACATCCTCATGAGAAACTTACTTCACTGCACCCCCATTGCCTTCATCATTGTCAGAGGACGAAGATGTAGAAGAGGCAGGAAAATAGGTTGAATCCACATGATTAGGGCTTCCACTCTGGGTTGGATTTATTGGAGAAGACCGTTCATACAATGGTGTGTGTTTTCCTTCATGAGGAATGTTACTGTAATTGTTCTGCTCAGACAGACTTTTTCCACCTGTTTCCAAGGTGATGGCTGGCTCAGAGAGGCTGTATGGATATGGACCCTGGCCTTGGGCCCCACCCTGACTGGACATCTGCTGGGCCTAAAAGAAAGGGATCTCTCTTGAGTAAAGGCAACTAAGGCTTTGCTTTTAAAACAAAATATATTCTTTAATCAAGTGGCTTTCTCCAAATGTATGCATTAAAACTTAGCCATCTTGAGCATCCACAAAAACTGATCCACCAGTCTGTAGCATCACTTTAGTTCCAAACTTAAAATTCAGTCAGTGACTACCCACACAGAAAAAGGTGGCTACACCTTTCCCACCTGGATTCCAGTTTGCTGAGCGCAGTAAAGCCTCTCCCAAGGAGCAGGGCAGAAGCTGTACTTACCACAGGTTTTGCTTGTAGTGAAGTCTGTGGAATGTTAAGCATCTGAGAAGGAACATATGGTGGCACTATCCCAGGCATACCAAACTGATTTGGTCTGGCTGCTGTATTGCAGAGGAAATGGGAAAAGAGAAGAAAAAAAAAAAAAGAAAAATAAACAAGCACTCATGAAAACAATATTTGACACAAATGTTACCTGTTAGTACTTTTGTTTCCATGGCTTATTTGTTCTTGTTCTGTTAGCATAACTGTTTTCTCCTATGCCTTTAAGTCCGTTTTATTCATTTTCACCTTTCAATAAAACACCTTGTAGCTTGTGAGTGTATTTTATTTGTCTCACCTTCTTTCAGGTCTTTATATCTCTCACTGCTGCACATTCCTATTCTATCTGGGAATCAAAGGCAGCTTATAAGAAAAAAAACTCAAGAGATGTCATAACAGAGCTGCTGCCAACATCATACAGCTGATACAGAATGCAGGCATTCTGTCATTTGAATATTTGACCTAGAGTAGCCTCTAAATTAATGCAGGTCTTTGGATGTAAACAAAGACACCCCACATCCTCAAAAAGAGCAGGAAAAATCTGCGTCAGTGTACCAATATGGTAACTGAAGACCTCTAGAAAATTTCAGTGAAAATGACATTTTAGTGTTAAGACTGGGGCTTGAGTGGGAAATCCTGTGATCACACATTTTAATTTTTAAGCCTTGAGAATAATCTGCAACACCGCAACAATGTGTGGCTGCAATCTGAGCAGGTTTGTTATGACATCAAAAAATCAAAGACTATAAAGGAATTTCTAAAACATGCCAGCAAGGCCAGTGAGAAACAGTAAATATGTTTTAATGAGTAGAAATAGCAACTGTCCTCATGAATGAGAGTGGACATCAGACTTCACTTGTTCACAGCATCATTCTCTCAAGAGTCCCAATGCCAGAATGGATGCTGCAAGAAAAGTAATCCAGGCTGAATCCAGCCAAGAAGAAAAGTAATCCAGGTTGTTCTCTTTTGGGACAAGAACATAACCTCAGCACATATCCTGTGAAAACCTTCTTCTGAAACCTCACCTTCACAAGTCAATGAGAATTGCCAGAAGATAAAAACATTTTTATAGGATGCTGCCATCAATATAATTTATGATTGAGGGTTACCCCAGGTTTTAGTTAAGATGAAAAGCCTGGCTGCTGTCATTACTTACCTAGGTAATGTGGTGGATGAAATGGCATAGGTTTATTAGTTGCTGAGTAATAAGCAACCGCTCTCTTAAACCGAGTAACTTTGTCATCTGTTCTAGACTAAAATAAAAAAAAAAAAAATCTGTCAGAAGCACATCCAAGTTTGTCACCTGTAGGTCAGCACAGGGCTATATAGTAGTTAATGTACACAATATCTCAGGATTAATCCCTATGGATCCTCCAGGGCTGCAGCACTGCTCCAGTACAAGAGATGTTATGTCAGCTCATGTAAGGGTGAAGTTTAAACATTCAGTCTTCATGTACAGCTGATTCTCAAAGGCAGTGCACACAGCCAGGCTACAAACCCCTGTGTTATCAAGAATTTAAAGCAGTGAGGGTAAACACAGTATTTTCACCTTCAGAAAGCACAGAATATGAAATCAGGACAGTTGAGTCACTGCAAAAACCAGCAAATTCCTATTACCAACTGACAAATCACTATTTTATTAAGTGCAATTCTGCAACACAAATGTACAACAAAATTGATTAGAAAAAGGAAAACAAGACAATATTTGGCTTTATACTTTACCTGCGAATGCTGAAAAACATCTTTTGCTATGGCATCCAAATCAGTGGTGTCCTGAATGTTGCGGACGTAGTCAGCTACGGCTTTGATCACTACGTCACACGGTGGTAAAACTAACTGGTGAGCACGTACCTGTAAGCAAATGTGGCAGGTGAGTAGGGAATGGGGAACACAGCACATAGCTGAACCCCTCTCTATTGACAGTATCTGCAACAAATTCCCTGCTCCCACATGTACTATCTAACTATTTCTGGGCCTTCCTCTTTGTTTTCGAGACTTCACCTTAAACAGTGACTCACACAATTACGATGTATTTCTATATATGTGAAAACTCACCTCTGTGTAAACCTGCTGGTTAAGTATCAGCTCCAACTACAAACAAGGTCAACAATGATGATTCTTTTGCTGCTTTCTAGTTGCACATTTCCTCCAGTACAAAATGTTTCATCTAATTAATCATACACCATAATCTTCATCACACAGTTACATACACAGGCCTAGAAATATTTTGATACAGTCTATTTTCTGAGTGTAAAGTGATAGTAGAATCGATGAAAAAGACCCACTGGAAACCCAGGACTTCCACCTCAGCATTCAGTTGGTTACTCCTGAAAATAAATTATGACTTGGCCTATGATTATGGGAATGGCTGCTCCTATGTGTCCTGTGTAATCCTACACAGGGAACAGAAGCTTCAGGCCAAGGAACCATCCTGGACCTCTGTAGAATTTCAGGCAGGGAACAGTGCTGCCAGCTGGGTCTGAAGAACTCCTCAACCATCAGCAGCTTCTGCTCCCATCCCAAGCATTGCACGGGCTCACAGGGCCAGGAACAAAGTCTCCAAATACATTTCCTACATTCTAGAGTAAGCCTGAGCAATTTCTAAAAACTCTGTCTGAAACCTCTGCACAATTCTGAAGCACTCTTCCTGGGCCTACAGGGCCAGCTATGTTTTCGCTTTTAATACCTTTTAATCTGTCTGTTTGCAAAATTCAGTGATTCAAAATCTGAGAGATTGCTATTACAATTTAACAGTTCTATTTTTAAGATACAAAAAAAAAATTTGAAAAATCTTTATGCATCCTTACTGCATTCTACACAGAGAGGTCATACTTTACTAGAAAGTAGTGCAATTTGATCTTGTCAGGAACATCTATGCAAAATTCTAATTAATACCTCATTTGTTCTATCTTTGCAAATTTAAAACCCATACCACAACTCCTTTTCCTTTCATATGGGGTGTAACATATGTGATTATTTTATTCCCTGCCCTTATCTGATCTACTTATGATGTAGTTTCTTACACTGCCCTCTTCACATTTAGACCACGGAATTTTTGCCAGATGTGTAACAATTACCCATCTCTGAAACAGCTGAATCATTCCATGGCTGTGTCATGCTGGATGTGATCTCTGCATAGCCCCTGCAGAAACTCTGCACTGCTCCGTGAGTGTTCCTGCAATCTCTGCTTGGAAACACAGTGGATGACAGGAGTAAGCAATCTCCCATCAATTTATGTGATCTCCATGATGGCAATATTGAACAAATCAAATAAAGCTGGCGTTGTGAGAAGACATCCCATCACTCTGGCACTAACAGCCAGCTCAGGCCCTGCAAGTTTGAAGTCCAAGTGAGGCCTATCAAGGGCTCACTTTGCATATTGCTCCCATTTAGCTGCCTGTAAACAGCCTCAAGATCTCACTAGACCATACTCTCAAGTCCTGAAGTGAGACCTTCTGGAAATATGTTTTACAGATCTAGAGACATTTCACATATTTAGACTTTCTTCTGTTTCAAAGACATTCAGTGCAGGTGAGAGAACATCCTCAAAACTAACAGTATCATGACCTATGCTACACATAAGTCTGAAATTAATATGGTGAAATAAGATGCACTTCCCTGATCTTAAAGAATAAAATATTTATTCATTTCAGAACTTTCCAGAAATTCAGAATTGTAGATTTTGTACTGAATCACAAAGAATGTTTCTAATCCTGAGTGCATTAAAATACAAGCTAAATCACAAGTCATTTATTTGTGCACTCTGAAGACTAAGTGGAGAAAGGCAATGAATTCTATAGGCGTATTTGTCAAAATGAGAGGCAGAGTAACATTAAAAACATAGAAGAAACAAGATAAAAACATCATGAGTTTGACAAAATAAACTTATATAAATGTTTTTTTGGAAAAGTACAGACTCACATAAGCACAACTCCACAGGATGATTAGGACAGTGTAGAAGGTACCTAAGCTACACTTGGGAAAAGCTCCCCCAATCTGGGAACACCCCAGATGACCACTTTCTTCGGGAAGCAAAGCCTGCAGAGACTGATCAACACTACATTTACTGCTGTGCCTACTGGAAACAGATAATTAGTTCAGTTTCACTTTCAAACCATTACAAAAGAGACCTTGAACATCCAGTTGCTGTGAGACAAGACACAGGGAACATCTTTTTTCCACTGGTGAGTGACAAGGCTGAAGATATAAAGAGGAACACAAATTATGTCAAGAGAGCAAAGGAGAGAGCAGAAGCCCAAGCTAAAGTTGTCACACAGACAGACATCACTGAGACTCATGGGATAGCCCAGCACACTCCGAACCTGAGGGCTGGGCTGCCATCCCTGACAAGCCATAGGGATGAGCCAATAAGAGCCTTCAGAAATTCTATAGCTATAAAAGTGAAGCCTTGCACCTGGGCAGAATAGGCCCTGGCTATTCCACAGGCTGCAGGTGTGCCAAAAAGGACCTGGGGCTGGAAGATGCAGCAGACTGAACAGGAGCTGGGGGGGCACCCTGGGCTGTGCAGCAGGAGCACAGCCAGCAGGGTATCCTACTCCTCAGTGCACAGCAGATCCACTCCAGTGCACTGCACTCTGTCTGGGGCCCCAGCCACATGTCAGAATAGTTGAGCTGCTTCTGCAGACTATCCACAAAGAGTCAGGAGTAATTGCTCTGGAGAGAAAGGGCTGAGGGAATGGGGATTATCTAGCGTGGCAAAGACAAGGCTTTGCAAAAACAGCCTTCCACTGCCCACAGAAAGGTAACTGAGCACAGAGAGCCAAGCTCTTGACAGCAGTGCACTGTGCCAGAGTAAAAGACATCAGACATAGCCTGAAACAAGGGCTCAGACTGCACACAAAGCAAAGCATCTTCACCATCGAGACCATCAAACCACAGGGCAGGCTGCCCAGACAGGCTGTGCAGTCTCCAACCTTGAAGATTTTCAAGACTAGTCTAGACAGTGCTCTGAGCAGTCTGCTCTCACCTCGAGCTGACCACACTTTTCTCAGGAGGCTGTACTAGATGACTTCCTGAGGTCCTTTCTGACCTGCATTATGGTGACTCTTAGCATCAAAATACCCCATGAACAACAAGGGACTTCAACTTGAAGTATATCTTAATATTGTCACCTTTGTCACCTGAGTAGCAGCAAATTACCTAAGCACCTACTTCACATATTAGTCTCCCTCTGGCAAACATCCTCTGAACTCAACAGAGAAAGACAGAAATTTCCTAGAGAGATTCAGAAAAGAAGCCTAATCTGCATGTTCAGGATTGTTTTCTAGAAGCACCTCTGCCTCTATACTGAGATGGAACAACCAAGGAAATGGAGCTTCCCTGCATGCTCTTCTTATTTATACAGAGAGACTGAATTAAGCTCTGTTTCTAAGGCTGCCTTGCAAATGAAGAGTCAGAACTTCTTCAGTGGTCTGTGCTCCCAAACAGGCACCAATTCCTTCCAGAAGTAAGAAACTGCCCTCCCAAACTCATTCTGATAGTATTACATATTAATCTTGAAGTTCCATACTGTAATCAGTTTTTCTAGAAAAAGAATCAAGTTGTCTTTGTCTTAAAAGATAAATCCCAAAGCATACAAATAAAAAGCAGGGTAATGCTGGTTTACAAATAAGGTCTAGCAATGAGATGATTTCTCAGGAAATCTATCAACTCTTCTTGTTGAATCAAATCCTTGATTTGGGTAGTCATTTGAGTGAACTCTGCTCTCAGGCAGGTGACAGGGCTCAAGTGCAGGTTTGAACTCTAATGAGATTTTTTCACAGGCACATTTGGACAGATGAGATCTTGACTCAGAACAGGTCACAGAGCTGGCTTTTGATTCTTTCTCCCTGTTCTCCCAGCAACAGCAAGTCATATCTCTTCATTTAAATTTGGCTATGGAATCTTCCCAGTTCTGCTGAGCTGACGGTAATTGTTGCCGTCTCCTGAAAGGGTTTTCATCCAGCACATAGAGATGCTGTCCTGACTCTCAGGTTCACTTCTTTCCAGATGTTAGGTATGGATTCTTCAGTCAGCTTGTCCATCTTCCTCCCATCTTCTTTATTTCTACTCAGCTGTTTCTGGATGAGCAGTTCTCCAATTAAAACAGAGGTAGGGGTTCCTCTGGTTTGCTTTTTTCCCCTCCCCATGGTGACTCCAAGGGAGACCCAACAATTTCCATCAGCAAAGCTGGAAGTTTCTTTTTTAAGTTACCCTTTTTCACTGGTGAACTGGCAAAGCTTCTCTTGTATTTTGCTACAGCATAATAAAAGATTGAAAGAGAATGCAAGAAATAAATTGTACTTTATATTAAACTGTCGCAATTCTCCCTGAAAAGCAACACATCCAGCCACTGGAACAGAATCTGTAGCTTTGATGCTTAAGACCATGCTTTCTAAAGACAAAAGATGAAACTCTACACAATGAGGAAAAGCTTTCTAAATCTAGAGGTGAAAGAGCTGTGGGATTAAAGCCCTTGGTTCCTGAGCATGGAGAACACTCTGACTCCTTTAGCTGTGACTCTAAACAGACACAACAAAGCAAAGTTTGTAAGTATAGCCCAGGAAGGACATCCTGGGGAAACACAACAACTCCCCCCCACTTCCAGGTTTCATGAAGGCTTGTGCTTTTTGGACCTGTTCTGAAACTACTCTTTGCTATCAGCCTTGTGGTTAATAGAAATGTTTTTTAGGGTTTTTTAAGCATTCATAAAATTTACAAGTAATATCGCTTTGTGCACATGCACACTGAAGAGGTCCCAACATAGAGCTGTGGTGACATCACTTGCATACAAGCATGTCAACGAAATTAAATTCAATTAATGAAACAAGTAATTTCAAACCATGAGCACTGTAAAGTTAAAGCTGAAACAAACGGGCAGTTATTCCATTACAGTAACTAAAGAAGACTGATTTGGTGCAGATGTGTCCTTCTACCTGACACCACTGCCTGGCAGGAGACAGGTGCTGTGCACAGACCAAACGGCCAGCAAGGTGCCGTGAAATTCAACAAATCCTCTGTCATGCTAGCCTTTCCTCAGCCAAAGCACTCATCTGGGGCTTTGCACTGCTAACATCACAGCAATTTTCACAGAGCCTTTAACAGCCAAATGGGAACTGCTTTCGTATCTAGTCACATTGGCCAACAGATAAAATCCATTGGGGAGGACTGCCTATGGCAGGCCAGGATGTTCTGAGGGTACGTGTTTCACTTCCTTGGGATGCCAGCTACGAAATCCAGTTGGCGTTTCCACTGAAAAGGTAGATCTAGACACAAAGATGACAAATACCTGATTTTCATTCAAGTAATTCAGTATAAATTTAGAGGACATTCCAGGAGGTCTAGGTGTTTGAAGTCATAATCTGACCTGACTGACAAACAAGTCTACTCAGGCTAGACAACAGAAAAGAATTATCAGAAAGTTTATCAACCCCTTGGCAAGAAGCCCTACACTTTAACCTCTTTAGTAAAAAATGAAAATACAGGCACACTTGCTCATTTTTTCACCTCAAATTCTACAAAGAAGTAGTAACCATGCATGCAAGTTTTGTTTTGCCACTGGAATGTGCTGACACTTACCTTTCTAAACAACAGAGTGGCAGCAAAAGAGAGGATGCGCGGAACATCAAATGCCACAGCTGTTCACTAACCAGTGCATGTGTAAGCCTCAAAAATGCCACTGAAAATCTGGAATCTGGTTTTAAATTCTATCTTTGGCAAAGTTTTCAAGGCTTAATAAACTTTCACAACAGAAGGAGGGAAAACCTACCTATTTTTGCTGTACAAAACAGTTTGACAGAATCTACACAAAGCAGATTATTTGCTACATGGTACACCTTAGGGGAAATGCAAATAGATCTATCAGCTGAGGCAGAGAGAAAGGTCACTATGATCCCATTCTGATGTGTCCAGTTTCCCTTTTATAGCCCTCTACTTGGTAGATGTACAAGACAAGTGTGATGAAGCAGAGCACATACTGTAAAACTAAGAGCATCAGGCAACTTACTTGTTTCAATCCCTCCCTAAACCTACCAAAGGCCACTTTAGCTTTCTCATGCAATCTGTTCTCCAGCATATTTACACTTTAAATACCAAAAACAGATTATTACACACAAACTCAGAGCAGCAGAAAATAAAACAAGATGGTAGGAGGATATAGAGCTCACATTATTTTTGACAGCTGAAGAATATGACTAAACAAGAAACTCTCCTCTTCAAGAAAGAGGAGAGCAAGAACCTGCGTTCTGCAAGCCAAACCACACTGGGGCTCTGGCTCATGCATCTGAAGGGCACTGAGGGGGATCACACTGGCTAAGTTTAGCCTTGTAAGGCTAATGACCCCAGGTATCCTCTGCAGCCAGGGACTGGGACATCTGAGGGTGACGAAGCACAAGGGTCTCACAGAACTGCTCTCAACTAAGCTATCACATTGCTCTTGTTAACCAGTAGTGCTGATTTTAGTTTGATTTCTCCCAGTTATATTAAAATTGTACCTTAAGTGAAGCTAGTGGATGTTCTGGACCAAGTAAACTCCAATGAAAGGAAGCCAAATCTTCATCAGGTAGAATATGATTACCTGGAACATAATGCAGAACTTAATTAAGTGCACGGTAAAACATCACACACTTTTTCTGCATACAGCAAAAAAATCTGCAACCAGTTCTCAACTCCTGATCAAGAGGATTAACAGATTAAACTCGCGGATAGCTTTCTGTTACTCCAGGAGAACCTAATTAGCATGCTGCTGCTGCAGCAAGAGTCACTTGGTGTGTGTGAGGAGCATTTTTCCACAAAACCAGCTCACCTACATCAGCAAAGGAGCCAGGTACAACATGGGGTCTACCTCAAGCCAATATTTCCTACTAGGGAATCCTCAACAGATTTCACAATGCAGGTGCAACAGAGTAAGAACCCGTTCTGTTGCTCCTGTCATATGCTGGTAAGGCCTTTCTGCATCCCAGCACATGCCACTACTGATCCACACAGGAGCTGCCTCTGGAATCTGCACTCTGCTCCACTGTGCAGCACGGGTCAAGAAGCAAGGCTTATCTAATCCTCAGGAACGCCAGCAGCTCCAATGACACTTAGCAGATTTCCAGTTCCTTTAGTTTCTTTTGCTGATCTGACCAGGTCAGATGGGACCTTGGGCTGCCAGCAGGGAAGGAATTTGGAAATTATTTTGTTGTTTCCATGGACAGAGGTAGAGACTGTATTTACCACACTGTTCATACCTAATGGAAGATCACCTACATTGGTTTTTCTTCCAAAGCATATCACACTTGAAAAAAAAATTCTTACTAGGAAACATTTAAAACATCTGTATTAACCAAAGACGTAGCTAATCAACCTCTGATGGAGTTCAGTGACTGTGGACCCAAACTTTACAAAGAGCTAAACAGAATGTATTAACATAATTCTGGCAGAAAACTTCAGGACATATTCAATACTTGGCTTTACAGAGCAGCAGCTTAATAGTGAATGCACTGCTCATAAAGAATATGAAAAGATTCTCTGAATATTACAACAACTGTTTTCTTTCTTGATATTTGGTTGTAAAATCATCTAGTTTGCTCTTAATGCTCTTTAACCTGTGAAAGGCAGGAGAGCTGTCCCCTGCCTGGTGACAAGCAGATGCCTTCTCAGAGTGGGAAGTCTTTATGCCCAATCAATACTTCAGTCAATACCGAGATCTCCAGCAAGGAGATGTTTTGTTGGTTTTTTTTTAAATTAGAAGCTAAGCTTTAATCTCACATTAGAAAGATTCAACAAGTTTGCACATAACAGCTGCACTCACTAATCTGGTCAAGGTAAGATTAGACAGTCTTTCTAGTACAGGCCTGCAAAAATCTATTGCAGTCAGAGTAGGACAGTTCTGTGATAACTGACAATCACTCCTGCAGATGCTACCTTTTAAAATAATCAGGGCCTCTCTCCCTTCCACCAAAATCTCAATTTTGTTTGGTCTCCACCTGTCATGGCAGTTAACTAATCCCCTAGAACACACACAAGCAGTGTTCAATCAATTCACACCATGTACGCTGAAGTGCAGCAGTGTCTTCTGTGGTCCAATTAAGAAGTGATGCCTGTACTTACCTTATGAAGTTCTGAAATTTTACTGAAGAGCAGAACAGGATTCCATAACTAAACATGTTAGAAAGTGCTGTCACAGTGGGAAAGAGATCAGTGTTACATAAGCAACCTCTATTTCTTGACCTGGCTGAACAACCTCAACATATTATTGATTTTTCCCATTTTAATGGCTTATTTTAGTGTATGCCTTAGGTTTTTTTTTTAAAGCAATTAGATACTAATTGAAGCCACTGCCCATTCCAAAGAATTCGCTGAATTAGAGCCCTGTATTTCCACACCAGGTTTGTTTTTTCTGCTTGCTGAAACTTGGGTTGCTTTTCTTTTTTTATAATGCTTCTGAAGTATTTGAGTCAAAAATTACAAAATAATCCAAATCAATTCCCTGTTTACATCAGCAGCAATTAGAACTGAAATTTTTAAGAGCATGCTTGGAGAATGCAGTATCCAGGCCACATTTTAACAACCCATGCCAAGGATACCCTTTATATTACAATGCTACAAATATAAACCCCTTCCGGATGAAAAGCTGTAAGAAGGAAAAAAAACTGTAAACCAAGCCAATCAATCACAGCACACACAGAACCTCATCTGAAAGCAATCTTTAGAAGTTTGCCTCTTTGATACAGTCAGAAGAATATTTTGAAGGAATATTTCAATAGAGACTTTACCCCTGAACAGAACTCAATCCCAAATCACTTGCCATTGAGAACAATTTTTTAGCTGCCCAGTTTAGTGCCATTCCTCAAGCTTCTCCAACTGCTCAATGAGAGACTGAAATTTGGAGGATGATTTTCCTTTTTCAGCATTCCCAAAATTAATTCTTGGAGTTAATGACAAGAAAGAATTTGAACACAAAAAGACTTAAGTTTTTTGGATACAAGGAAATACATCTGCAGCCCTAAAACTGAATATGAATATCGTGATAGTTTGAGCCTACTGGAATTGTAAACATTAAACAAGCAGCTTAACTGTAATTATTTCAGAATACATTATTTTATTCCTACACAAAGTACTACGATAGGGAGTTATACTGTTGTACCTAGAAAAAAATTCATGTGCCTTCCCATGTCATCAAATGCTCACTCATTTGTTCTCATTGTGCTTTTCTTTATTCTGCTTAACAGGATCAAAAAAGACCCAAGGAGGCCACAGGAACACAGCGAGATTAACCTGTGAATCCAGACAAGCCCTCAGATATTCAACAAAAATATAAAAATTTCGATTAGAAAATGAATCACCCTCATTTAAACACATTCCATGCTACACACATCTATATGCATACAGGTAATTAGTATTCTATTTAAAAAAAAAAGTTACTATATTACCACGGTTGCAAAAGTTAAAACATGTTGCCCATACCTTAAGGTAAACTGTATCTGTTTGTTGTCAGCTTATATAATCACTTTCTATCCCAAATACCTAGAGTTCCTAAAATTCACCCATAGAAAAATAACACAAAAGCCTCAAGCACAGGAAGATCTTCAGAGTATTTTCTGTTCTAACCCTGATTTCCATGAACTTTAGTCTATTCTGCTTACTCA
The DNA here is from genome assembly GCA_013397245.1 of Thryothorus ludovicianus. Taxonomy (NCBI): domain Eukaryota; kingdom Metazoa; phylum Chordata; class Aves; order Passeriformes; family Certhiidae; genus Thryothorus; species Thryothorus ludovicianus. The sequence continues at coordinate 238,898 of VZTB01012128.1, read as the reverse complement.
TACTGAATACACACACAAAAGAAATGCAAAGGAATACTCAGAACTAAACTTGTAGCTGACCTGGGGGTTATTAAGCTTTGTACCAATTTGATAGGGAGTGGAGAAAGCAACCAAATCTCCCTAGAGTAATCATGTGAAATTATCACCAATTTCTTTCTCCTAAGAACATGCTAAAAAATACTTGGTCATGAAAAAAAGAGAGGAAAACAACCAAAAGCTTCTTGCATAAACCCGCAAAGCCTTCAGAAACTTTATCAGAACTTTTCTCACCTACTGTTTGATATAAGCAAGCAAAGGCTTAGCAGGCCATGCAGCTGGAATTGTGTGGCGACTTAAAGCCACACTTTCCATGAGGTCCATAAAGCATATCTGCAACTAGGAAACTGCTTTTCCAGCAGTAATTCTTACTCACTGAACTGGTATGCCCCAACTTATTTATAGCCTCCAAAACAAAGCCAAGCAACAGTAGTCTCTCATGCAATTCCTGCAATGGCAGCTCAGCCAACTCTGTCTTCCCTCTCCACACCTGTGCAGGCAGAAAAAACACAAACTGACAAAAAGCAACTCCAACTAGTCAAACACTTGTGGCTGTCTACTGCAAGATCCAACGGCTCTTTCCTTCTTAACATGGAAGGTGCCTTCCTGGACTGGGAACAATGTTAAAGACCGCTAAAATATTAGCATTTAAAAGAGTAATACAAAGCTCATTCAGAGCTTTCAAAGAAGTTTTATTCCTCTATCATGTATCCATACTGAAACAAAGTGAGTGACAAACTAAAAAGAAAATCCAGTTTTCTTCATTTGTTCGCACAACATGACAAGATCAAGAACATTGCTGCTCACAAAAGCATTTAGAATGTTATTCTAAATAAATCTTACTCATTGGAGTCAACTTTGTCAGTAATTAATTCACTCTTCTGTCTGAGAGATTATGACAGTTATTCTCTATCACTGCTATGGAAATAGTGTTAAAACTGTCCCATTTAAGCAGAAATGTGAAACTGGAAACATCCCCACCTATGCTGCTGAGTATGAGAAGCAGGAGTGCTAAGAAAATATACAGCCAAAACGAATGGAATGGTACAATGTCGGTCACTTGTGCTTTCGGAAACGTGGAGTTAAACTCAATTATAATTCAGTATATTTCTGCTGCACCTGACATGCTACCATATTTGTCCAATATTCATTTCTGAGGGGAGAAAAAGCCCCCGCAAACCAAGGACTTTCACTCCATAGGTGTTATTTTTAGGTAGAATTCAGGACAAAAACATACTTCCAGTCTGGAAAGTGTACCACTGAAACTAGATCTCATACACTATACAGAACCCAAACTAGAACCACAACTGTCCTCATTTCCCCCACCCACAGAGAACACTCTGGCTAGGCAGAGCTCTGCTGAACCCTTGCTTTCAACTCTTCTTTCTAGACAGCTGCAATCTGCATTGCTCCAAGGTTTCTACAAACTGGGTATGTCTGACCTCAAAAGCACATCCAGTCCACCTGATACAGCAGGAATATCTGGAACAAAGGAATGACTTTCCCCAGGTGCTTTGCCAAATTACACAAACATTATTTTAAAACAGTTAACAGAAATCATACGGCTGACTAGCAGCATCTTCACTTACCTAAAAGAGCAGCAAAAATAGGAAAGCGATTTGGATTCAGGTCCAGTTGCTTGGCAACTTCATGCATTAGGTATTGGCTTGTTGTGAGGCTTTTCCCATTCCGGCTCAGTTTTAGGGCATGGGCACTGAAATAGTAAGGGATGTTGCACAATGCATAATCGGAGTCATACGCAACCAAACCATGGAAACCTTTTTCTCTGCAGAAAGCAATTACTTCTTGATGATGATCCTCAATGCTCTGTGCAACCTATAGTGGAAGACAGAGCAATTAGCTTCAGTGTAAATGGCAGCACTGATTTACCACAACTATTACGATATGGTGGGTCTTTCTGAAACCATACATGTGAATTTAAAACACTCAATATATTTTTTAAGTAATTAAAAAAATCCAGTGATGCACCACATACGGACAGGACGTAAGGAGCATGTGGAAGCACAGCACACACTTCTGGAAGCCTGCACACTGCAGTGGCATTGTATACTAGTGAACTCATCTGAAAAGACTGCTTATTACCAGAAACACTTAAACTCTGAAGACATTACTGTTCCAGTGTCTGTATCAGCTCATGGGGGAAATCCTTGAGGCTGTAGGTACTTCAGCAGTTCAGCACACCAAAATGCCCACCATGATCAAGTAAATCCATGATACCTTTTAAAGTTTTTGGTCCTCTTTTAAACAGGCCAAACACAACCCCAAATGAACAGAGATAACTCTGCTGACCTTTCAAATGCAAACCTTGCTGTATAAGCCAACTTTTTTTCCCCTTTCCAACTTCAGCCTATTCTTTCATGCACAGCTGTATGTGATGGGGCAAACTGCTTTGAGTTTTTAGCCCAAACTTCACCTCTCCACTCCTGTTGCCTAGCAAAGCACGTATTTTAGGCTACAGAAATCAGATGACTCAAATAGATGTGTGCAGGGAGACATGGGCCAATGCCTAATGTTGGAAATATAAAAGGAACCCTTTCTAATCAAGAAACTTATACTGAAACTCAAAGTCCCGTGAGGACAGGTCAGGACCTACAGTCCTGCATTCCAACACACCTTCAAAACTGTTATAACTACAGTGTGAATACAAGCACCCTCAACTACAGCCAGCTGAGGGCTTTGGATCCCTAATGCTTCTACCATCCACAAACATAACACATATTCAGTGATACAGAAATCCCCTTGGAAGTTGGTATAACCCACCCTCACTAAGTATTCAATTTTAACAACAATGTAGATAGCAAGCTATCCCAAAATATACTAGTACAAAACTATTAAGTTCACTCTCCACAGCATGCATGAATAATTACAGCCTTAGTGCCAGAGAGGCTATTTATTTCCTCTGCAGAACAAAAAACAAGGTCCCACAGCCACCCACAGCAAGTTTACAGTGACCCTTCCTCTTCCACTCATGTCTTGCACTTGCTGAACAATCATATTCCAGAGGTATGTCAAATTTTACTTCTCCCATGCACCTTTGTGAGATGTTCCCTTTCAAGTCAGATCCTGAGCAGCAGAACAGCCAGCACCTCACCCATTCCTGCAAACAAACACCAGTCCACTAAGCTCCCCCTAACTCCTTATCTTACCAGTCCACAGTCTTCAGAAAATGTTACTTCTTCAGAAACTTTCTTGATGGACTGTTTCTGAAATTTACTTTGTGAGAAGAACACACATACTTGTTTTTCTCACAATAATGCTGTACTCTAGCATAAGGTGTGGGAGAAACAATAAACATTTTTGGAAAATTTTAAAGACATCAGATTTACATAGTTCCTAACTATAGGAAGGCAGCTTAGGCTTCACCCCACCCCCACCCACCAGTCTTCACAGGTTTTAAATTAGAAAAATCCCTCTGGTGTTTTTTAATTAAGGGTAGATAGATTTAAATTATGTCCATATCTCTAAATCCATCCTCTCTGCATGCAAAACAAGCAGTTCTGATCTATAAAAAAACAAGTGAGAACTCCTTCTGCAGCACTAGGTGCGACACGGGTGTGCAGATAACGCAAGAGGAAGCTCGGTGTGCAACTCCGCTGATTTTCCATGAGCTATTTCCTCTACCTCCACAGCCTCCAGTTCCCTCCCCATTTTACAGAGCTCTCTAACCCAGCATGAAGCTGCTATGTGTTCCGGGAATACCAGAATCCGCATTCAAATAACCGATCCATCACAAGGAAAAAAGCTGTATTTACCAAAGTACAGTTAACCCATAATGTAGAACTCTTAACAAGATGGGAGTCAGAAATGTCTCATGGCTCTCACAAATGCAGAGGTACACAGGAACAAGCAGGCTTCAGAAGCAGCCTAGGGAGAGGGACATGGTAGAAATCACAGCCATGAGTTTCGAATCATTTTCAAAACTAAACCTTGTGTAAATATTAATGGTGCTGGCTCAGAAAGAGAGAATTCTGCCTGAGTAAATACACGTGAGCACTTTTAGGTACTGAGAACAGTCTCCCCAAAGTATTAGTTATTAAGAACTCCACTGCCTAAATACCTAAATTTTAGCAAACCTACTTCACATGACAGTTTAAGAATTATTGCCCCCAAACTGAAAAACACCATATCACAATGAAACTAAGAATCTAAACGATATTTGTTATAACCTGGCAAAACCTGTTATTTTTACATCCTGATGAAACCATCCATGAGTGATTTATAATTGTTCTGGACAGAAGACATTACTTTTTCTCCTCTCTAATTACCAAAATGGATTAAATTCATGGCCAGTTCCTAGCTTCACACAGAAACCTATTCCAGACTCAAATGTTCCTAAAAGTAGGAAAATCAGTTTCATATTTAAAGTCAACCAGTATTCTCAAACCCAACTTCTCAAAACAAAGTGAGAAAACACTACAATTTAAAAAATCTCTTATGCATATGCAGATTTTAAAAATCACCTATACATGTAAATAAAAACCACACTTTCATGATGCATTTGCTCTCTGCCCATCAGGAGGGCTACACCAAAGTGAAGATGAGAATAAAACTGAAGGAAGATTAAGAGAAAAAAAGGATACATGTAATAAAGCAGATTTAGAAAGATAATGAAACGTGTAAGAGAAGAAAAGCAGAGAAGGCAAGTGCTTTAAGCTCAGCAGTATCTTTGATGTGTCTTGCATGCAACCACTACAACCATGAAATATCCTTCCTAACCTGAAAATTAATCCATTACAACTAGATTTATCCATTTATCCAGTGTTTCTTGACAACTGAAAAATATGAGACATCAAACAGAAATTGTTGATATCTTTCTTGTTCCCAGAACAGCTGAGCAGTGCAGAGAACCAGTGTAGTTGGGATATGCATGGTGGTGGCTCAGTTATGTGGAGAGCAACAACCTCTCCCTCCACACCCCCCAATATCTGGTAATGAGCTTCCAACTCCCAAGGCTAACCCCACATGGACAAATAAATATATATCTTGCAAACCTCCTCCATCAAAACTGGGGAGATGCATTTACTGAGATTTTGAAAGTTTGGGGTATTTTTTTAATGACAAAAAAGGGACTCAGTGTGAGTGTGCTCACACTCCTGTAACTGCTTCCAGAGATTAGGAATAAGGCCTGTCACCAAGAAACCATAAAGGAGCTAATGCTGCAGCTGCACTGGAAAGTAAACAAAATGCTACAGGTTATACTGCTGTCAAATGCAGCAACTTGGTTCAGATGTAATGTACCTCAGTGAGGTCTGAGACTCAGCAAACTAACAGCCACTTCAACATACTACAAAACTACTGCAAGCACCAAATTCCCACTGATATCAAAACAGCTGGCTTCCTGTTGGGTACTATGCATTTCCATGTCACATTAAACCAAGTCTCTACTTTAATACATTAAAAGAAAAAGAACACTTATTTTACCCCATTCACTGCTTTTACTAATGATCTCTAAGTCTCAGTAACAAATGAGGAAGGTTTATAACGCACCCACAAACAGGTCAAGGTAAGGACTTTCACTGCTTGGGCTCTAAAACTTTTTGCTGAAAGAACAAAAGTATTTCCTATGTACATAAAGTCCTCAAAAATTCAAAAGATAGGCTATTTTACTTATCATGCAAATTCCCACCATCCAAAAAACATAACACGTTTTGGCTTCTACGCTGACCAGGAAAATACTTGACTGCAGCAGACACAGCCATAATCTCCTCACTTTAACGAAGGCCAAGCCCAAGGCATCGCCTTTGGCAGAGCTGCACGTGTCCTGCAAGAAGGAGCTTCGCCTCCAGTTCCAGTTCATTCCACACGTGCTTCGCCTGGTGCAGTGGCCCCGACCTGGTGACCCAATTCCCACCACGGCCAGGGCCACCGCAGAGTGGGACTTCCAATGCCGAGCGGGCTGAACTCAGGATAGCTGCACTCCAGCTCGATGTTCCTCCACGGATGGGCCTGGCCTGGCAAGCAGGGCACTAGGAGGGAGCAACAGTGACTCCTGCCCTGTTGGCAGAACTAGGAGAAACTTCACCCAAAGTCACCTGTGGGGTGAGCTCCTTGGAGAGAGGCCTCTGGGCCCCAGGGCTGCAGCCCAGACAGAATGTTTCTAATCTGCTGATAGGCCAAATAACATTAAGCTGCTCCTAGCGATCAAGCAGTTCCAAAAGTTGGTTATATAATGTTTTTCTACACAAAAAAATAATTTAAGATAATAAACCCTAGGAGTATGTGCTTCCCTCCTGCTGCTCTTCCTTTCCCAGCAGGAAGGTGAGCAGGCAACTCCTAAAACTGCAGCTTCATCCCTGAGCTTGTTTTTCCAGCGTCTTGTGTTTCAATATAGACAATCGCTCAGCTGAACAGAAACCATCGTAAATCAGGAACGTCGTGTGGAGAGATGCAACGTGGTCATATCCTGCAACCTTTGAAATCATGGCCTTTGAGCACAAGATGGCCATGGAGCCCAGCTCCGACATGAAGGGCTGTTTGTGGGGCCGGAAAACTGAGGCTGCCCCTTAAAATAAGGAGTTTAAAAGAAAGACTGTCAGCTTGGCACTGCTAATTGCACGAACTAGAACTGTTGCTGTTAGGGAGTAAGGAGCCAGTTAGTCTACAACCGATTTTAAAAGCTTGTTGATACTGAGAAAACGCTGAGCAAAACACGAAAACCTCCATAAAGCCAAAAGTGGGACCCTCGTGTTTTTTGCAGCGAGCCATTTCCCCTACAGCCCAAATTTAAAACTTAGCCCTCGCCTCAGCCGGGAACTTGTTGCAGATCCATCCTGCACGAGAACTAAATTGATTAATTATTTTTTCCTTCCCTCAATAATTAATTACAGAGATGCTTTTCGCCCACCCGCTCTTCCCTGCGGTACCACAGCCCACAAGGCAAGAAGGGACATTTTGAGTCAACGGAGCGAAAGAACATGGAGGCAGAAGCCGCCCTGCTGCCGGGCCGGGCCATGGGCGCTGCCAGTCGCCCCGCCAAGGCCTCCCGGCCTCCGGCCTTGGCGGAGCGGCGGGCAGCGCCATGTAAATAAGTCAAAATCTCCCCGGGGTTGAGGCCGCCGAAAGTTGTGCCGCCCCCGCGGGTCTGGGCGACATTTTGAGGCGCTGAGGGGAGCGGCTGAGGGTGCCCTCCCTCCCCCCGCGGGCAGCCCCCGCTGCCATCTTGGAGCCGGGAGGGAGCGGCGGGGAGGGGGCGCCGGGACCCCCGGGCGGGGGGAACCCCGGGCTCCTCCTCACCTTGATGTGGAAGCGGATGAGGGCCAGGCGGATGCAGTGCGCCATGCAGACGGGCGGCAGGAACCAGACCTTGGGCGGCGGAGTGCCCTTGTTCTGGACGTGGCTGACGATCTGCTGCGCCGTCTGGCGCTCGTTGCCCTGGCGCTTCACCCACTCGTGCAGCCGGGCCTTCTCCAGGGCGCCGTTGAAGAAGACGAAGAGCTCGATGTTCCCGTTGAAGCAGGCCTTGGCCAGGGCCGCCAAGTAGCCCAGCATGTGGTTCCATTGCCCGCCGCTCACCCAGTCCGTGTAGAAG
>VZTB01012128.1:109520-230563 GCA_013397245.1 Thryothorus ludovicianus | reverse complement strand
GGTGCGGGCTGGGGAGTTGCGGGGCTGCCGGCCCGATGCTGCGCTCGACCTGGCCATAGCGCCTCCGGTAAAAGTGACCGCCTGACCTGGCCTCGCCTCTCCCGGCTGAGCATTTGGTGCTGCTGGTAAAGCTTCCGGATCGTAGAATACCCCGAACTGGAAGGGACCTACAAGGATCATAGAATCCAACTCCCCGCCCTGCACAGACACCCCAACAGTCCCACCTTGTGCATCCCTGAGAGCGGTGTCCAAATGCTTCTGGAGCCCTGGCAGCCTTGGGGACATTACCAAACCCTGGGGAGACTGTTCAGTCCCCCACCATCCTCTGGGGAAAGAATCTTTCCCTGAGATCCACCCTAACCCTCCCCATGCCCAGCTCCAGCCATTCCCTGGGTGCTGTGTCCCTGTCCCAGGGAGCAGAGATTGGAGCTGCCCCTCAGGAGAAGCTGCAACCCCCGGGGAGCTCTGACCTCAATCTTCTCTTCCCCAGCTGAGCAAACCGAGTGCCCTCAGCCACTCTTTGCAGGGCCCCTCTGGACCCTTCACCATCCCGTGTCCCTCCTTTGGACACACTAATAGCTTTAGATCTTTCTTGTATTGTGGCACCTGAGACTTGAGGTGAGGCCACACCAGTACAAAATAGGGATACATAATCACCTCTCTCAATGATTTTGGCAGCCTTTTCACCTCAGGCATGCTTAAAGTGGTGACTGCTTGCATCTTGAGACCTGCAATCCACCGGGCAGCCAAACTGTTGCCATAGCTGGCAAATGAGCTTAAGTATCAACTGTTAGGGAAGAAACCCATAAATGAGCATTAGTATCAACTACTGGAAGAAACCTGCTCTTCACTACACAGACAGTGAGGAATTATCTATCTTTGATTTTACCAGATGAAATTATTTTTTAAAAGGCCGAGGTGCCCAAGCTTCAGAGGTTGCCTGCAAGCTTATCCTTGCAATAATGCCACAGCACCTGAGCAGTTCTCTGCTGTTCGGGTGTTGAAATGCTACAGGAACGGTCAAGCTGCTGATGCTGTATGTTCACATTAATATTTTATTAATGAGGATAAGCATATTGTTAATGTGATTTCAGTTAGGCTGGATTGGCACCCACAGTTAATATTTCCAGAAGGGAATAGCTGTTGCAGCAGGAGTGATTCCCAGGCAGTGAGTGCCATGGGTGTGTATCTGAGCCCAACTGGTGCAGCATCAGGATAATGGAATAAAGAATACTGAAAAAGCTATGGAAGTAATCAGTGACAAGTGCCTGTTTCTTCTTGGAAATCTGTTTTTACAGTAAACTGTGAGTGTTGTTTCCTAAGCAAATATTCTGGTCACTTTCTGAACTACTCTTCCCTTAGAATTCTTAGATTACCCAATAAGAATATATATGTTAACATCAAAATAATAAAACAATTTGGAACACTTTGAGGAACACACAAAACATGGTACCAGGCCAATAGTACTAATAGAAGGCAAGTGGATTAAGGAGAAAGGACTTCAGAATTTCAAATATCCTAAAACCCACCAAAATTTGGTCAAAATAACAAGTACTGCCATACATGAGGTACCTAAAAAGCAGGCTTTCAGACAGCCGTGCATTTATCCAATGGTCTAGCAGTGCAAACCTTGATCACAAACAAGCCATTCTCTAAATAGCCTTGTGAACAGTAACTGAGTCAAAGAATTCACTTCTTGTCGTTAATTGTCTCGCAGGGTCTTTAGGTTCAGTAGTCCTAGGAATGGCAAATCATCTATAAATAAAGGATGATACATTTACTTTTGGTTTTTTTCTGTTTTGTTGTTTAGGAAGGAAACAAGTCCAGAGCATGTGCCACCAGGAGCCTGGCTGTCAGCATCCTTGGAGTCAGGGAGGCCCAGCAGAGCTGAGCACTGTCAGTTCATGCCCAGCCACAAACACAACCCTCCTTCCCCAAAGAGAAGAAAAGAGAGAGGAAAAGCATAAGGGGAAACAACAGCTTATTTAATAAGTTTCAGAACTTATTTAATGCAAACAAAAAGTTTGGCCAGACAAGAGGATAATGGAAAAAAAGTTAAATTTATTGAAAACAAAATTACTGTGGAAAGCAGGTATATTAAGCTAGACTTTAAGAGCAATTAATCAAAGACACGAGGCAAACAAGGTGTTTTTTCATCAACCAGCAGCAGAAAGCCTGCAGGATTCATCAGCCTTCTTCCTCAGCACCGAGACACGTGTTCCACAGTTCCCAGATGCTGGTTGTATAAAGGAAGGGTTAATAGCGGTTGGTATTAAAGTCAGTGACTCATTATCCAACCTGAACAGAAGAGAATTAGGAGCGGCTGCCTCAAAGGAAGGAACTGAACAGTCATTAGGAAGAACTAAGCCAGCCATGTCAGAGCAAGAATAGAGATGAATGTTACCGGTTTAGTCTTAGTTCCTCTGTTAAAGAAAGTCGGTCCCACAGCAAGAGGAGCATGGCCACAGGCTGTGGAACAGACTAACCACTGTGGCCTGAAAGGTACATCTGCTGGGGAGGAATAGATACATTTGTTTATCTATAGGAAACTCTTGTTTGATGTGATTTCCCTTAATATTTCTTCTCTTTTCTCAGCCTGGTGCATCTTGCTGTGGAACTGCTGCCCCAGAACTTCCCCCGCTGCTGTAGAAGAACTTCCAGCCGTCACCTCACTGCCAGGTCTGCGAGTGGCCACGGGCTCACCCTGTGGGCCACTGTTTTTCTGCATTGTACTTCGGGGCTCGCAGTTCTAAGCATACCTGTCACTTAGTCAAAAGAAGTTGCAAAAATAAAAGAAACTGAAGAAAAATTGTTGAGGTTAAAAGAAGTATTTGGGATAAAATTTGTCACTAATTGCAATCTTGCTCTGATTTTGTATCATTGTATTTGCTGCTATGTGTGACGTCCCTTTCTTGTCTCTTATGTGGCTGCAATTATACTATACACCATCACATAACATTTATAGAAGGTTTTTCCCATGTTCAGGTATTGCCACAAAATATCAACAAACACCATCTTGCTTAAATGTACAATAACCTTTTTCAAGTATCTATGATACTTCAGATGGAGCGTTTTTCTCTTAGGACAAAGATGTGCATGTAGAAGGCACATCAGTGAGTTATTTAAAAAACCACTCAATCTCTCCCACCAGCATCAACTCTCTAGGCACCACCAATCCAAAGAAAAGATGACTCAAAAGGTAGCATATTTTAATATGCTCAAACTCAAAATTTCTCATTGTCCATAGAGGCCAACACTTGAGGAGTTTGGCCCTAGACATATATAGAGTAAATGATGGTGTTGCTTCAGCAAACTTTTAGGGCAAGAAAATGACTGGCTGTGAATCCTCCGAGTGCCTGGGAGAAGCAGGCTGGAGGAGGAGAGGGCAATGGCTCTGGCTGAAAGAATTCCTCCTTTCAGAGAACAAGCAGTGCTTTCACAGCAGTGGATGCTTAGCCACAGCACACACTACACAGATTACATCAGGGCCATTCGTTGCCTTTGATTAGTTTTAAGAAACAAAGGCATGAAAATTTTAAGTTCTGAACTTAAATTTTCAAGAGAAACAGCATAAATAATAAAGGCACTATGGAGCAGGCACCGGGAGCTGGTGGGGAGCAGTAGCACTGCTTCTTCAGTGTGCTGTTCCTTTGGCAGTTGTGTGAGACATACAAAAAGCCAGTATTTAAGGCCTATTCTACTGTAGTTTTTGCAGGAGCATCAGTACTTTTACAAAAAGATACTAATACAATGCTGCATCTTGATATTTTAACAGATAAGGTGCACTTGCCAGTGGTATCACAACAGCACGTCTGAGCTAAAATACATCTACTGTGGCCATTTCAGAAGAGCAGGTATTTACACTTCCAACACTTTAAAAACATGTCATTTTGTTGGCATTTATGCAATTAACATGAGTATCTCAGGCATGGAAGTAACAGATTTAGCTACCTAAATGTGGGGTAGGGCTGCCAGGTTTGGGAACATCATCCAAGCCAGACCTTCACTTTTAGTCTGCTGCAGCAACTGAATTCTTCATCTTGCCCAAACAGCAGCAGCACGGTCTGCCATCCATAGAGGTGGATCACTCAGTTATTTGTCTTACCATGATCTGCCCTTATTTCATCCCTACAGCTCTTGCTGCAGAGTCTAAAATGAAAGTACAAAAAAAAATTGATTTGAATTGCAGAGTATAAAGTTCTGGGGCTGTGCCTGCTTGAATCAGCACACGGGATGAAAGGAAGTCCCTAAATCCAAACTTTTCAAAGTAGTGGCCTGGACACAAGGGATACTTTCTGCTGTTGCCTTTCCTGTCACATAATGACTCTCCCATGTCCATCTCAGAGGCACAGCCATTCCTGGGACAGGGTGCTCCTTGAGCTGGTGCAGTTGGAGAAGCAGACAATCCTCCTGTTGTCCAGAACTGGCCCACGAGCCACCAATTAGACTGCTCTGAAAGACAGCATTCTGTTCAAAGGGCTGCTAATTGTATTTTAATGATGATTTAAATGCTGCTGCTGATCATTTCAGAGACATCCAGATCACTAATTAGTCATAGTCCATGTTGAGCTTTAAGCAGGCGCAGGAACAGCGCTGTAGAAGCATCAAGTAATGTCATTCATGTTCTTAAAAGCCTTCACTGCCCTCCCACTTGTCAAAAGCATCATCTCCTGTTCCCAGGCCCAAGCCCAGCCCTGGCTGCTCACATCTGGGATCCAGCAGCCCAGCTGCAGCACAGGTTCTTGCATTCTGGAAGTAAGGGATGAGAAGCAGCAATTCAAAGTTAGTTACATTCATTAAACAAAATTCTACCAATATTAATAAAAATTAACTACAATTCCGCTTCAGAACATTTTACCTTTAAGATAAAAATACTAGCTCAATTGAACTGCATCCCTTAACCTTAAGTGTGGTCAGGATGTTTGAATAAACTCACCAGATCATAAGAAGCTCTCTGCACAACCAGGAAGGACTGTTGGAGCAAGTCCAGAGGAGGCCGCCAAGATGATCAGAAGGATCATCTGCTACAAGGAAAGGCTGAGAGCGTTGGGGCTATTCAGCCTGGAGAAGGGAAGCTTCAGTGTGATCCAATTGCAGCCTTCCACTACCTGAAGGGAGCTTACAAGAGAAATGGAAAGAAACTATTTACGAGGACTTGGAGTGACATAACAAGGGAGAATTACTTCAGACTGACAGAGGACAGGTTTAGGTTAGATATTAGGAAGAAATTCTTGGCTGTGAGCGTGGTGAGGCCCTGGAACAGGCTGCCTAGAGAAATTGTAGCTGCTCCATTGCTGGAAGAGTCCAAGGCCAGGTTGGATGGGGCTTGGAGCATCCTAGGATTGCAGAAGATGTCCCTGCCCATGGCAGGAGTGGCACTGGATGATCTTTAAGGTCCTTTCTAAGCCATTCAACTCTAGGGTTCTCTGCCTCTCTTCTCGTTGTTACAGCAGGAGCAGTGGTGTGGTGGGAACATGGCCGGCCTGCAGAGCTCACAGCCAGAGCTGTGATGTGCAGTGAGTCCAAGGGAGTTAGTTAATTTTCCAAGGCTGGCAAATCAATACCTGCCATAAGCATGAAATTTCTTCCCAAATGTTTACTTATATTCCGTACAAGATGCTCGTAGTGTGTGGAGGAATCCATTCTCCAGAAAAAATATTTAGAGTGCAAGTCACAGTTTTCCCCCTCAGAAATTCAGCCAAAACACACCAAATCTGCTATCCACTGACAGTGTAGTGCTGGTCAAGATGTTTATAGATAAAACACTCTGTCAGTGAGATTAAAGCACATATCTCGCCTGTGTAATTGATATCTACAAATGGGGAAGCTGGCTGAGCCCTGTTCTAAATGATGTGCTTTTACGAGAATGTAGGTTAGCTGTAGTACAGTGGATTTTACATGCCAAATCTAAGCAGTCAGAATTTTGAAGAGACTTTTAATGATGTGGGGAAAAAAGGAGGACTTGTTTTCTCATTGGAAAATAAAATGCATGTAAATAAATCCTAATGCTGGGTTTTTTTTTGGTGAAGATTTACGTGAGATTAACCCCTTTATAGTCCTAGAGCGTATTAGTTTCACTAATCTATCCTCAGTTTGGTGTGAGATTGCTCACCTACCTAGGACACATACCTAGGACAAGACTGAGGAGCTTGCTCCACTCTGTGAGCAGGCACACAGTGAAGAGAGTGAAGGATCCTCTGTGCAGACCTTCCCCCAGTGATGTTGTGCCTGAAGCTGCAGGGGCACCTCTTCCTGAGCAAGCCCCTGAAACAGCCTTAAAGGAAATATTTGCTTGTGCAGCCCAGGTGGCTGGAACAGAACAAGGAGATTTGCACATGGGAAAAATTTTGCATGCAATTTTTTGCAGCCATCTGACCTAAGAGTTTTACTTTCTGCACAAATAGTCTGTCTTGCTTGTCTGAGGAAGGCTTTAAGTGTGTTTTTTGTGTGTCTCTTCATTTTATGATGTCTGTGCCATCCATGGCAGCTTTGGAAATGAAATGTCATGAAAAATTCTCGCACTTTGTTACCAAGAGCTGGTTTTTTTTTTCCTTTTACATCATTGGTGGTATTTGAAGCTGAGTAGATAAAAGGGCAAATAATTCCCCCTTTTCTGTTTCAGCAAATACCTGCCTCAGCTGCCAGCCTACAAAGCCCACAGCTTGCACAGAGCAGCCGAGCTGAGCAGATGCCAGGAAAGTGAAAGTCTTGTAAGAGGTAACGTTTAAACTTGTGTATTCCCAGCTTTTGTAACTGCAGGTTAGTAATTTGGTTTTCATTCTTTTCAGCAAGGTCTGAGATGTTGGTGTCATAGGTTTCCTGCCTGATCTACACAGGTTACTTCCTTATCTTCATTTATTCTCTTAAAGAGAGATCACTTGAACTTTATTCTGTGGCTTCCTTGCCTAACATCAGTCAGGAAAACATTTAAAAATTAAATCTTTTTGGATAATAGATCATCTCTTTTGCAAGAGATGAAAAGAGTTAAACACCACAAGCTTGCGACTCGATGACAGAAACCCTGACTTCTGAAAGTTGTACACATGTGCAGCCTGGCCTGCGCTCAGTGTCTTGGCTGCCATGAACCTAGAAGCATTAATTAGAATAAAAAATTTGTAATATAGTTCTGAAAAAAGAAAAGAAAAACCAAGAAAAAAGGCAAGCACTACGCAGCTCTCATGTATGAGAGCATTCTTATTTTCCAGAATACGTCAGTTTAATTCTCCAGTTACTATGCCAAACAACTTTTGATCTCCCCTCACATAATACAGCACAGGAGAGTGTCTCTTTAAATTAATTTATAAAATAATTCAAGACTGTGGGTGTCTTTGATGTGTTCCTCTCTGCTAAAGTACAGAACAGAAGAACATGTCGCTTAGCAACCCTGCTTAGCCAGCACTGGGGGAGGCAGGAGGGATGGATGGTCCAGAGCCACAAAAGGGGAGGATTGAGCCCCATCAGGAAACTAAATTTCGGACAATCTTTCTCAAAACTGGAGCAAGAAAACATTGTTGTTGGCAGAACTGGGTAATTGGATAATCTCACTGTTTCCTTTTTTTCTGTATCCACTTATGGTCTATTAATAGCAATCTTCGAACCAAATGGGAAAATCTGGCATGGGATGGACAATGCAGGCTTTGACAGCTTCAAGGGCTAGATTACAAGTGAACCTGACATTTAATTTTAAACCAGTTCAATTGATTTTAAATAGAACTGGTGTTATCAAGACTAATAGTAATTAATTTTATACCACAGTTTTAATATTATCACTTCAAATAAATTTTGTATGAGTCTCATCCTTTTGTACAATTGGACAAACTAAGTGTTCCCAGCCTAGCTTATTCAGGGTCACTTACCTTACTGTAAATAAACTCCAGAATTCTCTGAGTAGTTACCTGGCTGTGATTCGCAGGTAACTAGGTAACATCTTAGAACTGCAAGAAAAAAAAACAGTTAGGAAAGTTTCTTCATACTTTGCACTGAAGCAGATGAGCAGCCCTCAACCCTCTGTCCTTCCTATAGCTGCAGGATTGTGACATCCCAAGAGCCATGGCAGGAGCAGGCACCAGCTCAAACCCTCCTGCTCATGCTCTTGCTGACCAGTACTGGCCTAGAGCACCCTTGATTGATTTTTTTCCCAAACATCAAATCCCACAGCAATGTAGGGCTGAGTTAGTGGAGAAAAACTCATGCTAAAAACCTGTGACAGAGGAAGAATGGCAGAACTACCCACTTCAGTATCTCACTCAGACAAAAAATATATCAGAATGAAATACAGGTAGATTGTTACCTGGTCTTCTATTAAAGATCATAAAAAATTGTTCTAAATCATATTAAATTTTTCACCACTTTCATGTACTAATCATTTATAAGTTATTAGTGAACAGTTAAGAGAATCCCTAAATTCTAATGGTTCAGGTTTCTCCCAGACATCAGTGCAGGCATTCCTGTGCTTAAACTCTGTAGTAAAACTGCAGATTATTAGGCTGAGTACCTACCTCTATGCACAGGGAGGAAACTTGTCTAAACTGGCATCTGCTGCATATTCCAGCAATTATAAACTTACCTGAAAACAGATTTTATTGGATTCTGAAGTAATGTCATTTTTATCTAGTAAGGGAAGTGGTAGGTGCTAGTGTGGAGCTCATTCAGAGCTAAGGTTCTTAGAATAGTGTACTGAAGAACTTAATTCAAATGTGACAAGATAATTTTTATTACCCCTATAGATAATCATGTAGTAGAATCATGTCTTCAATGGGAATTTTACTGGTTACTGTAGGGATGCCTGGATTTTACCCAGGATCTCTGAGTGTGCTTCTTGTATTGGTAAATGCTCATGCAATGTGATTCTTTGGAGAAATTTAATTAAAGAAAAATGTGTAAGGCACTTGGCATTAAGTGGTCTAAGTTTGTTAACATACAGTATGGAGAATGAAGCTCAAATTAGAAGCAAATAACACTAACTCAACTGTGAGCATTTCCATAAAAACTGTTTTAGTAAGAAACTTCTGTTTTTGTAGCATATATTTTCTCTATACTTTCACTTTTATGATCCAAAGAAATTTAGAGGCTTTATTTGAAGTGTCACAAGCTGAAGCAAGACCTGTTGACTTGACTTTGTCTTTGCTCTCAGTTACACCAAAGTTAACAATTCTTTACTGTAACTCAATACTGAGAAAGTAATTTCACTGACTGCCTGAATTGAGGAGGAGGAGTCCAGCAACAGTAGAAGTCTTTTTACTTGCACTTGTGTTTACAGTACCAAGTTCATACACATAGTGGGTTTTAGTTTTAGGAAACAGAAATACATCATATTCATAAGGCCAAGAGGCTCTTTGTTGGAGATTCTTGTTACAAATGCTTTCTGTGATTCCTCTAACAGATATGGAACATCTCCAGCTTCTCAAGCAGACTTTGTGAGGCTGATGGTCTTGAGGAATATGTTTTGGACTACACTGGCTTCCAAACCTGTACAATTAATATAGCTTTCTGCCTATGGCACTCGGGTTCCAGATCATGATGATGCATGGAAAAATCATGTAGATAAGGTGTTGTCTGCCCAAACATGTCATCAGAAACTGACTTCCTAAAGGTATGTCTCAAGTTGGAGAATACAGATGTATGATATTTTTCCATTTCAGAGCAATCATTATAATATCACTATGATGCAGATTACCTTCATGACTTCTTAATCCCACCACTGACAGAGGAAGTAAATTTGCAGATGCATCATGTCAGAGAACTCTCAGTTTAGTGCAGCAATTCTTGAAAATATATTGCTGACAGTATTGGGGAAAAGAAGATTATCTCCAGCACAGGACCACACTGCAACAGCCCCTGTTCTCAGGGCAGAAGCTCTAATCTCAAATTTATCAGACTATTTCCTTGTCATGTAATCTCCTCTTAAATGAAAATAGAATTATCCAGCTTTTTGTCATGATGTGTAGAAAAGCGTGAAGATGAAAATAAATCTCAGCTCCTCTTCAGTGTAGGGGCAATGGCTGTCTTTTTAAACTAAAAGCCCACTGGTCCCATTGCCTTCTGCTAAACAGTGGGGCATCAGAGAAAGTTTTTTTGGTGTTTGAGGCTCAGTTTCCCCAGAGATCAATAATTACAGCAAGGAGAACTGCAGAGAGGTTGGACATCTTTACTGCCTGCAGTACTACCACCATGTCTGACTCCAGCATCAGGCAGCTGGAATATAAATGGACTGAAAAATTCACTGAAATGCTTTGATATTGTGTAGATGCAGAATTTGAAATTATTATGAGTGTCTATTTTTAAAGGAAATTAATAAAAGACATGATAAGGCTATGAAAAATTCTATGTGGTATAAAGGAAGATCAGGAAATTCTTGGTTTTCTCACAGTGTAAGGAACACAGGTATTCACAGAAAGAGATATAGTGTGCAAAAAATCTGAAAACAAACCAAAAGAAGCTATTTCCTGCTAGATTTCACTGTGTCCTGACTGCCTGGTTCAGCTGAGGGGGTACTGTGGGCCAGCCTGACCAAACCAGCCATGCTCACTCCTATCTCTCACTGAGCATCACCCCCATGGTGGTGCAGCTCTGAAAATTTGTGACTGGAAGAAAAGGGTTTTGAAGGAGAGAAAAAACAAGTGCAGAGAGGTTCTTGTCCTCAGAAAGCCTGCTGAACCACGCCTCTTTCCTTGGAAGAAGTCATATTTACATGACAAATTTACATGTAGCGGTGACAGTGACAGAACATTTCCAAGAAAGCTGAATTATTAATGTTTTGGCAGCATGAGATTGTTTTTTTCCCAATTGCAAATGTTGCTCCATCTGCCACAAAACCATTAGTTCCAACAGCCTGGCCTTCCCCATTAAAGGGGCATCACAACACATCATGTTTGTGGCTGGGATATGAGGAGAGGAAGATGTGTGTGACACACTGCAGTGGTGTGCCCTGTTGGCAAGGTGTTGTCTCTGAGAAAACAAGCCAGCTGGGGAGGTGTGTTTTCCTTCCTCTTTTCTAGTGTGTGAACTATTAAGTTAGTTGTGTTTGACATCATCTGTGTTAGGATTTTGATAGCACCACTGGCTTAAATCTGAATTATACCATAGAAATACTGATGGGGCCTTTAGATCAGCCTTCTGCTCAAAGCTGGACTGAATTGTCACTGGATTACGTCTGCTGTGATTTTACCTGGCCAAATGTTTGGTATCCCCCTCTGGGTAACCTCTTCCCTCTGCAGTCCTCAACATTTTCAGAGTTTAAGATCATGACAGGTCAGTCTCGGCGAAACACTCTGTTTTTAGCAAAATATCACACGTCTACAAAGATACCTTCCTGATTTCTTGTTTTGAAATCTGAGTTATAATGAGGGTAAAAGGTATGTGATTCCTTAAACTGAAAGGAGACATCCAACATAAAAAAGCAATCTTAATTCTAAAATAACTATTTTAGTGATGACTTGTAATCTATGCAGTTTTATCTCCTTGATAATACCCAGCTTAGTGTTGGATCTAAAAAGAAGAATGAAATGTGAAGATTATTCCTTTGATATACATGAAGTTATTCAGTTAGCAAATGAATGAACCTTTTCCTGTCATTAGTTATTAGCATGTTATACTTCTTGATGTTTCTCATGAAGAATGCTTATGAAAATGAGAGGAAAAATTATCTTTTGAAGTTCCTGCCACTTGATATGTTGACATTTCTTTTAATTTGTGACTGTCCTCTTGAATGTAGTATTCCACTGTGTGGTTTTATGAGAGATTTTTCATTTTTAATTTGTTCTCCCATTGATCAGACATTTTTTTGAATGGATAGCTCTCAAGATAATTAGCTTTTCAAGGAAACCATGTTCTCCTAAATAGTTATTAATGAGTATC
Source organism: Thryothorus ludovicianus (assembly GCA_013397245.1). Lineage (NCBI taxonomy): Eukaryota > Metazoa > Chordata > Aves > Passeriformes > Certhiidae > Thryothorus > Thryothorus ludovicianus. The sequence goes on along the minus strand of VZTB01012128.1, from coordinate 218,707 downwards.
TCTCCCATTCAGTACTCTTTGCTCTTTTTTATTAGGGGACTTTCAAGGCCTGGTCAGCCAATGCATGGTACTACTGGAGACAGCAAGAATCTTGCTGCAGATTTCAGGGAGAACAAGAGCAACCTGGGAGTGAAGAAACAGAATTTGCATTCGCTTTGGCAGATGGCTGCTGCGTTCTAGGAGAACCTACAAACAGTTCTTGAGGCTCCAGGGTAGACTGAGGAGGTAGTAAAATGAGTGAAAGAAAACAAGCTGTGTTTCCTTCTTTTTTTCATCGTCCTTATGATCCAACTTTCCACCTTCAGAGGATCCCATCAGCTGCAGCAGCTGTGCTAAGGACTTTCAATTAGACTGCCCTGTTCACAGTGCTGGAGACGAAAAGCTCCCTTTTATTTGAAGTCAATGTACGTTACATAAACATAAACCCATTCAAACCAACAGTCATTCTGTATCTGAAGTTATTTGCTGATTTCCTCTGCAGTTATGCACAGCCACTTTCAATGGGGTCTTATTCTGTACCTCAGGTTTCTATAAGCAACAGAAAATAACAGCTGGCTATTTTGTCTCTGCTCATCCTGATTCTGCAATCCCTAAAGACCAACATCTTCTTTTGCAATAGATGCTGGACATTTTTTGGAAGAAATATATCAAGAACTTTAATAGAAAAAAAGCTCAGAAGCATCAACAACATCTTTCAGGAAGAAAATCAATATGAGATTAATGAAATTGAAAAAAAAATTGCAAATAAAACCCAAGGTGATCCACAGGTTGTAAAAGTCAGTATAAATGACTGACCAAACAATCATCGTGGAGTCATAATTTAAAGGGAAGCTTCACTTTGAAGAAGAGTAATGTTTATAGAGAGGCTTATTTTATCTTATTGAATACTATTAAAATACCCATTAAAAGGTACAAGTTGTAGTCCAAAATACTGCTGTGCAGCTCAGAGGAGAGCTAGCACAGGCTATGAACTGGCCTCACATCGTGATCTATGTGTGATTTTATATTTCTGATACCATAAAAATGTACTATTTCAAGAGCCTAGGCAAGCTGCATGGGTAGAGCCCTGTCCTTGCTGTAACTGATATTTTTGCTAGTGGCATCCGTGAAATGATGTTTTCCTCTGGTTTTAGCCATTAAAGTTTAAATACTGGGCCAGGAAACCCATAGCCGTTCTACTGCATGCAATTCCAGTAATTTTAAACACGTTTGCTTAGGAGGATTAGTAAATGGAATTTGAAAAGTGATTTATTATTGGAAATTATTTTTGTCTGTTTATTCACGCAGTTTTCCTAATTGTGCCATGTTATTTTGTGTGCCTCTACTGCACCAGGAGAAAATTCGCACTTGAGCCTTTGGGCGTATGAGGTGGGTTGTTTCCCTTCCACATTCCACTGGAAAATCAACAAAAGCAAGTCTTCAATAGTGTGAATTCCATTGTGACCCGCCTTAGCAGGCACCTAAATCCTGCAAAGGTAATTTATCTTTGAACTCGTTAGTAGTGGTGCATAATTAACAAGTTAGCTGCAGGAACACGCAGTTACTCTGTATTTACCTGGTGTTTGCCGTGCAGTTGTGGTGTAATTACACCACAAAGAGAGATTATACCTGCTCTCTCGAATAGGAGTACACGGTGTGCCTCATTTTGTGGTATTCCACAGCAGCAAAGCAGACCCCGGCACGGCGGAGCTGAACAAATGTTCCATTCTGCAGCGAGCGGAAGGGTTCCGCGGGTCGGGAGCGAGCCGGAGCCGCGGAGCCGCGTCCAGAGCAGCGCCGCGGGGCTGCCCGGGGTCACAGCCCGCCTGCTGCAGCTCACCCTGCTTCAGTTTAGGGCTGCCGCCCTCGCAGTGATGTAGTCAACTTGAACGTGCAGGTTCAAAATCAGGAAGGCAGAGTTCGCAGTTGTTTAGTACAGTAACTTTCCCTTCTGATGTATTCTATTATTCTGGAATAATTACAGGAAATGCATGGAAAGAATCTATCTTCTTACAAAGTTTTAATTTTTTAAAGTTTGTTTGATGCTAGCATATCCCCACTGCTTTGCCCTAAAACTCCATTGGTATCACAGTACCAAATGTGAAGTTGCAGTACGTAGGTGCTGGGAAAAAAAAAACCCCGCAAGTGGTGAAAAGTGCAAAGAAATAATGCTGTACCTCTGAGTTGATCATATTTTATGTGATTCAGCATAAGCTGTAAGTAAAACTAAATTCAAAGTTTCTATTGTGTTTGAGATCTACATCTAAGAGGGAGGGGAATAGTGTACATCACTTGGTGCACAAATTGCTGTGCCACTGCTCCAAAGCAGACATTCCACTCATGCATGCAGTTTTGCCTTCTCCAAGGATAATGCACAGGCCTTTCTAGAGCATGGCTATAGCACCACACTAGTTAAGCAACTCAGCAGAAGAAACATGGACTTATTTGCTGTTGCCAAAGAGTAAAATTTCACTTCAGCAGACAATGAAACCATCTAAGAGTTTCCTGTTCTGCTCCAGATGGAAGGAAAAATAGGGAGCTTTTCTACGTGAAAATTATTGTTTTTCAGCTTCATAATAATTTTCCTATCTTGAGGGACTTAATTTCTGAGTGCAGAGTTAGCAGCATCTCATTCTGAAGGGCCAGCAGTGTGACATGACAGGGCATGAGCTGTGCTGTATTGATTTCCAGCACCGTGTTGGCAGTGTACAACTGCATCACCAAAATGAGATGCAAATTACCAGGATATAATTATCTCATTTGAATGTCTCATGGTGATTTCACTCTGCGCCACAACCAGGGCTCTCATGGTTTGTATGGGTTCCACTGACCTTGGCAAAGTGCCCCTTGGCTGGGCTGCATTGACACCCAGCTTGGTGGACAAGCCTAAAACTGATAGTTTGAACCTTGGGTTCAGGGAACTTTGATGCTTAACATCAACAACTTACTTCTGTCACAAACGACATTATCTGAGGAGCTGTTGATGAGCAATGAGAATTAATATTTCACTCCATCTCAGATGGTGCTGGTTAAGGACATGAACACAATGCGTTAAGTCTTTTTTGCAATGATAGATTAAAAAAAAAAAAAGTTTCAGAAGAAGTTAGCAAAAATGAAATAAAACTTCTTTTCCAAATCTCACCAATAGTATTTCTGTGTGGATTTTTTTAAATTTTTTTTTTTAACTGTTTTTCAAGGTCTTCCTGTTTTCATAGTGGACAGTAAAGAACAATGGAAGAGATGCCCATCTGTGTCCCACTTAAAATCACAAACATCAACATCCATGGAATTCCAGGACATTTTCATTTCCATTTTTCCTGCTTAACATCATAGAGTGCTGGGGTGGCAGCTGCTGCAGCTGTTTACTGTAGCTGGAATACCAGTGAAGTATTTCCCTGGCACACCAACCAGAGCCAAGCACGTATTCCACAAGCACCTTCAAAGCAAACATTTCATGCCAACTGCGAGACTTGAAATTCTAAAGCTCCTCAGCTCTGGCATACTGTGGCACTTGGGGGTTGACGTTTATCTCCTTTTCCATAACGTCAGAGTCACTCCAATGTTCTTCTTTGTAAGAGGACACAAGGTACCCAATGCAGATCCCATTGAAAAGTTCAATCATTCCTTTGAACTTTTCTCTTAAAAGACAGTGTTTTACAGTCTGAGAAGGGCAGTTTCCTCCATCTAAAATGGAGAAAAAAGACCTTTGCACTGAGTCCAGCACAGTCCTGGTGAGATTCTTCAGCTGGGGTTCCGATACAGTCTTGTTTTTCATTCAAGCATTACAATAATCAGGAGAATCCTGCCGTTATTTGTAGGAATGAAGTAATTTTTAAATGGTGAAATTGTGCCTAATTTCAATTGTTCTCAGGGAGTATACTCAAGACTGGCACTTTTGATGTTTTGTTCACAGAAATAGACATGTGATGCAAATTCATATATACAATGAATGGACTTGGGACAAATGTTTGAGGACTTCTTGCAACAAATTGTTCACAAATGATCACTCAGCAAGAGTTACTTCCAGAATGGTTACTTCACATGTGTTTGGAAAAAAGGTATTCAAGCAAATCAGTCTGCTTGTGGACAAATAACAAAAAGAGAAAAAGGAAAAATTCTTCTAACAAATATGAAACTGCAAATTATTCACTCAGCTCAGTTGGCAACAACCAATTTTTGTCGTAGTAGGAGCTCATGGAGTAGGAGGTAACTGTGTGAAGAATGATTGGTTTGGTATTTTATATTGCAATTCTGGAAGAGCTTCAAATTCTAATTTAAAAGCCATCTTCCTCCTTTTACCCAGTAAAGAAAACAAAATGATAGTTGATTTCTGTGAGCTGTTTTGGGCAGATAGGATCTCTTTTATCTCCTCTGGACACTGACAATGACTATCACAAGAAAGAGTACCTATTTATCAGAAAAGATCTGTCGTGCCAGAAAGAAACATACAGAGCCTGCTTAAGGAAAGATATTGCCATCACAATCCTCTTTGCATCTTCTCAGCTTCTCAGATGGAATGGGTCTGAACTTGGTGCATCTTTGAGTTGTGGAGTCTTGTGTAAGCTGCACCTTCACAGCCCATCTTTCACTACAAACTGACTTACTTCCCTCTTGAAAGAACACAAAGCACATCTGGGACATCTCAGAACTAAGAGCACCTTTTGCCTCTCATTCCCCACTCCTGGGATGAAGCCAGCCACCCTTTTGGTGAGAGACTCTGGGATGCTGCAGTGGGATGCCAGCAGCCTTGTGTTCTTCTCCAAAAAAAGTGACTGTAGCATGCTCTGTTTATGCCATAAACATATGTGGTGGATGAGAGCTTAGCATTCAACTCTTCTTAGCTCCTTACACGTGTATTCTTGATTAAATATGTAACTCCTAATCTATTCCTGAGCAGGCACATGCTCTCTTCCAAGGCATAGCAGATGCGAGGGAGTCCGCTTCATCCCTACTGCTTTACTTCACAAAAACCTTATAATGCTAAAGCCATAAATAGGCATTATAGCACAATCTTTGGCTGAATGATCTCCAACGTTACTGCAGATCTTAGTCATAGTGAAAGCTTTTACAAGCTACTTTGAGCTAATGGCAAAATAGTTTTCATTTAAAGCAGTGATGTGTTCCTTCCCACAAATGCTAATTGCCATGACTCTGTTGTATGTTCTGGGCTTAGTTACACTGAGCTTGAGTTAGCTTTTTATAACTTAACACTGACCATAGACCGGGGATTAATTTTACACTTTCTGTGGTTTTAGAGAGAAAGATATTGGGACTGAGACACTTCCAGGTCACCAAAGCCAACAATGGGGAAAAGGTGCATTTCTGCAAGAGTGTTCTAGGCAACCTCCTCAACAACAGAAGGACGTGCTGCAGAAGGTGATATTCAGGAGCCATTTCACCAGCCCACAAGGATACAGGATGAGGATATCTGCATTCAGCTGACCTGTGCCAAAACCGTCTTGACTTCCTGCCTCTTATTCCTTTCTTCCCATTTGCTGTGCAGGCACAAAGGAAGAGATCATCCCTGTGCAGAACATCGCAGAGATCCTCATCTCCTGCTTTCCCAGCTTCAACCAGAGGTTATTTTTTACCACCAACCTAAAAGGGCTCAGAAGAAAGCTCTGTCTTTGGTTTAAATAATTAACTACTTTGACCTGGATATTCTGAGAGGCCTCACTAACCTCAGCCTTCACAGCAATTTCTAAAATAAAGTAAAAGCAATAGAATGAGATGAAATAACATAACAATAAATTAAATGAAATAAAATAAATTATTCTAAGTCACTATCGTCTTTATGACTGAGCTCTTCTACCACATTCACAGTTCCCACTTGGGATCAGACCTGCTCCTTTTCCATCCGGGTTGGTTTGTGCTCAAGGCAGTGACAAGACAGCAGTTTATTTCAGCTGAGAATTTGATGCCAGGCTATTTTGGGACTGAGTGAAACTTGTTTTCCACAATTACTTTACAATCAGTGAAAAGCTCTTTCTAGAGCAGCCTGATGTGATACAAAACACGTTTTAAATATCCTGGGCTTGTACTGTGTAACAGCAAGAAAGGACAATGGCCTGGAGAGTGCAGGATGTTTGCTTGAAAGGCCACAGAAGTGCTATGGCTGCGACAAGACAGGCAGAAATAGACCATTTAACCAGCCCTGAGGTGCTAACAGGGGACCAAGGAAATCTACAGGAGAGCTAGAAAGTTTATGATGTGTGATAACACATCACTCTGTAGTGCTATGTGGAATTTTATTAACAAAACTATATGTACTTAAATAAATGAAATAGCAAATCTGTGATTTTATTTATCTGTTGCGGAAAGAAGGCAAAATATATCATTTATTGCCCCCAGTGCCCTTAACCACACCTCAGCAGGAGCCAAAGCGGGCGGGCCCAGGTAGCGAGCGGGACAGGGAGCGGGACAATGGGCACACCCTGCGGTGTCACCTGGCACTGAGTTCGTGTCCCTCGGTGTCACCTGACGCTGAGAATGTGTCCCAGCACCTCCGTCAGCCACAGGTTAGAAAGTCACCGTTTACACAGCTGTTCTGCACGGAGCACTGGGTTCGAGATGGTTGCACAGACCCCAACATCTGCCTGCAGCTGGGCAAGAGGAGTCCTGGGCACAAAGGGTCTCTGCTTACCTGCCGCAGCCTTGGCAGCGCCTTGCCCTGCAGGAAGAGTCTGGGCTCCTGCCTGTGACATGCACAGAGCCAGAGAAGTCTTCGGGGGGTCAGTTCCTGGTATGTCTGTGCCCAGACACTCATCTGGTCAGTCACAATCGCTGGTGGTCATTGGTTTGTGCCCCACGTCCCTGCACTCAGCAGGGCACCAGGACCAGCTCCTGGCACCCCCTGCCAAGGCTGAGGTCTGCAACTGAGAAGCTTCCTGACCTTGCCTTGTACTGTGAGGACAGTGGGCAGCACCACCAGCCAGATCCCAGGATTTTAATGTCGCTTAGCAAATCTCACTTGCATCTTGGTTCTGCAGAAGACCGGTCTTCAGTGCTTGGGAGGATGGGAAAGAATAACAGCCCAACATCCACAAGTTAGATGATCTACCAACAGGATTTTTTTCTTACCCCTACAGATAACCCTAGGGAATGTAACAGGTGAAAAAGCAGAAGTGCCTTCTGTTTTCAGCTACAGCAGTCCACCAAATCCCTCAGGATTCACAACAAAAAGCAGTTTTCTCCCTTCAGGAATTTCTACTCAGTTGCACAGTCCTTCCATGAGCTTCTCAAACCACTTCTGCAAGCACAAGGTGCTCCAGAATTTTCATCCTTCCATTACTATTAATGGTCTTCTATTTTCCAGCCTGCATTAACTCAAGATTAATTGATCCCCATTCAAAAGAAGGAGTTAACTTTTAACTCATGTAGTTCTTCCAGCCTGATACTTATTCCTAAGGGTATTTATCAGTAGTTGTCCTTTGTTGTACTTTGTTTCCTGGGTCTGAAAAAGAGAAACCGATGCTTATTAGTCATTAAATCCTTCCTGCACAGGAATGAGTGTGTCCCTTCACCTAGGAGCCCAGAGCAGGTCGGCAGTTTGCTAAATTCAGTATTCTCAGCTGTGTATAAAAGTTGCTTATTTGTGGCTTGCACTGAAGGTGGTCAGGTACCAGGGTATGGGTTCTGGTCGGTGAATTCACAAAGCCCCACATTGACGGGGGGCTCAGCTGTGCCAGTATCTCTCAGCAGCAAAAGACTCACTGTCACCTCCCTCTGCAGAACTGTCTTTGCCACTTTCGTACAGTACTACTGCTTTTAAAAAAAAGTTTATCCCGGCAGATTTTGACTAGCAAACAGCAGAGCCTTTGAGAGCACTTCCTTTAGTTCTGGTTGAATTCTCTGTGGTGGTTGCTGAGTTGCCCTGTTCTTGCCCTGCACGCCATGCCCTGCTGCCTTCCTCACGCCCTGCTCCGTTTGCTCTCTCGAGCCCCTGCTGTCTCTCATGGAGGAACTACAACGTGCCCTGCACATTCTAGCTCTGCTGGGCAGGACACGGCTCTGCTCCACCCCTCCCTCTGCCCCTGTCCCAAATCTCACACGCCTCTTATACCAGGACAATGCCAGCAGTGGAGCCATGGCATCTGGAGGGGCATGAGCTCCAGCTGGTGCATTCAGCACCATAAAAGCCCCCAGGCTAGGACTGGAGCTAGAGAAGATAATCTCCCACTCATGGATTTCTTATATTTAGGCCTCCATTGAGTTTATTCCCCACAAATATTCTGTCAAAATGAGATTAACAGTAAAAATGTTTGCTAAAGAAGCAACCAAACCAATTATTGCTGCATGCCTGTGGAGCAACAAAGGGTTGGAAGGGGCACATGTCCCCCGGACCCTGTGCTGGCCACGACCAACAGCTCCATGTGGGACAAGAGTGCAGATTCAAGCTCCCTTTATACGCTGAGAAGGTCCAATGGCCCCTGCACCTCCTCCATGGTGGTGAGGGGCTGCTCCCGAGGCACTGCCCCCCCAGGGCTGCGTGCCAGAGAGAGCCTGTTCTCCTCGGAGACACCACAGCAGCACTCAGACAGGTCTACAAATCCTCCCTGTCTGCTTTTACTTTGTGCCTGAGCTGAGCAGTGACCAGGACACACTGGAGACACCGAATCTCCCAAACCCTTTCCCAGCTGCCGCTGCTGCTGCCTCTCACCGACACTGGGGCTCCTTCCAGCGCTGCCGGGCTCACACAGAGCCTCTGCTCGCATGAAGGTTTAACAAAAAATGAGCCTGTGTGTGTCACTGTGCAGCCGACCTTCCCCAGGCCGGAGGGAACACTGTGGCCACCAGCTGCAGCTGGTGCCACGCGGGGCTGTCCTGCTCCATTCTCCCACCCTCCCGTGGTGGAGCAGGAGTGAGGAGCTCTGCTGAAATCGTCCCCCAGGTATTTTGCCACCTTTTTTTTTTTTTTATAAACCCAGCAATGCATAAACTCAGAAACTAAACGTAGTGACCGGGTTCCTGCCCGAGTAAAGCAGTGATAAGGAATGCAGAACAGTTGCAACACGCTGTCTCTCAGCGTCATCCTAGCAGCTCAAAAGACATTTTCCAGAGACCTTTTCAGTTTTGCAAGGAGGTTTCTAGACAATTAAATAACCAATAAACTTTGCTTGGTGTTAAGGTCCAAAACTCAGCCAAGGAGGTGAAACGGAGTCAGACTGGATATTTTGGAGGACTGCAGCAATCAGGTATATCTGATCCCGCATATTAGAAAAACAAGGCACGGGGAACAGACTGCTGCTTTCAGTTGACTTAATTAGTTTGTACACTGAAACTATGAATAAAGGGGCTGTGTGGTGCTTTGGCTTCAGTAGTAACCCCGCAGCCATGACAACAGCGAAGCATTGCTGATCACCATGACAAAGCCAAGGGCTGCTGCCACAGAGAGCCAGATCCAGCCGAACAGGCATTCGATGTGAGTGGAAAAACCCACCCACCATTGCTGAGCTCAATGCTTCAGCTCTAGACCTCTGCAAAATTCAGTGTCTGGACAGCTTATGCATGTCCAGGTAATTTCATGAACTGCTGGTAATAGCAGTATCTTGTGAAGCCAGGATGTAACACAGATGTTTCCTTAAAAAACAGATTTGAATAGCCACTGGCCAGTAACAGAATGCTGTACCTCTGCCTGCCACAAGCTCCCAGCCTGGCCTGGCACAGGGGAATTCTCCAGGATCCAGCTCACATCTGGAGGATTTTGTCCTAGATCTGATTAAAAATGACAATAAAAAAATTCCATGTTTGCTCCCAGCCCTTCCCTCTGGTTCATTCCGTGATTAGAGATAGGCTCAGCAGTGAGCTGGCAGCCATAGGTATGGCACTGTCACAGAGTGTACAGGTATGCACCCTCTACAGAGCCCAGAGCACCCTTTTCTGCCCTGGTGCCCTCATGGAGCAGCTCCAGCTTCTCAGCTCCAGCTGAGACTCTTCCCCCAGCGCGGGCACAGTCCCTTGGGATGCTCCAGCATTGCAGAACAGGGATCAGAGGAAAGAAAAAGGGAGAACTTTGCTTTTTCATCTGGAAAACATAATCTCAAGCTGTCCTCCCACCAGGGTCCAGCAGGAACACCCTGGTGCAGCTGAGCCCCCCCACTCCCTTGCCCACTGGTGGCAAGCACAGTCCCACCTGCCCTGCACAGGGGCCATGACTCCTGGGGACACTGTGTTTGTCACCATAGCCTGAGCTCCTTGATATTGAGCACAGCCAAAAGTTTACCCAGAGAGATTAAATAAATAAAATAAACAGTGCTGTGAGAAAGACATGGAATTGAGGCATTTTCCCAACAAGACCAACTCCACACGCGTGAGAACGCAGATGAAGGTAACTCAAAGCATCTCAGAGCTGAAAAGTGATGGAGAGCCCAGCCTGGCTCCAAGAGGATCCCACAGCTCTGGGATGGGGTACAGCCCCACTCTGGGCACTTCTAATTCAGCTGGAGCTGGACACAGGAAACCAACTCACAGTGTCAGCTCCAGCTGAAGTGGAGCATTTGTGTTTGCTTTGCAGCAATTGTGTTTTCCCATGGAGAAACCATCCAGGCAGGTGATTTCTGAACAATTTTCCTTGTCTGCTTTTGTAATAAGAGGTGGTAGAAAAAAGTGAAGAATAATCATACAGTCACAGAATGGTTTGGGTTGGAAGTGACCTTAAAGTCCTTCTAATTCCAACCTCCTGACAGGGGCAGGGACACCTTCCTGTGGGTGGAAGGAAATAGAAGGGAAAGGACAAATAAAAGTCTCTACCTGCTGAACTCTACAAGATGCATGTCCCTTTACTTGTCTTTGCTTATAAGTAAACAGAAATAGTTTTCTTTCTGCATTGATGATTGCCAGCTTTTTCGTATCATCTCTCAGTGTTGAATAAATATAAAATAGAGAAACATGCTCCTAGAATCCTACTTCAAGAGCAAATGGGACACTGTCAGCAATTTTCAGGGTGTTCTTCACTTTGCACATGTGAGAGCAAAACCACAGGGAGGGTATTGGGAGGATGCCTTTTCCAGATGCCTTCTCCCATCTCTGCATCACCAGTCAGCGTTGGGATACAGAAAGTTCATTCTGCCACCAATAGGCAGCACAGCAATGCAGAGCTCCACTGACACCAATTTATGAGTTTTTTTTAAAAAAACAATGCATGCTCTGATTTAACAAGAATAACAAATATAAGTTACTTTCTGAAGTGTGCCCAAACAAAACGTTTAGGGCTGCAAAGGGCTATGAAGTCCCCATGCCATCCCTCTCCCAAAGCACACATACCAAAGAGTCCAGCAGCTCATGTGCCATCAGCAAACATTTGAGAATGATGTCGCTATATTTGACATTTTTAACTGGCTCCACATTTCCATGACTGTGTTACAAACCCCTGGAGTCCTTGTTAAACATCCAGCAGCCTTGCACATCTCCACATGCCCCTAAGTATCATGTTAATCTCTCCTTTTACTTTCCAGATACTCTCCTGCTCAGACCACTAAAGCACTGAGAAACTGTACAGAAAACAAACCATTTAAACATTCTCTAAAGTCTTACAGAAACTGCACAAATCCAGAGGGGACTTGAAACCTTTCCATTCTTCCCCACCCCTCAAAATCAGCAGCCACTCAAACACTTCACTGCTTCAGCAGCCCCTGAAGTCACAGGGAACTAAGCTGTTCTTTCAAAATTTGCAGGCATTTCCTCCCATTCCTATAAATTCCCAGCACTCATGACCCTTCCTCTCCAGCAGGAAGGCTGGGATGAAACATTGGAACCACAGAACTCTAGGATGTTTTGGATTGAAAGGGACTTTACAAACCATCCTTTTCCAACCCTGGCCATGGGCAGGGACACCTTCCACTGTTACAGGCTGCTTCAAGCTCCAGTGTCCAACATGGCCTTGGACACTTCCAGGGATCAAGAGGCAGCCACAGCTTCTCTGGGCACCCTGTGCCAGGGCCTCTCCATCCTCACAGGGAACAATTTCTTCTTAGTATCCGATCTAAATTTCTTCTTATTTAGTTTAAACCCACTCCTCCTCACAGAATCATGGGGTGAATTAGAGGATCCCATTCAGTGGTTCATCCCCGAGGAGCTCAGGGATCCTCAGCAGCTCCAAACTATCAAGCAAGCAGCAAACACAGCAGTACACTCCCAGAGAGAGCAGCCCTTCATAGGAGAGATTATCCAAAGCCAGGTGGGCTGGGCAGATGTGGAAGGCAGCCACTAACCAGGGCTTGCTGCAGCTTCCACTCATGAGCTTTAATCCTGATATTAATATTTATTTTTAATTTGAATATTAATAGAATATTTAGAAAATACTTATCTGGAGTCAGAGGCCTCCTGGTTCCCTGCGACTCTGGAGGAGCTCAAGGGTCTGTAGGAGCTGTGAAGAGGTTCAGAACAACTGATGAAGGAAGTCCTGGACCCAAGGAGACACTGCAAGGGATTTCCCTGGAGAAAACCATCTTTTAAACTTGGGAATAAAAATCTGAGGAAAGGACACAGTGCTTTGTTTCTATGATCACTGGAGCAGTGGCTCATCACTGGTGAAGCACCTCAGAGACACGACACCCCTGTCTCCCCACCCAGCAAGGAGCTGCACTCCCAGCCACAGAAAAGAGAACAACCAAAAGAGAAATAGGAAGGTGTTCCACTCACCTTGATCCCTCTTTTCCCACCTGTTAGGGAAGGGACAGAATTTAGTCCCTCCTGTAAGCAGGGAAGCCCAAAGCCAGCAATGATTTACCATTTACCAGTCCCTGCTCCTGTGCAGGTGATGCATCCCATTCCCTCAGAAAAGGACAGGGCAGGAGGCGCCCCAGAGAAGCAGAAAATGAACATAAATATTTTGGCCCTGGGGCTTCAAAACTCTGGATTAACCAAGTGTTTGAATGGTTCTAGAGCTTTACATGTACCTCCACCTGTGCTCTTCTCACCCCGATGGTGGACAGGAGGGGACGGGATGGAAAGGAAATAGGGAACAACAGCATCAAAATAAGATTTATTATTTAGAACCAAGTTTTGGAAGAGACAGACATGGCAGATAACAACAAAAAAGAACACCAGGCTCCATCTGCGAGAGAGGGTGGTACCAGGAGGCTGATGGGCAGGGGAGGTTCCTGTGGCTCTAATATCAAAACATGAGCGAGGGTGAGAACAGCCTGGGCTGGGAATGCAGGAGGAGCAAAGGGAGGCCCGTGGGTGCAGAGACTCTGGGGCCCAGATGTAATAGCAGGAGCAGCATTTTCCCACTTCTTAGGACAATGTTAACCCAGCTTTCTGAAAACCAGGTGAGAAGTCCTTGGATAAATGATTGCTCATGAGATTATTGCTACAAACTACTCTGTCCATCACCTCGAGCCAGAAGACAGCTGAAACCCCCCGCTAGTGAACTCAGAGAGAGAATCCCCTCCTGCATTGGTTTATATCATTGAAGGCACTTTAGAGTCTTAAAAATGGCTCCAATTACCCACTCATCTGTGGAAAGATTTGTCTTACATTTAAAATAAGCAGTGACTCGAGACTATATTTAAGTCTGACAAGAAAATGTGGCCAGTCTATGAGAGAAAGAGAGTGGTAAAAAGGGAAGTGACAAGCAGACTCATTCTTTGGTGCAGGAGCTGGAGGTTTTTTACTTGATTTAAGTGGATTTAAAATAGAATCTCAACTTCAAAGAGAACTGTGAGAAATTTAAATGGAACTGGAACTTATCTTTCTTGTATATGCATGCCTAGTTTACCACATGAAAATTGCTTAAATGACAATTAACTGTGTGAAACAAAAAGCATTTGAAGGAGTGCCTCCTCCTCCCCCTTCTCCATCTGCTGCTCATAGAAACCTGGCTTCACAAGAGAAGGGAACAATTTAGAACAAAATAGTTTTCCCCCAAAATAATTATCCTTTATTTTTTATTGCATAACATTTTTGTATTTCCAACTATAAATAAAAAAATGGTTAGAAAGAAGTTACAAAATAGCATTGAATGGACCAGAACGGCACAGAATTCCTCACACACAATAAATCATTTCCCATCTTCCTCTTCCTCCTCCTTGGCCGTGGCGGGGCCTCCTGCTTGGCACCGTAGCTGTGGGGGCCACGTGTCAGTCGCTGATGGTCTCATTTTCAGAATCTAAAAGAAAAAAATCCACATATGGATTTCACATCTAGGAAAACCCAAACCAAACCCAAAAGGGCCATGTGAGCTAGGGGACCGCCAGTGCGTTGGAGGTGCTGCTGCCAGAGCACACTCCTGGTCTCACGAGGAAATTGGGATAGAGATGGGCGCTTGTGCTGAGAGTTCGGGTGTGTAAATCATTTCTTTTGGTGGCAGAACCTCACAGGGTCCTCAAGCTGGAGCTCTGATTCCCGTGAGGAAAGACCCAGGCTCCCGGGAGGCAGAGATGGAAGGAGCCAGCAGAGACAGCCAGAATTGGGCCCAGTTTGTTGGGAGGAAGGAGACGGATGCAATGCCGTGCGCAGGTGTCAGAAGAGGTGTCAGAGGAGGGTGGGGTTGCCAGGGCAGGTTGTAGAGCCTGCAGGCTTGGCTCCCTTGTCCCATAGAAATGAGCCAAGCCTCGGATCACAGGATCACAGAATGGCTGGGTTGGAAGAGACCTCCCTGCAACAGGGCCACGGAGATGCCATACCCGACTCTGGCAGAGGTGGGGTCCACCCACTGCCACAAGAGCAGAGCACAGGGCAGGTGCTTAGACAGACATGAAGGGTGCAGCAATGACAGGACCAGGGTAAAAGGCAAGGGAGGTGCTGAGAGCAGCACATCACTGAGGCAGCAGCAAGTAGCAGCAGAGGGTGTCACCTCGTATAACAACGCCCGCACCACAGGCCCACCACAGGCACAGGCTAGGCTGGTGACACACTGGGGGCCATGCACCCAGACAGACGTGCACACTGCTGTGGAGGGGCAGGCACAGAAGGGACTGACAGAGCAGACAGCCTTGGGAAGCATTCAGAGCTCATGCAGGGAGTCCCTGGAGCAGCAGGGGAGGCAGGGGACATTGGGGACAGCGCACGGTGCAGACACTGTTGGGATCTGGCACAAGTCCTGATGGGTCTCTGTTGTTTGTGCTTTGTGTTTGTTAACTGCAACCCCAACTTTCTCCCTCCTGTATTCCATGCTTGGCCTGTTCATGGGAAGAACTGACTTTTAAGGTAAGGAAAATCATGTCTTGCTCACAATTCCTCCCCAAGCTTCTGATTAATGTCAGCTCTGAAGACCTGCCTGGATCCACCCCAACACCTGCTCACTGTGGATAACCAGCATTTGGCATGGGGTTTTTCATCCAGGAAAACAGAACAAAATTAACTATCTCTGGGTAACTGGGAAAAAACCATCTGGCAGCAGTGGGTCAGCCACAACATCCAGAGCAGAGCCAGCTCCCCAGGCACTTGGCTTCTCAACCAAACCCCCACAGGCACTCAGCCATGGGCAACCACCTCACTTTTTACTCCACAGGCAGCCTGAGCTTCCCCAGGCTGGGTGGGCAGCAGTGCTGGAGAAGTTGGGGAGCACAGTTACCCCAGAGTTTGCATGGTGACAGCAGAACTGCAGGAAAAGGCAGCCACGGCACACCCTGTAGCTGCTGCCTAGCAGGGGCAAAGATACCAGATTCAGTCTGTCCAGTCTGATAAACAAACTAGAAATGCTGAGAAAGTTCTTACTTTATTTGCAAAGGCATTGAAAAAAAAAACCCCACAAGAGTAAACACTTTTTGGGGCTATTTTATGTCAGACCTGAATAAACCCCGTTTGAAAAGGACTGACAATTGGTTATTTCTTTCTAAGTCTCCTAAGTTTTTACAAGGTGTCAGGATTCTAAATGCCTCACAAAAACTTCAACAGGCCCAGAGAAGTCCCCTGAAGAGTGGCTGGAGAGGCTCTCACCATGCTCAGCTCTCCAAAAGCCACAGTGCCACAGCTGGCACTCAAGTGGTGCCTCAGTCATGAAAGGCAAAGTGTAGGGATGTGCTCCTTTCTGAGGGGAAAAAACAATCCCCACTTTTCCCTCTGCTTTCTGACTACAACAATATGCTCAATATTCACCATGCATTCATGCTGTTGCACAAGGAAATTCATCCAAGTTCTTCTTGCTCACCAGATTTGGAAAAACCAAAAGCTTCTCACAAGAATTTCACTGTTGCAACAGATACTTTTATCAAATCATAGGGCACTGTGTATGAACAGCTTCTTCACAGTGACCAAGTGAGCCCTACAGCTTCCTGAGGCTTTGTGTGTCAGACTGAAGGCTCGAATCATGCACAGCCTAAACTCCTCATGAGAAAATTATTTAAAGGGAGAAGTTTGATAATCAAATATAGACACAAGCATATGCAGCAACAGCCTTGATAGCACACAACTACCCCTGAGAAGGGAGCAGAGAGGATCACATCATTCCCAACAGCAGCTACCACCTCCTAGTCCAAGCCTGAATTCCACCTTAACCGGGTGTACGCACCACAGGCCCCTCACACAGCCACTGCTCACACAGTCAGGCAGTGCAGCACATCCAAACCCCTCTGAGCAACAAATTCCTTCATAAAGCAGAATTTGTAGCCTGACAGAACCTGAAGTCCATCTCATTACATTGCACTTCTGGAGCCCAGCAGCAGCACAGTTGGGGCTGCAGTATCCCTGTCCTGCTGAATCTGCAGGGATCACTCTGCAGCCAGAAGCGATGCCCCTGCCAAAAGGCACCAACACATGTGAGTCACAGCACAGTTCCCACCAGATCTGCAAACTGGTTCATTTCTGGGATATACAGACAGGAAAGTGACTGTCAGGGATAAAATAGTAACAGAGATCAGCACATCAGACAACTCCATTAAAGCCAAGTCTGCCCAAGCACCAGCTAGGCACTGCCCAACACCACAAACCATTGAGGTGCTCCTCAAGGACTCAATCCACAATAAATAACCACAGCCAGAAATAACACACAATCAATGGTTTTGATGTTTTTATAAATTCAATCCCATATCAGACATTCATCCACCCCTGACAATAAGTGTGAGCTCCCTGTCGTACACTCTGTAGAGAGAATGTGCCCATACTGCTCCACAGGAATCACCCAAAATCAGGACAGAGTAGGGCAAACAAAGAACTGGAGAAGGCCAGGAATCCTTACTGTACATGACACACAGTCAGAAACTGTTTCATGGGTGATTGTGTCCGAGTTGACACTTTCAACAGCATCCATGGAAAACTTGGGGGAACTAGCTGGCAGCAAGGCAGAAAACAAGGCAAGGTTCTGCCCTAATAGCTGACATCTGATGATTTAACACTGATCTCACTCCAAAAGCCTTGAACCTTTTCCTTCATCACATCGGAGGTGGTGGGGGAGTGGGAATGACAGGGAAAGCAAAACTGACATCACATAAATTTCAGAAGGGAGACTTCTGGCTACTACTCTCCAAAGCCAACTTCCAAGGCATGTATGAGGACAGATGTTTTTCCTGCTCATATGCATGCAAACTGAACAAAATCGACGTGGACCCACAAAACACGCACGGAGCTTCTCTGGAATAATTCTGCATGTTCCCAGACCTAACAGTAATGCACTGGGATCATGAAAAATGCTTGAAGGGAAAGATCTACCATTGGCAAAGCCAAGTTAAACTAAAGATTCAAAGTATTAGTGATTTCCTTCCGCAAACACTGAACAGCAAAACCAGCCCCTGGAGGAAGAAGCTGATTTCAGGAATCCTGTCTCTTAGCACCCTGTTCCCAACACAAGTATCTTTGCAGGAGCAGAGAGAATGCCACATCTCACCCATCCAGTCCCTTGTCTTGCCCACAACTAATGCCAAGAACTTCAGAGAAAAGCAGAAGGCACGAATGGAGCAGTGTAAGGATAGATATGGAGTAACGGTTAAGAAATCACAGAGTTCCACAATGGTTTGAGTTGGAAGGGACCTTAAAGTCCATCTCATCCCACTCCCTGTCCTGGGCAGGGATGCCTTCCACTATCTCAGGCTGCTCCAATCCCTGTCCAGCCTGCTCATGGACACTTCCAGGGATCCAGGGGCAGCTACAACTTCTCTGGGCAACATGTCCTCTTTAAATGAACTTCTTAAACGATATTTTTTCTTTTTAAAAGGAATTTAAAAAATATTCCCTCTTTAAAGTTGTGGAATGGAGATCAGAGTTAAACATGCAAACAAACTGCAAGGGCCAGAGCTGCATCACTCTTTGGAGTGAAATCTGTGCCAGGAAGGTTGAATCCAGATTTGCAAAAGAGCCTTAAACACTGCAGGGTTTCTCCTGGACATCTCCAGTGCCCAGCTTTGCATTCCTGTGGCAGATCAGCAGTACCAGCAGCAGCAACTCGTCTCCAAGTCCAGTGTTACCCCAAGCAAGCTGGGAATGCAGTGGGAAAGCAGGTTGTGTTCATGCATTAAGGTACGCCCTCACGACACATGGCAATCAGAAAGCCAAATGAAGGGCACACAGGCAAATTTCATCTACTTTCCCTCCTTTCAAACTGAAAACTGCAAAACTACGGGGTGAGTGACTTTGGGGTTAAACATTCTTTCAAGATTTCAAGATTTGTATTAAATTTCTGTAACTGAAAGACTGAAAATCAGGGGATCTATGAGCTCTCTTATTGAAACCTGGTTTTAAAGCTGAGCATCTGTGCTGACTTCCCACATGTCCCTGCAGCACGGTGCTGGCTGGGAATGTTGGGTGATGGCAGAGCTACAGGACATGCAGGACTGGAACAAGCAAGGGCAGGAATTCTACCAGCAGGTTTGACCCATCTGTTGCATGTTGAAGCAATATTCAGTAAGGAATAAAATAAATTCAGCTCTGGGATCTGTAGGGGATCTTTTTAGGCGTTTTCTCCTTCTGATGGGGCAGCATGGATTCCTCAGTTCCATCTTACTCCTTGGCTCACCTTTTGCTCAAGAAGTTGCTCCATTTTTGTAATCTCATGTCATTTGCTTAATTGCCACTGAGTTCAAAAGGTCACCGTGACATAATCCTCACAACTGAGGGCAAAAAACCCAGGGCTTGAAGTGAAGCCAGAAGAGCTGTAGCCAAGAGGGCCATCAGGAAATTAAAAATCACGAGTACAACAATGCCAGCACAGGTTCTGAGCTCCTGCATGGCCCCAGTGCGACAGGCAGGTGCACATCCACCAAGACCCTGGAAGCTGCACCCATGCCCTGCTGCCCAGCCACCCACCTCTCCTGGGTGCACAGCCACGCAACGCAGCCACCGTGGGGCAGGAGGGCACGAGTGCAGACCAGAGACTTCCCAACCAACACAGCACAGACAGCAAAGCCACACAGAGAGACAGAAGCAGGAGGGTCACACCTGCATCCCCTTCTCTCGTTTCTCCTACAGCCTCGCCCAATGATGGTGACTGCCAAGAGGGTGCTGGCAACAGGACTGAGTTTCCTCACACTTAAATGATGCCAGGATCCTTCAGAAGGGCTTCCCTAGCACTTTGCAGCTCAGGAGAGAGTTCATGGGCCTCTTTCCCACCTACCAAACTGAGCATCTTCATGAGCAGCACCAGCAGCCCTGAGGGAGCTGTGCACTCAAAGGAAGCAGCTGAGGCTGCAGCCCCTCAGCTCTGCAGAGCCCAGCTCCAGGAGCAGCCCCGGGCAGGGCCCAGGGCTCAGTGCCCCCGAGGTGCCAGCACACACCCCAGGCATTGCTGTGGGTAGCACCCAACAACTTGGAGGGACCACATCTGCTCCTGCTACACAGTCCAGGGACAAGAGTGAGTCTGGAAAACAAATGCAGAAATACCTGGAACAGCTGGAAATTGACACTCTTCTGTGTTTTAGGAAAACACTGGGTTTTTCACACCATTTTCAAGCACAAAATGTTTATTTTTCTTTTTAATCTATACAATTTATCGGGGCTTTTAGTGCCACTGACTTTGTCAGTATACAAGGGATGGACTATACAGGCAATAGCGACATAAACTGTAAGATTCAGTGCGAGTCAAAGGGAACCCGATGTGAGAACATATTTTCCATGTTTGCTCATGAAGCATACAGACATGAATCTAAAAAATCCAAACAAATTAAAGATACATGGTACAGAGAACAGAAATCTCTTACTGCAGTTAAGTATTTTGCCCAGGCAGAAGACTCTGCATAATTGTCTATAAAATTCAATTCTAACTGAATTGATGGAATAATATATTCAAAGGGTACAAACAAAGTAATTTAGACAGGTATAATGCTCGAAGTACAATAGAACTATACAATTCACAGCTTGGCAGCACAGGACATCCCTGCCCCTCAGCTGAGGGTTACAAAACGTCCTTGTGGGGCCCTTGGGTGTGGCCACACCCAGGTCCTGTGCCTGTAATGCTGCCCATAGTGCTCAGGGAGGGAAGGAGACTTACCATGGCAAACCAGGTCTAGTGGTTACCTTGTGCCTTTACACTGAGGTGCAGGTGGAAGCTCTATGCACAGTAAAATGGGCAAAAAAGCAACTTTTGAACAGGAGAGAGGTGTCCGTGCCACCTGGAGCGCAAACTTGGGTAAAAATAAAGATAAATAAATAAATAAATAAATAATTCCAAAGAGAAGGCGGTGAGACTCCAAACCTGAGGTGACAGATATGAAAAAGAACAGCTTCACATTTTTATTCTGTTTTAGCATGAACACAGCTGGCACACCAGGGATCAGACATCGCCCTGAAGCTCAGTGGCTGGAGCAGAGCTCGAACGCGTGTGCTGCTCACACAGTGCTCACAGCCACCTGCAAATACGTTCTGCTATGATCAGGAGTTCCATTACTTATCTTCACTTACAGAACATGCATGAGCTTGTGATTTAACTAAATTATAAAAACCCACATAGAGAAAGTAAATGAAATCCAGTGTGCTGCTGATCCAGAGGGAAACAGCATTTGCTGCCTGTTACAGAACTAAGTCGCCATCTACAATGACTTTACCACAGGTTGAGAAGGAGAACAGGGAGTGCTGCCTGAAGCTGTTCCCTGTCCTTGTATACACCTTCCTTGGATCACTCCATAAATGCTCCTACATTACAAAGTGCACTTCACTACTCCTTGTACAAACACCAACAAATTTACGACCAGTGCATCAAACAAACATGTCAAACAAACCTCACCTCACAATTATTTCTAAAGGCTTCAGAAATGAAAATTCAACCAGTGAATAAAAACAAAATCATTTACAGCAGAATGAAGCTGATGAGGAACATCAACTGTAAACCTCTGATATCTTTGCAAATAAAAAGAACTCCAGCTCACAAGCAGATTGTAAATAAAATACACCTTTCAAATAATTGTACATCTCTTTCCAGCTGGGACTGGAAAGCTGAGATTCAAGGCACTGAACTCCTGCACAGTTAGTACAATTTGCTAACTATCAATTCAAGTACAATGATGTTAAGGATCATAAGTATGAAACAGAACACAAAGAATAAAGTGTCTTCAGCAATAGGACAGAAGTGACTACAAACGATCTGTTGTGATGCCGCCTCACAGTGACTGTTGATGCAGGGTATGGCTGTGCCGGGGACCCACCTCATCCCACACAGACCATGGCACGTACAGAGCAAACACTCCAATGTGACGGCATCAAAACACCGGGACCCAGGGCAGGGTCACCCATGGCAAGGCCACCCATTGACAGAGTCACCCATGGCAAGGTCACCTGTGGCAGGGACCCGTGGCAGGGTCCCGTGCTAGGTCATGCGCAGCCGTGGGCTGGGCGGCCGGGCCGGGCGCTGCAGCGGCACCGGGTACATCCGCAGGCAGCTCCGGCCCAGCGGTGAGAAGCGCACGATGCCGGGCGCTCGCACCAGCCCCGGCTGCGGCACCGGCCCCGGCCACGGCACTCCGTACACGGGCGAGGGGAACACGGCTCCGTACTGACAGAGAGGCATCGCGTACGGCGTCACCGTGCCGGCCAGCGTGGGCCCTGGCACGGGCACCGGCAGGGACGGCGCGGCTCCAGGAGCTAATCCCGCGGGCATGGGGCAAGCCACCGGAACGGGGCACTTGCTGCCCAGTCCTGTCCTTACCGAATTTACCTACAAAAAGAGAAATACAAGAAGTGTCGCTACAGGGCGCTGCTCTCCCCGTGCCAGCAGCATCCCAGCCCAACGCTGGGCCCTGGGCAGCTGTGGGCACAGGGGTGCCTTGGTGTGCTTGGGGCTTACTTTTGGGCTCACTTCTTTTTTCCTTTTGTACTTTTGTTGGAGGGTTGGGTTGAGGTTTTTTTGGGGTTTTCTGTGTTTCTTTAAAGACAGAATATTTGGAAATGAATAGAAAAGGCTGATGATATAAGGCAGAGGGGAAAGTTACCTCAATATAACCTCATTATTTAAAAAGGCAAGAGGCATCATTAAACAAGTGAAAACGAACACCCTCACATGTCCAAAGGAACTCAAGCATCTGTTAACTTGTGCATAAAAGTAAATAAACCTCACTAAACAGAATTAACCCAAATCCCACACTCTTACAGCCAGCCTCAAAAGAGCTTTAAAAATTCTAGCCCTTATTTCTGTACAAAATTGTTTTATCCAGCCATGGGGAACTGAGGGTGATGAGTGTGGCAGGAGAACTCTGGCGGTGGCTCAGTGCCTGATGTCAGTGCTGGCATTCCAGGTGAGGCAAAGCCAGTGAGGACACAGCAGGGCTGCTCTGCTTCGTGGGCTGCCAGGACCAATTCCCGTAGGTTTTCTAAAATTCTGTCAACATACACTTCAATTATTTAGCTTTTGCATGTGAGGGGCAAAGAGCTCTCCCCCCTCAATATGGGATGGCAGAGCTTTCCAAATTACACGCTCCATCCTGCATGATGCCATGGGAACTGCTGCTACCCCAAACATTTGCAGCATTTCATTACATTTTTCATGCCACAGAATTTACAGCTCCCTGCCAGGGTTCCCACCAGGCCACCACCTCTTTGTGGCATATGGAAAAAAGGGTGTTATTTAATTCTGTGAGTCTCTCGTCAATGTGATATTTCATATTCAATTGATAAAATTGGTACGAAGGTGAAATTTCAGCAGAAGAAAAGAATATATATGTAAGGCTGCGTGGGATGCTTATTCTATGTTTCTGATTTTAATCTCTCGTTCAGTTAACAATAAAAATGGCAACGTCCCCCAGAATGTCCTGCTTTGGGGCATTAACCTCTGTTCCATGGGCAATTTTAGAAAAATACAGAACTATTTGATAGTCTCCTTTATTTTCCTGTCTCCCATTCTCACCTGAAACCTGAATCTGATGGTGAACGTTGAACTGAAAGAGATGCTTCAGGAACATTAATTTAACACCAATAATATATAAAACACCACCAAAATTAATAGAAACCAAAGAACATGAAACAGAGGAACCAAGGATGTATTTTAAAGACCTGCAGACTTCTGTAAGCTGTTATTAGATTCTTGTTTTAACATCCTCAAAATGGTGGTTTCCACCAAACTAAGCACCTGTTAGGAATGCCAACAGATGTTTGTGAAAATATTGCATTTTGGACAACGCTCTCAGGCATGTGTGGGACAGCTGGGTGCCCTGTGCAGGGCCAGGAGTGGGACTGTACTAGCAAGAGATTATTCAGTGGCATTGAAAATGTGAGTTGACATTTTTGCTCTTTTTAAAAATTAATTTGAAAAAGTTTATTTTCAGCTCCTTTAAAGTACTGAGAAATCTGTTACTCCAGTTCAGAACTTCCTTTTCAGCTGAATTCCTCTGTAAAGCAGTGGCTGCATTTAATGCTATGTATGTGTGACCAGAAAAAATTGTCATACCCCAAGCCCAACATTACACATACACATGAAACCTGGTAATGTCACGACAAACACATGTTAACAGTTTAAGTTTGCTTCCTCTACCTTCCTCCTGGGCTTCAAGTGAGCTAAATACACACTTTAAGAGCCATGGCACCTGGCTCTTTCATTATTCCCCTGGGCAGGGCCTCCTGGGTATGGCCTTTTTTAACTTTTACCTTTTTTAACCAGTTCTGATGACTCAACACTGATGGAGGCCAACACATGCCATCAATTCCTGCATGGAGATGCCAACTGAAATATCAGAATTAACATGCACCAGAAAAGCAGCCCCAAAGCCGTGGGTTCCCCAGCTCCAGGAAAGCCATGAGACTGCAAGTCCCTGTGCTGCTCCCATTCAAAGGGCAGCAGATGGACATTCAGGCAGTGATGAACAAGGTGTGTGCCTCACTGTGCTGTGATCACAGGCCCTGAACAGAACTGGCTTAGCATCTGAAGCCAGTCAGGCTGACATGGCATGATAGCCAGGGAAGGCCCTGGCTGCACAGTGCTGTATCCATGGTTAGGGGTTCACCTGGGCACAAGCCCGGGCTGCCAGGGCTGCCAGTCACCAGCACAGCCATGAGCCTCTAGAGGCTCCCATCACTCCTGCTAAAGCTGGCCAGCTTTAGCCCTCATAGCATCCCCATGGCCTCCTCTGGACTTGGTCCAAGTCCTTCCTGTGCTGAGGACTCCAGACCTGCAGGCAGTCCTGAGGGTGGGGTCTCAGGAGAGCAGGGTGCCATGTATTATATGGATAGGAAGGGAAGCTCTTCCCCTCTACATCTCCTCTAGGCTCCTCTGCCGAAGCAATGAATGCACTGAGCCAAGAAAGAAGCGGCACCTTCACCTGCCACCCTCAGATTTCTGCTCCTCCACCTCCTCACCAGCAGCCACCCAACCCTCCCTGCACTGAGAAAACCTCTGCTCAGAGCACCTGCAGGAACAGCCACCAGCTCCTGCTTCCTCCACACCTGCCTTCCCCTGACAGTTTTTCCTTTGTGGCTGTTTATTCCCCTTCCCCCAGATAATCACACAAACTCATTTAGAAAACAAGAATAATACATATACAGAGAGCAACATACCAGAAAACACAGGAAAAACCTCACAAGACAAAGACTAGGGTAGTTCAAACACCACAAATCTGTTCCTTGGACTTGTTTTAATTTTTCCTGCCAGGCAAATTTCCTCTACCAGGCAAACTTCAAAGTGCCACCCCAGTGACACTCATAGCTCCAGTACTGTCAAACCACACAGTCAAGCATTGGGTGTGACTTACCAACATCATAAATACTTCTGGATTTATATTAGAACAGAGGACACCAGGTAATTCTGCTGTGATAGCTGACCATAACTATCACAATCCTTTTGAGAGGGCAGGATTTAGATGATTTTTCTTTTGCTGGCTACCCCATTAGCATCAGTGCTTTCCTTCTTTATGGACCAGCTACTGCTGAAATGAAACTCAGTCACAGGGCAGACTCAGAGCTGGCTGCCAACACGAGCAGGTATCCATCTCTTTTGTCACTTCTGTCCAGTTTGCCAAAACCCCAAAGCTTTTAGGCACTCCTGAAGAGATTTGTGCATGCTTTTTCAATTCTCTGAAAAACTGTTCTGCTGTTCAGACCAAGGCAATATTGAATAGTTTCAAACATAGATTTCATTTTTTATTATTTTCTCAATCCAACAGAGAGGGAAGACACAGTGAAGGGGCTATGGCTTGGGTTTGGCATCGTGGCTGTGTCCAGCGTGGCTGCTCCCAGCAGCACACCCTGGAAGCCTACAAGCCAGGAAATGCCAGCAGAGGTTGAGATGCTGCTGAGGGTGTCCAAGCCCCCAGCACACGTCACCCAGGGACACAGACCTGTGTGTTCTCAGAAACAACCTCACTACGCATTGGGAACATGTTTCAGCTTTTTTGGATAATGTTTTTTTCTGTAAAACCCATGGAGCTACACATAGCATGGAAATAGAAAACATTTATGGCAAGCCCTTCATTCTCAGGCATCTCCAAATAGCATCTTTAAGTACACAAAATTCAGTTTTCTTTCCACAGGAGGCAGCTTACTTTCCTAAGCTTATTCCTTGACTAATGCTAACCAGAATGACCTGTAAAAAATGATTATTTCATCATATATTCACAAAGATCACAGAGAGAAATCACTCAGGCAGTTTGACCACAGTTCTTTCTAATATTTCCTATTGCATTTCAAACTGTTGCCAATGAGAATCTACCTGCATTTCCATGCTTCATAAAACCATTTGAAAAGGAACATTTCAATGCTCCTGTGATCCAATCGGACGAAGATTCCTATCCTCTTGAAAGGCCCCCCAATTTCTAATATATTCAACCAAGATTTGCAGGCAAATGGACTGGTTGATCTAAATTTCACAGAAACAAAGCAGAATATAAAGTTTTCTTTTGCATCCCAGTTGCATTATTACTGTCTACACTTCTGATAGCAGAGGATGAAAAGAAAACTACTCACTCTTATTAAACAGACTACCAGTTTCTCTTCCATTCCCAGCCTTAAACAGTAGCCTTCACTTAGTTAAAATAGAACATATTTTATTCACAGTAAATAATTTGCTGCTGGTGGTAGGAGTCTTGAGTAAAAAAGGGATAACTCAGGGAAGTGAGTCCTCTGTTCCAGGGGGGAAGAGGATTTCAAGTCAGGCACACAACTCCCCTGCATATTCGTAAGAGTGGATGAACAGTAAGAGAAAAATTTTAAAGTAAAAAATGTAGTTTTCTATTTAAATGTATAGTTTGGGATTTTTTTTAATTGTTTCATGTATTTTTCGTTGTGGGACAACTCCCTTCACTCCCACTCCTGTATGAAACCCTTTAGGAAGGCATTTCTCTTTACAATAACCCCCAGAGACAAGGCAGAAGTAAAGGTACAAATCCTGCCACCCCCAGCCCCTCATTTCTAATCATCGCAAGGGACCACTTTTCCCAAAAAAATGACAGCTTTTCCCAAAACTAAGCCTACATGAGGCAGTCTGCCCTAACAGCTCCATATTAGTTTATTCCAGTTTAAAAAAAAAACCACAAAAGGCATAAGAATCACCTTGTTTCCTACTTCTACAGCCTTTATTTCCAACATAAAACCTTATTATAACCTCCCCTGATGGGCTGGAAATCTGCTTACTGCTCCTTTTTTTTTTGTCACAAAGGCATTTTTGATCAAAAGAGGTGACAAAAGACGGTGTTACCAGAAGAACTGAAGAAATAGAGCCTTAGCTTCAGATTTTTTCTTGGAAAGCTATTTTTTCCATCCTTTCTGTGATTTTCCAAGTTCTTTTTGTCTTTCCAGTTGACTCAGCTGTGATTCAGGTGTCACATCTCCCCACGGAGCTCATCTCTCCAACACTGACACACAGGTCACTTTGTCCAGCTG
Source organism: Thryothorus ludovicianus (assembly GCA_013397245.1). NCBI lineage: Eukaryota > Metazoa > Chordata > Aves > Passeriformes > Certhiidae > Thryothorus > Thryothorus ludovicianus. The sequence continues at coordinate 191,563 of VZTB01012128.1, read as the reverse complement.
TCCACACTAGGAGTCCTCTCACACTGTTCCCTTCCTCCTCTGGCCATTTCTCTCCCAACACCATGCAGCCCTCTTCTCCTTCAACTTCAATTTCCCCTTTAGGGAACAGAGGGTACAAAGAGCAGAATGATGCCGAACTCCCAAACCAACCCTTGTCAAACTCTTCCATGTCATACCTGCCACCTGCAGTGTCCAGTGCCATCTTCATGGCCAAAACACTGAACAAAAACTACACCAGCAGTGTTTGCCATCTGCCCTTGCATCTCTGCTGCAGCCAGCACAGTCCTTACGAGGACCTCATCCCCCAAATCAGCTCAGGTCTCACCCACCCCAGGGCTCCAGCTGATGCCACTCCTCCATGCAACAAGGAATGACACGAAATGAAGAGCAGGGAATCCCAACCTCTCCATGTTCTTGGTAAATCACCTCCAAAATACTTCAGTCAGCTCTGCTGATTCCCTGGAACAACTGCCATGGTTGAGAAAGACACAAACCCTCTAAGATCCACTGTACTGAGACAGGGACATTCCTGCTGTTCTCACAGTGACACACTGCCTTCTCTACAGGCTTTGAAACAGAGACACCAAGACTGCAGGAGGTAACATACACTCTAAATTGATACTAAGAGATGATTTAAATAAGTAAAATAACCACTTGTTTCTCCAGAGATACAGGTGGGCAAAACATTCACATAAAAACTTCCAACTTCTGCAGCCATCTAAGGGGAAAGACACCAAAATGTTTCAAAAAGCACATCAAAAGAAAGGAAGAAGTGATTTTACAAAATCTGTGCCCCTCCCCACCATTTTATGGAAATCTTCAGTTTGGTTTACTAGCAGCAATTCTGACTTATTTTACAAAAACTGTTAGGGTCTTGAGTAGACATTGCTTACTCCTGAGCTGGCTAAAAGTATTACTGAGTAAAAGCATTACTTACTCACTCAGGAACCAGCAGGTACCAAAGCAGATGGACTGGTGAGGTTCCTGCTTTGGTACATTTCACCTCACCAACAGCTACAGAGCTACTACTGCTACAGGATTTTTTCCTTTCTATCCCAAAAAGGCAGTGGTTTGCTATCCAGATCTAGTTCTCTTGCTTTTAGGGAATTACAAAACAGATCCTCGTTGTTATTTTTCTCTATTTTGGCTCAATTTGCAGTCTTCCAAGAAAATGAACTCAGCAAAAATTAATAGTCAAACAATCTCCAGTGAGAAGGAAGAGGTTTGGAAACCCAGACCCGGGTGGGCCAGAATGGTGAACCGGAATTCTGTATGTGTGCTCATTCCTTGTCATGCTGGCCCTGTGTCAGCCCTCAGCAGCACTGAACACAGACATGATGCACCTGCAATGGCTTTGTCCTGCTGCTGAGAACAGGAAGGGACCAGTGGGGGCTTTCCAACTCCCTATTGTAGGTTGTAGGATACTTAGACAGCATTTCTGAGCATGGTATTGCCCAACAAGCAAGGGTCAGCACACTCCCCAGCTGTCCCCTCTCCCAGCTCAGGACTCCAATTCCACTCAAACAATGGCTCCCAACCAGCTACCAGCCCCTGTTCTGAGGAAGGTTAATATTAAATAGCAAAAAGAAAACTTTACTAATAGTTGAAACTGAAGTTGAGCAACAGGTGATAACAATAGTATTGCTGTGTATTGCTGTTTATAAGCAGTTTTAAAAATAGATATTTTTATATATATTGCTGCCCATATATCCCTTAAGATTATTCCAAAGGACAATTAAAAAAAAAATTGATTTAGTGAATGAAAAGAGCTGGACATTTATAGAAAGCATTTATCTGGAATAATTTTAGTCTATGTCCTCCTCCACATCTGAGTTCTGCAAAGGCTGTCAGACACATAGCAAAAGGTATGTCCTTCAAGGAGGGCCACTTACTCCACATGTCTCATTCTGCATTTGCATGGGGTTAGCCTTTGGCTCCATGTCTTGCCTTTTTTGGTTCTGCTTCAGTTGGTTTAAAGAAGGTTTTGTCTGTGCAGCTCCAACAGTTTTGCTCGTCCACTGGTCCACCAGCTTGTGCAGGTCGTCTGTGAACGTCCCTTTCTTGTTGTTACTGTTGTTGGCCTGAACCTGCAGCGTCGACTGCGGGAGGGGCTCAGGACACGTCACCAGGCTGTTGGTCGAGGATCCTGGAAAATCACACAGAGTGCTGAGATGGTGTCTCTGCCTCATCCTTGCAGCTCAATCCCCTTCTCGCCTACTGCCACCCCAATGGTGGCTTCTCAGATCTCTAATCCTCCGCCCCACTCCTGGTTGCAGAACACCTTTGCTTAAAGAAATGGTCCAAGTCCAATGGGTTTGCATTTTCTATCACATCATGTTACTTTGGCCACTAATTTGTCTTGGGTGAAATTAAGGACAGGGCCAGGAATGCAGCCCCATAAAGCTGACATCCCATACAACATCTCCTCCAAGACTACCACGAGGAAGAGGGAGGTGGGACGTATTGTTAACACTGCAAGCATTTATAAAACGAATTTACCATTTATTTTATTTGCAAAAGTTTATTGTTTTCCTGGAAAAATGTCATTGTCATAGAGGTTACAGGCAGGGCTGGTTCCTGTGCCTTAAAGGCTCTGGGAGCCCATCACCTCTCTTGATGAGGACCATTCACATGGCTATTTGCATATTTTGGGGGGAAAAAACCCCATCAGGACCATGAAAGTATAGAAGAGAAAGAAGAGAGAATGTAGTGGGCAGGGTGAATGTTTGAGATAGAGAACTTTTGGTATAGATAAAGGCAGTCAGGAAGAGTATTGATAGAGATTTAATTTTGCATGTTCACTTATTTCTAGAAGAAATAGTTAAAAAAAAATTCTGTCCTTTTTCTGCTTAGTGATTACAAGTCTGACACAGCAAGCTCAGCAGGGAACTGCAGCTGAAGGTGTCTGAATCTGACCTAAGCAGTAAATATAAAGTAACTTCTCAACTAACATATTTGAAACAGCTAAAGATTGGAAATAAAGACCATCTCTCCAAGCAAAAAGTTCATAGAACTGTAGTAAAATTATTATATAAGCAAACATGAACATTGAGTATTTTCTGTTAATCATTTACTAGCCAATGAAACCAAGTACACGAATTAATCCTACAATTATATAAAATACATTAATAGCTTTAAATGATCATGCATTCAACCTGCAATGTCACTTCTAAGTGAATATTGCTCAATTCCTTTTCCTTTGCTTGGGATAAAAGTGAGAAAAGTAAGGATTTTGCGAGGAAAGCTCTTCAATTGGTGTTCAATATTTCATGCAGCTCAGGGGGGCTAGGATGGTTTTAAGTTATCAATTCCTCCAGCAGAGAACTGCAGTCATATAAAGGTGTGTATTTCAGAGACAGACACTGGACCCAGTTTCCTGGCCGCATGCGTGCACGGTCTCACACACAGAACACCACAACATCCTTGCAGCATGCGAGTCTCCCAAGACACCACAACACATGCATTATTCTCAAAGTATCACAATTTATACTGTCTAGTTTCATATAAGTGCATCAGCTCTAGTTATTAAAAAACTAGCTTTTAATAAAAAATAATCATAATAAAAAAGCAAAGAACATCCCATGCCATGAAGGAAATACTGAGAAACAAAAATGGGATAGTTACTACTACTGTGATCTTTGCCTAGACATAGTCGTTTCAAGGTGGACCCTACAAGGTAAAACAATACAAGACACACAGAATTAGGTAAGACTAAACACAACAAATCAGACGGACAAGCTTCTGTACTTTTAAGCAATCAAAAAGTAGTTATTATGCAAGAAAGGACAGACAAAGTCAGCAGTTCAGGTGAGTAAAGGAAGCCTAAATAACTGGACAGCTCAAACCTTTCTCAATGTGCAGCCATTTAAAAGCTTTGGAAAGTACCACAGCATGCCAAAAGCAAAGGCTCGTGACTTAAAGATACATTTGTTTGGGGTTTTTTTAGTCAGTTAGTTTTAAAATTTATTTAAAATTTATTTTCTTTATTTTCCTTTTTTTTTTTTTTTCCAAATTGCCTTGGTTTTCTAATAGAAGGTTTTGATTTGTTTCCTATTAATGTAGGAAATAATGTCAATTTATTTTGTGATTGGAGGCCAAAAATGCTTTCAGGAACAAGTCAAGCTAGTCTGGCTGCAAAGACAAACCACAAAACAACCCTAAAAATCTTGTTTTACAAGTCCAAAAAGATACATTGTTCTGCAGGTCTGAGGCCAATTATTTCCAAACCATTTATTTGTAGGATTTGTGTCTAAATGTGAGAATCTGAACTTCAATTGAATGGAACTGTGAATGAGTTTCCCTTATGCCTTGTCCAAGTGCAGAAAAATAAGTCACCAGGGTCGCCGAGTTTTAATTTAACTATGTGGTTTTTTCATTGTTGTCTCATTCCATCCTTCATCATGATTTTACAGTCTGTTGATAGATAGCAGAGTGCCAGAAGCGTGCCGAGACCGCAACTCGACTGTCAGATCTTGCCAGACATCGGCACCATTGCTATTTTGGTGCCAAATTTCCTGAAAGGTATTTTGGACTTGATAAGAAGAATATTGTTATGGGATGGGCGAGATGAGTGTCTGACATGGGCTATGGTGGGTTCATTGGGAAGAAGTACTTGGAATCATGAGCAAAATCAGACTGGGGGAAAAAGGAAGATAGAAGATGGATGTGCTTTTTCTCTAGAGTAAACAGTAGTGTAACTTTTTGTTACTGTGCCAGAAATGCAGCTTTAAACTCAGAGATTGCAGGTCCAGGCTGATACAGGCCCTGAAGGAATCTTCAGAGAAGGAAGCAATTTCAGTCAGAGACTGAGGAAGAGAAAGAAACGAGGGAGGGAGGAAGTAAGGGAGGAGAGATGTTTGTGCTTAGATATGGGTGGCATGACGAACAGAAGCTTGCTTTTAAAGAATTTCTTATTATTTCATATAGTTCATACAGGTTTCTACCCTGGGAAAATCAGAAGAACATGACTACAACAATACAAGCATGACCAAGTTCAGTTCTCATCTCAAAGCTCAGATAGTAAACACAGTCAACATTCCTAACTCCACCATCTGTCTTGTATTTTTATATCTTTTGCCCTCTTTTCCCTCTGATATACCTTACCTTGACTATCCCAAAGTTAGCTACCAACTCCCTCAATGGAAATAAGTCCCCACAATGGCAGTGGCCACGGAAACAATCCTAGAGGCTATTTCCTGCTATTTCCTCCAGCAACAGGCACTTCTTAGCACAATATGAATGCAAATGAAAGCAATTGCCTGTGAGAAATAAAAGCAGGCAGCTGACTGCAGTACGTGCTCGAATGCATGTAAAAACACCTTAATCACCAACCCCTCTGCTTCCTGCACCCCCAGGCACAGGTTTCCCAGGACCTCAGGTGCCAAACCCAACCCTGGGAAGTGACAGAGGGCAGGGATACTCAGCACACTTAAACACCTATGCAAGGGGCACCAGTTCTGAGGAAAATATCACAGGAGAGTCAGGCATCAAGAAGAGAGCTGCTTCTTCCAGCAGCATCACTCCAGTGTGGGGCCTGGCAGAGGGCAAACATGGCCTAAGCAGCGAGACTGTTTCAAGCAGGGACTGACAGTCATCAGCCACGGCTGGTTATGAACTCAAATTCAATTAAAAATTCACTTTGTAGATCTAATTCACCAGATTAATTGTATTACTGCTAAAATTAACATGTTTAAGAACTGCAAATTTAAAGAGACGAATCATAATTAAGATTTAATGTAAGACTGCAAAAGTTCAGCAGAGCATTTTACCTCCAATTCACATCTCTTATCTGAGGAATTAAATTGCTATTATATCATGCAGAACAGAAAAAATTACTGCCCCGTATTTGCACTAACAGCTGCGAAAAAGCTAGAAAGCTACAAAAAATGGAAATGGCAATAAACTGCGAGACCATTTCCATAATTGCATATGCACATCGAGTATATGAATTGCTACAGACCTGGCAAAAATTGCATTACACAAGATTCCAAGCCTAAGCCAAATGGAGCTTTAAAAATTCCACTCATGATCAGTGGAAACTCTTCCCTAGGGCATCCCTGCAGTTTAACCCAGGAAAGGAACTCAGGATAAAATTATACCAAAGGCCATCAAAAATATTTTATTTCATGAAACACAGAAAGGTGAAGTCAATATTAGGCATGGGCAACAGATCAAAAGGTCCTGAAGAACACTGTGAAAGTGTTCAAGTCCATTAGATCTTGTAACCAGAGCAAGATCCTTGTGATACTGTCTTTAATCCATCTGAACATTTATTTTTAAAGTTGCTGCCAACTTTTCTGCCAGTGCAGCAGGTTTCCTTCTGGCATATCTTGCCTCACCAAAGGGCTGGTTTTCCTTAACCAAACATACAGATTCGGAGCGTTTCTGAAAATGCACCACAATGTTTCCCAACAGCTCTCAAACAAAAAAAATACCAGGGAAACCTTGACTTCGGGAATAGACACAGGACTCTGAACTGTCTGGAGGTGTCACCAAGGTTCTGGCACTGGACAGCCATGTCTCAGCCCTGTACAAGTGCATAGAGGATGGAATCCTACCTGTAATGGTTTGGGTGGGAAGGGACTTTACAGCCCATCCAGTTCCACCCCTTGCCATGGACAGGGACATCTTCCCCTATCCCAGGGTGCTTCAAGCCCTGTCCGACCTGGCCCTGGACATCCCAGGGATGGGGCGTGGATGCAAACATGCTGAGCACCTAATCCAAATGCTTGTCTTTGCCTGCCTTTTGTGTCCACTGACATCCCTTCCAGAGGGAAAGGAACATGAGCCAGCTGGTACTGCCAACATCATCACCTTCAAATAATAGAATCAAAGGAGGGTTTACATTGGAAGACACCTAAAAAGCCCATCTTGTTCCAATCCCCTGCCATGGGCAGCGATACCTTCCACTAGACCAAGCTCCATCCAACCTGACCTTCCTCAAGCACTGTTTTTCCTGACGCTCCAGTCACAGCTGCTCTGGATCCCAGCTCCACAGAACATCCTGCTGTTTGTCCTGCCCACTGCTGTCCCAGCCCCAGCCACCCTTGGGAAGGACAGGAATGCACACAGCCCCAGCCCTTCACTCATACACACACCCCACCTGCTGGGCTCATGGAAAACAAGGTGGAATAGGCTCCTGCCCCACCAAACCTGCCCACAGCTCAGCCGTGGGGACCTGCTGAGCACCCCAGCTGAGAGGAACCCCTGGAAACCAAGCTGTGCTCTCAGCACTGGGACCCTCAGGGCTGACCTAGGATTGCAGTGCCACGTTCAGTGCCTGAACTGCGCCCATCTCTGCTGGGACTCAGCCACAGGGGAGGCCAAACCTCCCCCAGCACTCACCCAGAACCAGAGAGAGCACAGAACAGAGGCTGAGAACAGAAAGCAGTTACTCATAGTGAGTTATCTAAGTATCAGGAAACTTCATGATTCAAAGGATTTACATATTCCCTTGGTTTCATTCACAACATCCACGCACCCAAACAATTTTAATACACTAGATTTTAATTTCCATCTCCCAGACTTTTTGCATCCTGCTAAACAGTAATTGCATGGAAGATTATTGAAATAACTTCTTGGAATTACATGTGCAGAAGAAATTACTGTGGCCACTATAACACCAAACAGGAACATTTGGGAGCTGAGAATTCCCCTCAGGTTCTCAGAAAAAAATCCCTAAATGTAAAAATGTCTCATGACTTCACCAGTCATTAAAAGCTTACATGATAATAAATTCTGTAAATGTCAGTCACCTGAGTGGGCTTTCAAGAAGCTCAAACAAAAAAATCAAGATTATTTTTTAAAATACTGTTTATTCATAAAATAAGGAGGAGTGTATTGGAGTGGTATGGTGCCTTTGACCTGACCCACTTGGATAGTAATGAGCAGTGGAGAACTCCAAGGGGAGATTTGATACTACTGTAAACCCATAGTTATTTAACCGAACACTTTCTCAAGAACATTATCAGCACTTTAAGGTTAAATGTAAGTGGCCTATAGTACCTGTTCAGCACAACATATCTTTATTGTACAAGCAAAATCTGTTTGCCTAAAAAGCAGCATCTAAAATTCGGTAAAAAAGTCTTAATTTTTTCATTAAATAGCTTGATATTGTTTGGTGGAATTGCCAATTACTTTAGATGTCAGACAAATAGGGTACAAATAGAAGGTGCACAGTTATTTGAGACAAAACCCCTGGATCCTAACAATCCATTTCCAAGTACCATCTGAATATCTGATATTGCTTTTTACTTATTTATGCTTTGATGAACTGCTAATTGACTTCATCTCTGAGGTCACATAAGGTCATAAGAAAATAAACTGAGTCAAGTGCTTCAGCCAGATCAGTTTACACAAAAAGTTGATGGGACTCTCCCTTAGAGTAACCAGATCTTCCTGCAGCTTATGAGTTCATCAAAAATTGCTCACTTAAACTAATTAAAGTGACTGCATGGGGAAAAGCCCACCTGGGACAGAGATTTGGAAAGAACTAGCTGGAGCACTGTTGTCTCAGCATTTCCACATGCAAAGAGCGAGGAAAAAAATTAAAGAAAATAGAGTGGATATAAACAGTACTGTATATCGAGTTAATACAGCCCTTGTATGGAAGTTATACCCTCCAGTGACCTTCTAGAATTGTATCAGCTTGCTACATGCATGTCTTCAGAGTCCAAACATGTGTGAAAGAGACCATTCGTCTAGAGAAGGATGGATTTCGTTTTGTTGTCGCTGGAACCGGGACAGCAGACATGTACATTTGCCACATTGCAAATAAAATTACTTCAACAGAAATCACATAAAGTACAAAAGCTTTGATAAGTCCAGGGTAAAATTTATCATCAGGCTATATATAATAAATGATGAGATCTTCCACACATGCTTTTGGTGCCCAGGCATGAGCCAAAAGCAGTGCAAAAAAAGCTTTCACATGAAAAATTAATATAAATAAGGTGTGTTCATGACAATTACTTAAAAGAAAGAGAAAAAGAAAGAAAAGATGGTTCAGAAAAAGGGGCATCCTGCCAAACATATTAGAGATATAAACCATGGAATTGGAAAAAGGGGGTAAAAGAAAGATGGACTGTGATAAAATACAAAAGAACAAATACAAACAGATGGACAAAGACACAGGTCCACTGAGGAATCTGGTACGAGGTTTGCTACTAGATTTATAGGTCACTCTCTCAGACGTTTGGTGGAAAACCGTCCAGCCTGTAAATGAATATAAAGGGAAGAAAACAAAGACACTTATAAAGTACAAGTAGCTGTGATCAGATGTCCTAAACCATCAGTCAAATCAACTTTGTTAGTTAAACCTCCACATCTCCCCCTTAACTTTGCCAAAGAGGAGCAAGTTCACTGACCATACACAAAGGATGCAATAACAGCAGAAGAGGACAGATAGATATTTTGCAGATTAGTTTGGCAGGATGTGCAATGAGAGGAAGGTATTTTAATCATCATAGTAACTTCCCATATGCATGGCAACAAGATCAGTCAAAGCCTATGACAGGGGCAATACACAGAGGTCTCAGAGCTGGGGTCTTGGGAGCACAGCCAGTCTACAGTCCTGTGACTGGGACTCCAAAATTAAGCAAAGTGAACCCCTCATAGAAAGGAAACATAACTTGGTCCCCTGGGTTTGGTTTTCTTTTAATTTTATTTTCTCTCATGCCCAAGACAGCTTGGTAGTTTATAAAGAAGGACCTGAGGTCTAGCAGAATCAAGGGGCTAAAAAAATGAAATAAAGCAAACACTCTCCTGGCCTTCTGTATCTATTTTGTTTTTTAATTTTTTCTCAGGAAATCTGTATGGCAGACTCCAGAGAAGGTATTAGGATAAAAACACTGCTGACAAAACTGAAAGATATTTCTTTCCTAAGAATTAGGGATGTCTTGGGCATGCCTTCTTGAGTGTTGGTAACACTCGGTAAGATACTTAAATTTTGCTCTTCACATAATACTGCAATGCTCTTTTTAAAGATAAGCCAGTAATCTGGATTGCCAAAGGTTCACGTTCCTCTATCACTCCTAAAAGGTTCAAGCCTAAGGGAAGGGAACTAATTTTAGCATGTGCTGGAAGAGACACGAAGCAGGTGGCAGGAAAATCACCTTGGCCAGAGCTTGCGTTGGCATCGGCTGCATCGGGGCCCAGGCCGGAGCAGATGTCAGAGGACAGAGAGGCTTTGACAGAGCAGGGCTGCTGGGTCTGCACAGCCCTGCCCAAGCTGGGGGCTGTGCCCAGAGGCACTGCGGCGGCTTCAGGGGAGCCCAGCTGCAAGTTACTGCTCTCTTTGTGGGGCGAGTCTTTAGAGTCTGAAAGGTTACCTGAAAGAGCAAACAAACACAACACATGCAATGGTAAAAGCTCGAAAAACTCTGAATAAAAAACCCCTGCTTAAAAATATCTTGATCCCAAGAGGAACAGCTGTTCAGCGTTCTGATGTATTGGGTGGAGCACAGACTTTGGGGACAGCCTGCACCAGAAAATAATCCACACCTCCTATTGCTGATCCTGTTTCTCCAAGAAGTTCCTGGAGCACATTTGAATTTTACAGTTTCTCCCCTATGTTATCAGAAGCCTCAGAAGGAGCACTGCAGGAATAAAGAGAGAGCTACTGGGGTGCTGAGGAGGAGGACGAAGGCACAGAATGACAAAGCAGGACACAGAGGTCTTCTCTCCCACACCAAAGATTAAATTAAGCAAATGGAGAAGAATAAAAAGTAGCAGCAAAGACACAAGGAACTTTATATTTATAGCTGTTTTAGTATAATTATCATTGCCACTGTTGGATGCTTCTGCTGAAAAATTCAAGTAACATATGATTGCAAAGGTATTTTGGTTTTTAAGCCTCTTTACATGAAATATTTGTGTAGACAAAAGTACAGATAGAGACATTTATCTAGATATCTACAGCTAAGTATCAATATATAAATACCTATGTAGAAGCACAGACAGTATCAAATACTGCTTCAGTCCCTGTGGGCAAGAACACTCAGTCTCAAGGGCCGTAGAACTTCTTGCCTCTGAATATATTTGTTTTTCTCAACTCAGCTGAAATCCTTAGCGAATAGCAAATTTGTCCTCAACACCTGTCTATAAAGATAGATGCAACAAAATTCAAAGGGCTCCTATGGTGCAGTAATATCCAAAACAAGAGCCACCAGATCTGAAATAAAAGAGTGAACGCTGGAAATGCTGCTGCTCCCCCAAATAACAGTATGAACCTGGCTGAAGAAAAATTACGCGTATTCTATTCCGCATTTTGCTGAAGAAATAGGTACTGGGGTTTATCAATATTTCCCAGGTAAATTACATTTTTGTACTTTTCCAAGAGATAAGAACTCAAGACTGTAGTGCTGAGTGAAAATCACACTACTTCAGATGGTCAAAGCATCCACCATGATTTTGTAACTGCTTTTACCTCCCATCCTTCAGGGGAGCAAATGCAATCCCATCTTTTATATATGGTATCTTGGAGGAAAAAGCAAACATCAATAAGATACAGCACCTAATCAACAGAGCATAACAGCACCTAAGAAGTGAATACAATCATCAGTAAATGGCATGTGAAGAATGGAGAAGATGCAAACAGGCTGTTTTCCAAATTAAAGTGGAATATTATCCTTCTGGCAAGCACTGCAGCCAGTGAAGAGCAGGCAGGTATGGCTCGCCACCGGGAGCTGGGACAAAAGTATGCCAGCTCAAAACCGACAAAAATTCCATCCTTTCCAGCAGACCCAGCCATCACACAGCAGAGCCACAACTGACACAAGCAACAGGCAAAGAGAAGCATCCTGTGTACGTACTTGTGCTTGATGTTCCACTCCTGAGCTGCTGGACCAGAGGGTTTAAGAGTTTTCCGGCTTTCAATTTGTTTTTGCTGGTTCTTCGGCGCCGGCCACTCGGTGGGGCGGAGTGAAGGAAGCCCAGGTTGGGAGGAAGGGGTTTCCCCAGCCGAATATACAGTGCTTCTATCTCATTCTTCTGCTGTGTCTGCAGCTCAGCAATCTCTTTCATATGCCTAAAATAATAAAAGGATTCTGCTAGCAATGTATTTGATAAAGCACCAATATCCTGAAAACATAATTAATTGTAAACGAAGAAAAAAAACAGTTGTTTGTTATAAAACAATCAGCTGCTCATCATCAAGTACACAAAGATACAACAATCTATCTGTGGTGACTCCCCATCCCTGGAGGTGTCCAAGGCCAGGCTGGATGGGGCTTGGAGCAATCTTATATAATAGAAGGGCTCCCTGGCCATTGCAGGGATTGGAATGAGATGATCTTTAAGGTCCTTTCCAACTCAAAATATTCTGAGATTCTAGGAGCTATTCTTCTAACTGGAACTCGCAGGTAAGGCAAAGCACAGCAGGATGCACAGTGGGGGAAGGTCCTGCCTAATTAGCCCAGAATCAGTCTATTCCTTACAGCTCCGCTCATCCTAAGCTGAGCTGCTGCCAAGGTATGATAACACAAGCTTCCCTCGTGTCACTTGCAACCCAACATACTTTTCTCTCAGGTTCTGCAATTCTTTCTTCATATCAGCATCTTCAAATTCTGAGTCATTGTCACTGCTCATGTAGGACGACTGCGAGTGGAAGGATGTGATGTTGATGGTAGGAATCTTTGCACCTTGCCCATTGGGCGACTCTGGGCCAGGGGAGCCACCTTTGCCAGACCTCTGCAGAAAAGCAGCTGCTTTTTTAATTAAGTCCGTAGCTGTGCTGCTGCTGGGGGGGGAGAGCTGTGCAGCTGCAGCAGCTGCTGGCTGCTGTGGGAAGGGCTCGTCGGCCGAGTCACTCGAGGCCTGGTCGCACAGGACGTCCACGGAAGAGGCCGTCTGGACTCTGCGGACAGCAGCCTTCATGTCCGGGCTGGAGGGCAGCTCATCCAGGTACACGTCTGGGGGCGCCGAGAACCTCAGGCAGTGAGGTGCCGCTAAAGTTAATTCATCTTGAGTGCTGATGACAGAAAACCTGCCAATGGTTTTGGCTGGCGTGCTGCTCTCCTGAGTCTCAGCCTGTTTTCCATAGGAACCAGAGCCTGGGGAGCCATCCCTGTGGAAGTTACTCATCGCCCCATCTGCTGTCGCTTGCCGCGTTATGCTCTCCATGTGTAAGAGCGAAGCCATCCTCTCTGCCTCCTCGCTCCTCTGGAAAGGCTCCATCTGTGGAGCTGTGCCTGATGATGGAGGTGAAACCTGGAGAAAATAGGAGAGCTTAACGAAAGGAATTGTAACAAGCAAGCAGAAAACAGCTCCTAGTTCTGGTTACCTGAAGGAGGCCTTTTCCTGGTGCAGCAGCGATGCTTGTGGCTGGACCTGTTTTAAAGTTGGGAAAAAAATATTTACGTCTGGAACACTTTAATATAATAAGAGCCAATGTTTTGATTGTGATAAACTGAAGTGTACTACTGAGGAATAATTTAAACCTCAATCTTTCTAATACAAGATTGAAAACGCAGGAGGCAATAGCAATGGCAATACAAAATATCTGCAGTTAGGCAGATCTAGTGTGGGGCTGACAATTCTGTGTCTCTGAAACTTCATAGCTGAAGGTCTGTCAGGATTTTTCTCACAAGGGAAAGCTTCTCACTTTCCCAAGAGAAGTCCTGCAGATAAACCTCCAAACAATATTCTTTCTCAAAATAACAGGTGATACTTTTCATCTCTGTTTTCATAACATAGAATACATTGTTTCTCTTACTTAGCCAATGGTAATAGAGAAGGTGGTGTTCCTATTCACCAATCACTTTTCACTTAGCCAAGTGCCTTATATAAGGTGTTCCATTTTATTAAAAAAACTCGTTAACCTTCTGATCAACTGCAGCTAGAGTCTGTGTGCTTCTGTTTGTGATTAACAGTGACGATCTAGTGATTTGGGGAATTCAAACAATAATAGGTGTGTTGAATGACAGTGGTCAGTTAAAAATTTTTAAGGAGAAAAGGATGAAACCTGCATGGTACATTGAGCATAGTACATGAACATTCTGGTGCTCTCAGTGTCTCAGAGACATACAGGGCTGCTGAGCATGGATGGGCTGCTTCACCACTCCTGCTGCTGACACTCACTGATACTGAGCAGGGATGGTCGCAGGAGCATTACCTGTTCTGTCTGCTGACCCACCTCTTGCCTCTGAGGGATGAGCACTCACACCAGTGACTTCTGGATTGTCCAACTTTCAGTAAAAGGAAAAAAGAAACACAATTTCAGTCTTATTCACAGAGCAGAATGTGTTCTCCTTCCTTCACTTCCCCTTGCTGCCCTGGCACTATGAGAGAATATTGAACAAGTTCACAGTGCCTGTGGAGGGGGCCTTTCAAGTCTTGCCTCCAACTCTCCCTTTTTTTATTTTCCCTCCTTCCTTAGAAATAAAGCAATGGCAGCATTGCAGTTGGAACTGCAGCCCAAGCTACTGAAACCTAGTATACCATATATACACACACACGTTTGGGGCTTTGTTCTGGTTTGTTTTTCCAGCCAGACTCTACATTCCTCATCTGTATGTCTGTCTTCAAAAGTTCTATGTCTCTTTCCTTATTGGCACAGATTTTAATAGGACAAATTCCAATTACTGAAGAGACATAAGACCTTTCACAGAGAGAGAATTTTGTTTGCTGAAAAAAGTAATTTATCACTAGAAAACAACACGCTCTGAAAAGTGACTCGAGTACAGCTGCTTTCCTGTACCATACAGCACCACTCAAACAGTTGATAAGACTCCCTGCAGCTGATGCTATACAGAACAGGCTCAGGCTTGTTATCAGAAACACTACTTTTGAGTAAGATATAGAATCACAGAATGGTTTGGGTTGAAAAGGACTTCAAAGCTCATCCCATCCCACCTCCTGCCATGTGTAGGGACACTTCCCATTAATCCCAGGTTGCTCCAAGCCCCATCCAACCTGGCCTTGGGCACTACCAGGAATGGGGCAGCCACAGCTTCTCTGGGCAACTTGTGCCAGGGCCTGGAATAGACACTAAACTAGCACCATGTGCTGCAAATCTGATGATTTCAAAAACCTGGAATTTTATCTGAAAAAACCTAACACGGGACAGAGACAGAGTAACCACTGCCCCTGACCACCTGCTACCTCCTACCTTAAAGGCTTCTGTGGCAGTCTTGCTCTAGCAAGCTCAGGAGAAGACAAAAGAAACTATTACAGGAAAGAGAAGAAATTCCTGCCAATGGAATGTCTGCCTTTGGCTGCAGCATGTGGACAAGGCAAAGGCACTTGAAGTGTTTGCTTTATCCAGGCTGACTTGGAAGGCAGGAATCACAGCCACTGCCATTCATTTATACTTAAAATTGAAGCAAAATTGCCTTCATTAGAACTAGAATGACTATATCACGCATGTTTTACATTCTTAAATTACAAAGAAATTGACACATTTCTGCCTGCTTTGGACAGGACACAGGGGGAGATGAATTAAAGTATTATACAGCTTCTAAATCCAAAGGAAAAGTCTGGCTTTCACTAAAAAGCATTTCTGAAAAATGAGTTGGGATGCCTCTGACAAGAAAAATTTAAGCCAGTTTTCACACTGGAAAGCAATCAGCAGGCAAAGGTAACACACCCTGGAGCAGAGATATCAAATGTTTAGAGAAGCAGAAGATCTAGACGTGTCCTACCGCAGGAGAGTGGGTCCTGAGCTCTGCCCTGGGGCAAGCCCTAGTGGCTGGCTCTGAGGGGGTGAAGGGCAGAGTCGCTGGGGGACTGACCAGCAGTGGGCAGGGCAAGACCTCTGCGGGCACAAGGGGCATCAGTGGCTCAGCAGCAGCTTTCACCTCCTGGCTGGTGTCCAGGATGACACAGCCTGGCTCTCTCCCATCCACCGCCGCGGCAGGAGCCTGCTCTTCGGGAAAAGGTGATAAGGTAAATTCACTGTCGCCCTGTTCGGGTGGTACAGAGGTGTCCGGCGTCCCAGCTGATGCTGAAGAAGTTGGAACATATTCCTGGTACAGCAAATTGCGCAGCTTCTCATCAAGACTTTTAATCGTGTTGTCCACAAAGTCCACCCTGGGGGGTCCCTCCCCATCGGACTCGGCGGTGCCGGGGGGGTTCTGCTGCTGGAGCAGGCTGACTCCTGCCCCAGCGCCAGCCATTCCCGTGACACCCTGTGCCAATGGCAGCTGCTGGGACGTGGCCAGTGGCACCTGCGTGGGGCTCTGGAGCTGGGACCCCGCCAAGCCCAGAGCGTCGGGGCCAGCGACTGTGGAGAAGGTCTGGCTGCCGAAGGGCCCTGCACTGGGCTGGCCACCCTCCGGCAAGTGCAGCCCCTGCTGCTGCTCCAGCACCACGGCATCCGGCAGCACGGGCAGCGGCCCCGGCGGTACAGCCACGTGTGGCCCCACGCTGCAGCAGGCCATCTCCATGTCAGGCACACATGCTGGCTCATCCACCTGTGGCTGTGGGTTCGGGGCATCGGGGGGCTCCTCCAGCCGCGTGGCTCGGGGGGCCGCGGGGCCAGGCTGCGCGTACTCGAGCTGACCTCCGCCAGCCACCACAGGTTCCGTGATGCTGGGGGCAGATGCCAGCGTGGCTGAGGCTGGAAACTCTGGCTGGCTCCCTATGCTGGCAGGAGCTGCTGCAGCGGGAGCTGGTGCCAAGGACGGAGCGGCTCCAAGGGGGCTGTCACTGACCCCTGTGTGCAGGGGAAGCTGCTGGCCAGCCCTGTCCCCAGGCACTTCGGTCACTGCAGAGCTCACTGGCTGGTCATCTGACTGCTCCGGGTCTAGGGAGAACACAAACAAAAGGTGAACTTTTAAAGGAAAGGAAATCCCTGCCAAGCCCCCCAGTCAGCTGCAGGGACATCTCACTAGAGATTCTCACCAACAAACAGCTGTTAGGCACATCAAATGAGAATTACAAGATTAAGTAAAAAATATTTCACTGAAAAGCCCCTATAGTGATAAGAATTTCAGCTACCCCATAGCATAAGGTATAGCTAAAATACTGACACTTTACTGAAACTCAGATAAAGATTCCCAATTTGGTTCAACACCAGAAACACACTGCAAATGCACAGCTTAACAAAACTCATCATTTTCTCCCTCTGACTAGATCAAATGAAACCATCACAGCTGAGTCAGGTGAGGACAGAAGACAGACAACAAAGCAGCTCTGAAGAAGATATTTTCTATAAAGTAAAGGAGATACCTGGCCCTTCTGTCTGCTGAGCACTGGGAGGCACTGGGGGAGAAAACTCGGGGGCATCCGTAGTAGGGTTTTCCACTACAGGACATATAATAAACCACCTTTTTCCAGTATGCAAAACTAGGGATGAAAAGAAAATAACAAGTAAACACATGAATTTCCATTCTCACTAGATCATGACTTCGTCTTAATTTCTCAGGATGGTTTGGGTTGGAAGAGACATTAAAACCATCTAATTCCAACTCCCTGCTATGAGCAGGGACACCTTCCTAGAAATTCAAAGGCACTCTTACCATTTTGCTGATACACAGGTGTCTTCATTTGAGACTGACGCTTCTCCTGTTAAAGAAAAAACAGAAAAAATAGCTGGATCAGTGCAAGAGAAGTATCATCCCACTCATATTGTAAGGCTTACACAGCAAAAGCATAATTTTTCTAGTTAGGAAACTTTTTTTTTTTTTAACCCAAGATGCAAAAGTAATTTACGTATCTGGCTGTTAAGAAAAAGGAATCAAACTATCGATCTTTATTGAGCATTTCTTACCTCGCTCATTTCCAGCCTATCAGCGTCTTGTTGGGGACTTGCTCCCTGGTCAGAACTTCGTTCTCCTTCTGTATCCTCACTGAGCATATCTTCTGCTTTATCAATTATATCCTTCATTTGCTCAATAAAGGTCTCTTTTTCACTTTGCAAGATGAATTCATTCTCCACCTAGAAGGCCACATCAAAATAAAAGGGAAAACAGACATTTTTTTACTAATGCCTCATTCCACAGCTGCCAGACAGCTCAGCACACACAAGGAGGTGCTTGAAGCAACTGGGAGCACTGAGAGTCCGTGGGCAGTCACATCTCACCATGTAAGTAGCAATTTCCTCTGGTGCGTCACCATCCAAGTCAAACTTGAACGTCACCATTTTGTGGTTATGGGTTTCAAGCTGGCACTCCACCATCTTATCCCCTGTGTTACACACCTGCATGAAGAAATTAACAACCCTTATTCCTGGCAAAGCCGAAGGAACCCTAGAGTTAACCTGCAACAGGTTGTACTTGCATTTAATATGGTCAGTTTGGGTCTGTTGGATTTCTCCTGGCGCGAACGAGCACGCGTGGATTTCTTATGTTTCTTTGAAGACTTTCCTTCTTGCTTTCCACTTCCTGTTGCTCCTTCCAAGCTGTCACTCATCTCTTTACCAGAAGCAACATCTGGACTCATGTAGCTTCACAAGGGAAAGGAAGAACAACCCCAAAATAAAGCCAGAGTCACACATCACATGTAAGCTACATAATAGAGGCTGCAAAAAAAGGGCACATTTGCACATTTTTTGGCCCAGACTGAGACAATCGGAAGACACTCAGTGAGAAGGGCATAGAAGGGCACTACTCCACACCAGGTACACACTCTGGCTACAACACTTACCAAGAAATGATCTATTAATATTTCTGGCAGTAATAAAGCAAAAATCCCATCACTCTGAATATATCCCTGTATCCCCTAATCCTTTCACTTCAGGGGTCCTGACAGTCCCTCTCTGATCTGCAGAAGTTCCTACTTTTTTAAGGTGAAGTTTTCTCAGCTCTTGCCTTTCTGCCCTCTCAGCAGAAGGGCAAACTGGTTAGGTTTGCTGCAGAGGAAGGAAAAGAGAAGCTCCATACAGCTGTACATACACCAAGGCTAGGATGCTGCACCCAAACTAAGGAATTAAAAGAGCTGCAGGTGCCAGAATGGGCACGCTGCACAGAACACTGTCAGCTTCTCCCTAGACATGCTCCCAGTCCATCTCCTTCTGGTCAGGTCAGAAAAAACAGCCTCCAAAAAGCAAGGATGTATTACACCAAAGAGGTGATAACAATACCTTTCGCAACTCTGGGACAGAGCTTGGAGTTTGTCCTGTATTGCCTGCTCCTAAAATGCAAGAAAAAGTCATTTAAGCAAACATATTATATTAGCAGATGAGAAACACCTTTAAGATAGAGTTTGTTGTTGGCACAAGTAACTCTAAAACCATTCTGTTTAACCAGTTCTTGGAACCTGGAAATAAAATAAATGTACTTTATTTTACCCTTCCAATAGCATGTCTGTCCAAGGCACCAACCACATTTTCAGGCAGAGCCACTAATCTGCAAGTTCCCATCCTTTGTCTACAGCAGATGAGATGGTGAAAGGAATAAAACAGTTCTCACCACTACAGCAAAACCTGATTGAGGTACAATTCCACACCAGCATCCACTGTCTTTTATTTTTTAATATACCTGCTAATTTGCTTCATTGCTTTATATAGTTTCCTGAAATATGCTCAGTATTTTCATAGTGTTCGGCTTAGTGGGAAAATTTCTGAGGAACTTATAAACAAAAGATGAAAATTCATCATTTTAGAACATCACCCTTGCATCATGTCTTCTTGTCCTCTACAAAAATTTCCCCTAAAAGCTTCCCTCTTCACCAGCTGCAGCTCTGGGACAGACATCATAGCATGACTTTCACATCGGCTAGACCCATTCTCACAGAATTTGTGACAATGCTGAAGGCCCAGGTGCATAAAACTTACCATGTATGCACACAGACACACACCTGTGCATGTATATAACTGTGTATATACACTCACACCAGATACACCCATAAATATATATAATTTTATATATATTTATAAACACACATCTATAAAATCCTTCTATAGATGCACAGCTAGAAACAAGCCCCTCGACTACCGTCACTACACTGACCACTCAAGCAGTGGTGGACTGGAGTTAAAAGCTCAGTGAGGGACTGGTCAGCCCCACTGGTTGTGTGTCATGTAACCAGTCAGCCCCACTGGTTTTGTGTCATGTAACCAATCAGCCCCACTGGCTCTGTGTCACTCAACCAGTCGGCCCCACTGGTTCTCTGCAGTTGACCAGCCAGCCCCACTCCTTGCTGTAACACCACACATAAGCCATGCCAAGCTTAAATGCAGTTTCAATAAAACTGCAACATCAATGAACAGTGAGAACACAGACATAATGTACTGACATTCTGGTAATGCACTTAACCAAGTGCCTTACAAATCCTCTTTTGCCTGACTGGTTCAGGCTGGTTTGGATGCAAGTGCCTGAACACAAAAGAAGAGATAAAAACATCACAGCAGAGTAGCAAAAAAATGCAGTGCTTTGATTATATAGGCAGGTATTAAACTTCTCTTACACCCAAGGAAACTTTAGCTAGGTGTGTCAGAAAACCAGCATGGAGATGATGTGGATTAGTACTCGCCTCATTTCTTGCAGTGAATGAGAGAAGGGTGTTAACTTAAGAGATGGACATGAGAATGAAATTAGCAAACCAGTGGTTAAATGTTCTGAGGGATATGGGATATGAAGGATGGATGTGTGCCTCAGTGGTCATGAGTTTCTTAGGAGAACTTGTATCCCCTGTATCACAGTGCACAACAATGAAGTTTTTTTCATATTTCCAGAATCTCTAATGGAATGGACTCTGCACTGAAGGCACCAGCCATGAGCACTGACCCTGCCATGAGCTGTGCATTCAGAAAAAAAGATAGTCGGAGAAGAAATACTTTGAGTGATGGATATGCCTGACACAGCTCAGCTTTTCTGGGGAGTCTGCAGATGAAGCACTGCAGACAGGCTCTACTATTCCTGCTACACTTAACCAAGAGGACAGAGACATTCACCAGGAAATGTCCTACATCACAGCAGGAACGCTGATGCGGTAAGAACTAAACTGCCATTGATGGACAGGAAAAATGGGGAACTAGAATCCATTTTTAGTGTTAGCACTAAAAATGCTCTGCCCTTCCAGAGCATCTTCTGGAGGCAGCATTGAGTTGTGCCTCCAGTGAAATTTCAGGCTGCACTGGAGTCAAGGCATGTGACAAACCATGGAAACATGGGCAAAACCAAGAGATTAATTTTTAAAAGGTGAAATACATACTTGGGGAGGAAAGGTAGTTCAGAACAGAGACTCAAGAGGAATAACACTAAATGCAGAATCACTGAGGGACATTTCCATTCAGGAGTGAAGAACAAATCAGACTTATTTCCTGAAATCAGGTAGAAATGCCAAAGCTTTCGTTTTGTTTTGTTAACAGGGAGCTGAAGAGAAGGAAATATTCTGTGATGCTCTGTCAAGACTGAAGATTAAACAATTATGAGAGTGGAAAGAAAAGTCAAAGTAGCAGATAGGAGGAGCTGATAGTTCTATAAGGAAAGCAATAAAAAGCATCCTGTTTCTATGACCACAGAGAATCGGGAATGCCTGAGTATCTGAAGAAACAAAAATCCCAGAGCTACAGCAGACATCAGGCAGTACAGAAGGATACAATGCTAAATGAAATGGGAATAGGCTCAAGCTGAAGAGCATGAAGAGCTTTCACAGTACAAAGACTCAGATTGTGGAGCAGTTTCTTAAGGCAAATGATGGTTGGTTGAACAAGTGCTTGAAACATTTAAAACAAGACTGGACAAAACATGGGTGAAACTACAGAACATCTTCTAACTCACCCACAGTGAGAATTTCTTGATTTCTATCTCCATGCTTGTGCCCAGCTACGGACAAGGAGGCACTTAGTCCTGCTGCCTCATGAATTCAATGAGACATTTCCTGAGCTAAAATATGAGGTTTCATTTGGAATAGCCATTTATTTGCTGGCCCAGAGCTGCTGCCATTGAGAAACAGTGGCTTACCACATTGAGGGGACAGCCTCCCTTGTGCAACAAGCCCACTGTTTCCATACAGGAGTAACTAAGAAGATTAAGGCTGAGGCTACTGAGTTACTTCAGAGGAAGAGCTCTACCTCTTGAGATGTCTCTGTGCCTGCTGCGACAGCTGAGCAGGGAGCTGGGAGCTGCGGGCCCAGTGGCTGGGAAAGATCAGGCTGGAGCTGCAGCAGAGAAGAGGGCTGGAGAGGCAGGCCAGGCTCTACGGGGACGGGCGGGGCAGCCGTGGCAAGGCTGCCATGGAGCTGGGGAACGCCTTCGGGAGCGACGCAGGGCGGCACCAGCTCCGGCTGCAGCTGCAACGGCGGTGACATGACCATGGAGGGCTGTACTGGCAGCACAGGCACCTGGGCTCCAGCTTCCAGAGCAAACTGAGTGTGTCCAGGCATGGGCTGCAACACAACGAGAGCTGTTAGCACACACCTCTGCGCCAAGGGCTCGGCATGTACGTGACAAGGAAGCAAAGTCACCAGTGTTCATGAGGAAAGGACTCAAACTTTGCAGGGCGACTGGGTTTGGGTGCTCTCAGTAACAACTACAGAGATTAAACAAACTTCCTCTGAAATAACCAAATAAAAGCTATGGATTCTCTCTGTACAATTATGACAACATGCCTTGCTCAGATACTAGTTTACTAGTAAGAACAAAGCCAGATTTTGCTAAGAAATGAAAAATCACAGAATTACAGAATGGTTTGTGATGGATGGAATCTCAAAGCTCATCTCATTCCACCCCCTGCCATGGGCAGGGGCACACTCCACTGCTCCAAGCCCCGTCCAGCCTGGTCTGGGACACTTCCAGGGATCCGGGGGCAACTGCAGCTTCTCTGGGCATCCTGTGCCAGGGCCTCCTCACCCTCACAGGGAACAATTCCATCCCAATATCCCATCTAGCCCTGCCCTCTGGCAGTGGGAAGCCATTTCCTGTGTCCTGTCCCTCCATCCCTTGTCCCCAGTCTTCTCAGCTCTCCAGGACCCCCTTTAGGCCCTGGAAGGGGCTCTGAGATCTCCCTGGAGCCTTCTCTTCTGCAGGGGAACATTCCTAGCTCCCCCCAGTCTGCATCCAGGGCAGAGGGGCTCCAGCCCATGGAGCATCTCTGTGGCCTCCTCTGGACCTGCTTTAAGATCTTAGGTGATGAATTCCTTCTCCTGAATACTTTGCTCTGCTTTGAACAACCACACAGTACCCATGCAGAGAAAAACACACTCTTACCTATAATCAAACTTAGGATATTTTAAGAAATCTGCCATATATGTAGAACCAGGACCTGGTACAAACAACACAATTAACTCTTTCACTGAATATACACCAGTGTCTTACTACAGTTTAGTGCTGTTCACAAACTGAAGTTCCAACTTAACCCCTGATGTGCCAAGCCTCAAGGCCCCAATCCTGCCAACACTTCCACATGGACCTCTGTTTCACTTATCTCAGTGGATTTCTCAAGCATTAAAATAACTCAAGTGCACAAGCACTTGGTGGGAACCAGACCCAGGCATCAAGATGTCAGCTACCTTAGAGACTGAGTTGTTATTCTGCGTAACAGTTCTTCTGGGTTGTACATTTAAAAGCAGAACATTCTCCTTTTAGGTACATCATGCATTTTTCCAGGGGCATTGAGCTTATGGGAAGAGGAAAAAGGAAAGAAAGGAGCATATGGAAGGAAAAAAGACTTTCAGTACTCTGTAAAAGTGTGCCAAATTTTTACTTTTTCTTTGAAGTATCCTCACATAGGAAAACACATTAGAAAAAAATAAAACTCAGATGAGAACTAGACCACATAATTTCATTGCTGCATGCTCTTTGCAGGTTCTGAGTATGAGCAGAAACTATTATTCCAGGTTTAAATGTGGATAAAAGTAAAGATAGGATGTGCTTCACAACACCCCAGAGTTACATGGCTGCTCATGGGGGATTTCTTAAGACTGACAAGTGTGGTGTAACACCACAGAAGGGTGGTTTAATTTTAAATCTTATATAACTAGAATAATTTACAAAATATTTCAATGTCAAATCACAGAATCACAAAATATTCTGACTTGCAAGGGACCCAACAAGGATCATCAAGTCCAACTCTCAAGTGAATGGCCCATACAGATGCATCCAGGCAAAACAAAACTCAGAGGTGCTAATCATCAATTGTGAAAGAATCATGGCATTATATACAGAGATAACTCTCCATGAGAAGTCTTCAGATCAGAACAATGTGTTTTACAATATTCCTCTGCACATTGTAATAGCTATTTTTAATCCTAAATTCTTCCATATACAACTCTTCCATACATATTTGATAGCTAATGTCTGTGTCAGGATAGTTTGGGAACATCAGCTCTTCAGTTCTGGTATTTGCCACGCTCACTGTGTCTAACATGCTTGATTCCATTCCCTCTAAAGCCACAGGGAGCACTGAGCAACATTCCCATGCTCCATGCTGTTGACATCCTCAACAACACTCATTTTGTATCAAATATATGGCAGAAGACAGAAATTTAAAAACTATCTACTGCTCTGAAGATGCCATGACAGGTTGGGATGGTATGAATTTTAATTAGTGTGTTATGGCAAAAGGGATGTGGCAGAATATAGATTTTCTAAATGCTTTATTAACCGGTTAAGTGCCCTCTCCTGCTTTGGTCAGACTGTGTTTCATGTTGACAATCACTGATGTGGTGAGAGAAATATTTACAGACTCAGTCAGTCCTGAGGCAGTTTCCATGTAAATACTGCTAATACTTGAGCTTGTTTATGCTTCATTTCTTTCAAGGAGGAAAGGGTCTGCAGCTAGAATCCATCCCTGCCCTGCATGTCTGACAGTGCTCTTCCACACAGTTTTCCAGACTCCTTAACAGAGGGCCACTCCCCTTTGCTGTTTTAAAGACGTTCTACACCACAACAATTCCATTGCTCCTACCAGCTTCCCCAGTATTTGCTCTGCGTACCCAGCAGCCCCTGCATCCCACATGGACCAGCTACAGGCACTGGGAAGGCTTGGCACGCCCTCCTGACCTGGGAGAGCCACAGTTCACACTTTCCCAGATCTGAGATGAAGAATCAAGAAGAAATTCAGAAAGTGCTCTGCTCATTCACTGTCCAAAGCCAGCTCTGTTATGCCCTATATCCTTGATAACCTCTGTTTCTGAGTGAGGACATCACCTGCTACCCCACAGCTCACAGCTTCTGCCACCACCTCCAAAACCGAGGGCAAGAAGTCAACAAAACATCTCAAGAACAAGATTGAGGTTGGTGAGGATGAGAGCCCCAGAAAGGGCTGTGCCCCGGAGCACCCTGCAGCATGCGGCCCACGCCCGGAGGATTTACCTGGTGGGCTGGCTCGGGAGGGTGGAGGACACTCGGCTGCAGCGCCGCAGGAGGCGGCTGTGGCTGGGACACGGGCTGGGAGCCCTGCTGGTCACTGGGCAGCAGCGGCTGGAAGGCGGGCTGGAACACGGGCTGCGGCGGCAGCGGCGGCACCGCGGCGTGCGGCGGCAGCGGCGGCACCCCCGGCGGCGCCACCGCCAGCAGCGGGATGGTGGCCGCCGGCATGTTTGGCACGATGGGCTGGCAGGGCAGGACCAGAGAAGCCACGGTGGTGTGAGGCAGGTTGACGGCCTGCATAGGCAGGGCGGGGGAGTTGGGCGCCATGGGCAGCGTGGGGTTCATGGGCAGGCTGGGCAGGATCACGGCTGGAGCAAAGTACTGGGAAGGAGCAGGAATGGGGGGCACGTTTGCAGCAGGGATGTCAGACAGGTTTGGAGGAAGGCTGTCAAGCCCTGCCAGAGGAGTAATTGCAGGAATGACAGGAAACTGAGGAATCTGAAAAAAATATAATATTGCATAAATTGCCAGAGATTTCACCGATGGTATAAAGCAGTTTCGTGTGCCACACAAGTCCCTAAAAACCACCTGTGCCATGAGGATAATTATGTCTGTTTGTTAATCACTTCCATTCGTTCCCTGAGGTTGGCAAACAGTAATAAAAACTGATTTATGCTTAAATCATTAGTAAAAGCAAAAAAAAAAAACACATTTGAGGGGGACGCTTTTATACCTTAGAAGCTTAAAACTACTTCGAAAACCAGCTTGAAGCCTTCAAGCAACATTCTAATTAAAAGCTGCTTTCATTTTAAAAGAAATTAAAAGGAATGAGGCCAGACCTAATGCAAAACTCTTTCATGCAAAATTACACGAGGCAATTTAAACCCTTGTTTTCAAACAAGTTGTAACTAAGGCAGCACAGAAGAGCTCAGAAAAAGGGTTTTTACAATCAAAATCTCTCAGTGATGGAGTGGACACTGGCATCACAGCAGCAGCTTGCTCCTGCCCTTTGGCACAAGCTGCTTCATGTTATGGTGCCTGTCACTACCAAACACAGTGATAGCACTATCCCCCTTCCTAAGCCAAGGGAAGGGCTTGTCCCTGCTCCAGAGAACAGATCCAGAGCAGAACGACATGGACAGGGCTGGCAGGTGTTGGGGGAAGTGGTAAAGTAGGACATCAGAAAATAGCAATAAAAACAGGCAACTGTTCATGCCCTCAAGTCTGGGATGGGGAAGAGATTGTGCCAGAGGGGACTGTGCAAAAGACAAAGCCAAAACAACCCCCAGAAATTTACTGCCATTTTGGAACTGCCATTAATTGGATGGCACAGGGTTGGGCACAAAGGAGATTTCTGATTCACCAAACAAATAACAAAGAAATACACAGGACTTAGGAAAGAGCAACAATATTCTTATCACCTAATTAAATTGGCATGCAGAAAAAATAGCCACACAAAACCTGCAAATCCTGTTAATTATTAGCTCGAAATTTCTCCTCAAACGGCTGTGTCCACACGTTCATTACCTGGGATGGGGCCACGGGCGGGAGCTGTGGCACGGTGGAGATCTGCAGAGGCTTCAGGGGGGTGCTGCTGGTGGGCACCTGCGAGCCCTGCGCCGGGAAGGGCGGCAGCAGGTGGGGGGCTGGCGGCAGCGGGCACACGGGCTGGCTGCCGAGCACCTGCTGCAGGGAGGCTGCCTGGGAGATGGGCTGCTGCTGTGGGGACAAGAAGGAAAAGGTTACTGCTGGTGTACTGCAAAGGAACCAGATGGCTGGCCACACTCCCAGCTCACTGTCAGGACAGACCTGGCACTTGGAGCGCAGAATCACAAGCTCATTAAGGCTGGAAAATGCCTTTAAGATCACCGAGTCCAACCACTAACCCAGCACTGAAAGGTCCACCACTAAAACATGTGCCACATCAGGATGATTTTTGAACACTTCAAGGGATGGTGACTCCCTCACTCCCCTGGGTAGCCTATTCCAATGTTTAACCTCTCTTTCAGTGAAGAAAATTTCCCTAATATCCAACCTAAACCTACCCTGGCACAGCTTGAGGTCATTTTCTCTCCTCCTGTCCCTGTTCCCTGGGAGCAGAGCTTAACCCTCCCCAGGCTGTCCCCTTCTGTCAGGAGTTGTGCAGAGCCAGAAGGTCTCCTCTGAGCCTCCTTTTCTCTAGGCTGAGCCCCTTCCCAGCTCCATGCCCTGCCCTAGTCACGCTCCAGCCCCTCAGGATGTGCTCCAGCAGGAAAAGCTCTCAGGAGAGACTGGCACTCTTAATTCAAACATTGCACAGGAGCCCATGCTTAAAACACATTTAAATGTAAGATATATTACCTAAAATGACAAGTACTAACAGTCTTGGAGAGGCTATTTGTAATGACTCAGACTCTTTAAATCCCACAGATTGCTCCAGTTGGCCCTGTGAAATCCCCATCCACTAACTTCCAAGATGCAGTTAATACCCAGCTCATCCTAGCAAGCAGAAGTCACTACATAATGGAACAGGTACGGAAAGTACGATACTTATTACCTGAGACACAATCAACCACAGTAATTGCAGTAAAAGCTAGGTTCCAGATATTTCTGATGTACTGTAGTGACAATGTGGTAGCCAAAAAAGTAGCTTTACTTTTCCAGGGAAGGTAAATACCAGGATTTGGACCGCAGAACAAAGAGAAAAAGTTGCATTAAAGCTGGAAATCATCAGTAACAAATCGCCACATTTTATGTGCTATTGATTTCTTCTTCAGTTCCTCTAATTACTTCTGGAATTTAAAAACCCTTCTGTTCAATAGGATGGCTCTAAGGCATAGGCTGGCTTAGGGTGACTTACTTGGGACCACAGGGCTGGTGCCTTCACCAGGCCCTGCAGCACACAGAACCTCTGCCATCTTGTGTTTTGGGAAAGATGTGGCATCTTCCCAGTTACAATATCAAACCGATAGGAATGGCAGGGCAGGCAGGGGCTGGGTTGGCACTGGTGATGGGACAAAGCAAACTCGCCGAGGTGGAAGCACCTGAATGCTGTCTGAGAGATGGGGGGAGGCTACCTGGGATGGAGGAGACCCCTCTCACTCCATGGAGGAACTCCTGCCAGACCAAGCCCCAGCTGCGGGGTGGAAGAGTTGCACACCCATGGCACTGGGCTGGAGCTCACAAAGCTGCCAGCCCCCAGAGCCAGCTCTGCTCTCACACCCCAGCTGGGTTAATCTGCAGCTCAGACAGCTGCCCACAGCTCACCAAGGGGACAGAGGGCACTGGCACTTGTGGATCAGCCACCGCCCACTCCAGGAGACATCACATTAGAGCAGGAAAATTGCACTCAGGGAATGGAGTGGCTTCCTGAAACCTCCCTCTCATATCCAGCTTGTGTCTTAGAAAATGCTTGTGAATTGGATAAGGCACAGGAAGGAGAAATTATCCAGGTGGATTAGGCAATTCTGCTTCATTATAACTTTAGCAGTGTAAATCCACAGACATCCAAATAGGAAAAATAAATAAAGGTTAGGAGATACAACATTGATTTCACATGTGTAATCCATCAATGCATATTGATACAAGATCAAAACAATTCATTCTGCAGGCTGATTAATTTCTCACCCTAATTACCCTTTTTCTGCTGTTCTGCCCTACCCTTCTTAGCATGGACATTCCCTGGACACTGATGTCTCTGAGGAACATAGGTGCTCTGTGAAGTCTTGCAGAGAAACTTGGGACACCTTCCACTGTCCCAGGGTGCTCCAAGCCCTGTCCAATCTGTCCTTGGACACTTCCAGGGATGCAGGGGCAGCCACAGCTGCTCAGGGACACCTGTGTGAGGCAGAGCAGACACAGGAAAGGGCTGGGATGGACACGGCTCCACGGCAGAGCTCAGCTCTCACCTGCTGGCTGGTCAGCACAGGCGGTGGGGGCTGCCCCAGCGGGAGCGAGGCCATGGTGCTGGGGACCACAGGGAAGGGCAGTGCTGGCTCCTGGTAGTGCTGGGGCAGCACGGTGGGTGCAGCTGGCACCGTGGGCAGCACGGGCTGGGGAGAGACAGCAGCGTTAGGGAGGGACACTTCCAGGGATGCAGCAACCACAGCTTCTCTGGGACACCTCTGCCAGGGCCTCCCCACCCTCACAGAGAACAAGTCCTTCCCAATATCCCATCCAGCCCTGCCCTCTGGCAGTAGGAAGCCATTCCCTGTGTCCTGTCCCTCCATCCCTTGTCCCCAGTCCCTCTCCAGCTCTCCTGAAGCCCCTTTAGGCCATAGAAGGGGCTCTGAACTCTCCCCAGAGCCTTCTCCTCTCCAGTTCTCTCAGCCTACGTCCAGAGCAGAGGGGCTCCAACCCGTGGAGCATCTTTGTGGCCTCCTCTGGACACACTCCAATGGGTCCATGTCCTTCTTGTGCTTTGCTGCAAAGCCACTAACGCAGTTCAGCGTCAACAGACTGATAAAGGACTGAGCAGGTCACCATGCACAGAAGTGAGTGAGAAATATATATAGAGACTCCTGGAACCCATATCCTCTGGGAACGAGAGCATAAATGGTAACATGAAATATGACCCAGGATACAGAATTATTTGATAAAAGCTTTGGACTTACTGCAGAGGGCTGCTGGTAGTGGCCAAGCTGGGGGAGGCTGTGGGGCACAGGCTGGCCCTCGCTCAGAGGGGGGCTGTACACCCTCTGGATGGCAGGAGGGACAGCATCTGGCAGGGATGAGTAGATGACGCTTTGCTGGCTGCTCTGCGAGTCTGAATAAACCGTGGAGCCCTGGCCGCTGTCAAACGTGCTGTCAGCTGAAAGAACAGTCATTTTTATTAAAAGCTCAACAGTTCCCAATGTTCAAGTGATGATTTTAGAGCAAGGTCACCATGGTTTATGTAATTAGCATTTTTACTACTCCAGCCTTTTTGTTATATAAATAAATTATACAACACCAATGTTGTTCTCTACAAAAGGCACACACTGCTTCTCTTAAGCCAAAACCCATCCCCATGGATTTCTGCGCACACTGATATTTTAGGCATATTAATATTTCCTTTATAAGGCATAAGGTTGACATTAAGAATTGCAGATGTTTATAGATTTTGTAAGATGAAAGGAGATGAAACCCCAGTTGCCATGTTCAGAGCAGATCATGGGGTCTTTTAGAGTTCCATCTTCCAGGGATACGCTGACTTTAACACTGCTTTTATTAGCAGCACTTAAAATTACAAAATTCTTTATGCTGTATAATTTAGTCCAGAGAGTCATGCTCTGCTTGAGTGTAGTGCAGTTAAGGTCAGACACAAACTCCTGTGCAGGTTCCGGTGGGTTTGGCACTCAGAGCTCCGTGGGAGTTTCTTGGGGAGCATTTGCCCACTTAAACGTGGAACTGCGAAGCTATGGGCACTGGGCAACCACTGGGTCCTTTGTCAACTGGAAATATTGGTATTGCTGATTTACAAATGCCTTTTCACAGCTTTTAAAGTGTGTAAAATATAAGTGCCCAGCTTTGTTTGAGCCTAAGTTACTGCTTTCTTCACTTGAGAAAGGAAGTGAGACAACTAGACTGCAGCTGGATGTATCCCAAGGACAACTAGCTTCTAATAGGGATTTAAAATTCAAAAATGAAAGAAAACTGCAACACAGTTTAAAAAAAACATCTGAAGTTACAGCTAAGCCTAAATATTGTTTCTTTTCCCAGAACTTTCCGCTGCCTCTTTTGTCCATATTCTAAATACAGTTTTACTTCTTTGGCTTTTAAATAAGAAATAATTTTTTAATAGCACCAGAGAAGACGTTTTTCTTTAGTACTCCCAAGCTATTCTCCCAACTCTTATTTTTTTTCAAAATTAAACTCTCTATTTTTCTAATTCATTTCTGAAGAGCCAACATAGTCCTACTCTCATGATGGGATTATTGCAGCACTAACATTCCTTTTTATTACAAACAATTATTCAGTACCTCAGAGGAAAAAGAAAAAATAGGGTCTAATGGTAGAGCACTAAAGTAAAAGCTGTGAGTCAGTCTCAGGTTTTTACAGAATGTACATTGCACACATTAAGTTATTAATTTCCACTCTTACATTTGACCTCAAGTTATACAAACGGATGCCACCCTAATTTATAGAGGTCTATGCTAAGAAAATGTTCAAATAATCTGATAGCAAATTGCCAAATAATACCAAGTACTGGTGAAAAGTTGAGGAGGAGTAGGAAATAAATGGAGGGATTATATTTAGTATAATATTTTGCCAACTCATGTCCAGCAGAGCTATGGGAAGCACAAGTCACTTCATTGCAGCACTAGAAACAAAAGGAGTTTTAATTGCAGTGTTCCTCAAAGAAATTAGCATGAAATAAGTATATGATGAAAAATAAAATGAAATGAGCTCATTTAGCTTCAGATAAAAAGCTCCATGAATGTGGCAATATTGTGTTACGCAAATGTGGCTATTTCTCATATACATGTAAAGGGATTTTTCCTGTACAGGCACACATAGATATTTCAGTATTCAAAGTAGATCTCAGCATAGCTTTTATAAAATACCTGAATTGAAGCAGCAGCTGTGTCTTGCTAAATATAACGCATCTTTAACTTACATGCATTTTTTACTTTTAAAAGCCCAGAACAGTAAAACAGAAAGTCTATGATAATTGTTTACTAGCAAAATATCGAGAGATATATAGAGATAGCTGTATAATACTGTTTTCTTGAAACTTTATCGCTTTCAAAATTATCATGCATCTGCCCAGGATGTTTTTGGGTTTGGAGCTACTGTGCAAAACCACTCACATCATTTCATCTGAGCTTAGGTCACTGTGGGTTTCCCCCTCAGACATTCACCTCTGTGTCCTACAAAGCCAGCACGGGACTTACAGGCGACGGAGGTGACGCTGGTGGGTAGGTTCTGCTGGAAGGGGTGCTGGTCTGCCTCCGGCTCCTCGGGCTCCGATAGGATGTGGTGGCCCGTGTGGGACAGGTAGGTGACCTGGACCTGCTGTGCCTGTGGGGCCTTCTGCTTGTCCAGGCACTCTGAGTCACGACGCTCCTCCGACTGCATCCTGGGCCAGATGCGCTCCCTCCTCCAGAGGATCAACGCCACTCGGTCACGGATGGACTTGGCCACGATCTTGAGATCATTCTCATGGAAAAACCCCGAGTCAATCTGCAGAGGAGCACAGCACACACACGGCACTGGAACCTCTTCCCAACAGAGAAAACATCAGTTTGAAACAACACGAATTTATATAAGCTTATTTCTCACAGGAACAGGAACTCAAGAGCTTGATGGGGTGCAGTTCTTTCGCAGTAAAACTTCTCTTCCTAATGCATTAAAAAACCCAGGATGTAAAGTCTAAGACCTGAATATAATACTGGCTCTAATTATCCACCACCAAACATCTATTGATGAGAGCAAGTTAATGGCAGATGGGTTTCCCTCTTCTTTTTTTCTTTTTAACACTAAAAGAATAGACAAAATGAGCAAAAGAATCTCTGAACAAGGCATTTGGAGTGAATCAAACCGCCCCTAAATCTGAATTTATTGCCTTAACCTCTCTAGCACACAGAGTTTTCCAAATTGTAGTGCTTGATAGCACAGCAAATCATGAAGGACAAGATGTTAACAGAATCATGTCTCAAATTAACTTCTCTTAAATAGTGAAGTCAGTCAGCATTGATTGACTTTTACAAAGAAAAAGCAGATTGTTCCCATTTGATGGGAAAGGGGATGAGGCTTCTCAGAACTCAATTGCTCAACAGATAAAATGGAAATTCATCTTTGTGCTATTTGTTTGCATAATCTCCTGCAGCACAGGGTATGACTTTTCATTTAATAATGACCTACCAGATCTTTCTCTGCTCTCCCTACATTCTTAACATGCGTATTTGACAGATTTGAAAGCACTTACATCCATGGGGGAAATCTAGAGGCTTTCCTGCTTTACTCTTGCCCAAACATAAGACAGTTTCACAGCTTAGATTTTCACTGCTAAAATTAACGGGTGCAAAGCTGCTTAAAACACAGCTTCATTTTAATGAAGCCATGCCCCTTTGCAGTACCCACTGGTTGGGAGAGCTAACTTCACTTTCCAAACCCATTAGAACGTTTCCAGTTCCCTTTGTCCACATCCTTTGGGCAGGTGAGATTGCTTGACTACCAAAAATCCATCAGGAACGGTAAATAATTCCTTGTACTCAGAAGGTCTCCTGCATTCTTCTCTTCCACAGCACATAAAGCAACAAACTGATGAAAGCACATGGCTTTGGTGTTCCACAACTCATAAGGACTAGAAAAAGATATTTAGGAATAAACATCCCCCTTTTCTGCTCTTGCAACAACCTCAGGTTTGAGAACATTTCATGGGCAGTCACTTCGGTAAGCATTAATGTAGAATACAGATCTTAAAATTATTTGGGAATTATCTGGGGAAGGGTGCAGTGTCACTGTAGTTTGGACATGATCCTTTTAAATAGACTTTCCACAGGAATTATTTCCTTTTCAAGACAAAACATCACAACTATGGACCAAGCAACTTAGAGAACTTCGAAATTCCAAATATTTCCACCAATATGTAAATGAAAAATATAACAGTAAGTAATGGTACCACAGCAATTTTTAAACTAAATGAACTCTGTAATGACATATTGCTGGATAAACATTGGACCTACTGCAATCTACTGACAAGAAGACAAAGGAGCCTGAATTCCTCCCACTAAACCTGGAGAAGATGGTGATGAGTTCCAGCAGAGCAAGGAAACATTACCAAAATGAGTGCCTCCTGAGCAGAACACAAGTGGTGATGACATCATTAAATGGGATCCCTAGGGATTTAGGGATTTAGTCCTAGGAATGTTTCTGCAAGCACAGGAATATTTAGACACTCAACTCAGTGCTCACTGACCCCAAGCCTCTGTGACATTAGAACACTGAAACAACTGCAGCAAAGTCACCATCAAAATAGGAGTTCAAGGACAACAGCATGAAACTGGAACACAGATTCTCTAACAAAAGCCCACAATTATAAAAATACAGAAATTCAGCACGTGAAACTTATCTGTTAAAAAATCCAAAGCTTACTCCTAACTCAGTGAATCTAGTTTCCTATCAAAGTTTGGGAGCAGAGCAGCTGATGACAGACATTTCTCCTCTATATTTCTTCTAAGGAACACCAACAGAAAAGATGGGGGAAAATGTTTTGGAGAATTCAATGCAGAATATTTTGTGACTGCACTTCTGAACTCTACTAATGTATTTCCAGCTGCTGTCTAGAACTAAACATATTTAAAATAAATTCAAAGACATTCAACTGCCTATAGAAACTGGCAGAAGAGCTTCCAAAATATAAAAGTAGACCAGACCTCTATGATCCCAAAGCTATGTAAATTGTGATTTCAAGCATCTGTTTTCAAACAATATGTTTCAATTATTTGTTCCCTGTTCATCCCCTTCTTCCAGTACTCATTCCAAAATCAATGCAAAGTGCCTAAACTGGACATCTGGAGTGGTTCAAGTGAAGTTACTTTACCCAGCTCTTTCCTGTTGTCCCTTAGGATTTATGCACTACTTTCTATATACACACATTTTTGTCAGAAGTGTATTTTACCATTTCTTGTGCAACATCATCAGGAGTTTCCTTCTCCAGATCAAAAGTAAACTCAATGGCTCCATTATCTTTGGGTTTTCCTTTCAGTTTCTTAGGATCTTCTACCCAGAGT
Source organism: Thryothorus ludovicianus (assembly GCA_013397245.1). NCBI lineage: Eukaryota > Metazoa > Chordata > Aves > Passeriformes > Certhiidae > Thryothorus > Thryothorus ludovicianus. The sequence goes on along the minus strand of VZTB01012128.1, from coordinate 156,678 downwards.
CTTAAGGCAATAGAGGATTTCCTACCATGGTCTTCTTCTGCAAGTTCCACTCTTACCCCAGTATCTTCAGCAAAAAAGGCATGGCTTAATAAATCTTTAATTTCATATCTGCAGAGGATACAAAGAAAATTCAATCACTGAAAGACAACAATTTCAGAAAGGTTTGTAACAAGAAACTGCTGTTAAAGGTGGAAATATTAAAACTGCTTGGTGTTCACTCATAATGAATTTGTTCTTTTTGAAAAGATGTGGGATTTTGAAAAGGAAGTGAAATTGAGAAAGTGACATTTCCCATTTCTCAAAGCTTTAGCAATATTCATACACCACAAGCACTTAGAGAAATGGAGATTATAGCTTTGTTCAACTTTTCTTAAGTATCTGAGCTTAAAGAATACCAGAAAAGAGATTCTCTCTAGCCACTTGCAGTCCCTAAAAACCATATTTGTGAAAGTCAGGAAATACTGAGCACAAGACAAACTAGCAGAGACCAATAAAACATTAGTTTTTAAAACCAAAGCTGGAAACAAGGCACAGCATGTCTCCATGTCTAGAGGCCAATGAAATCTACTACAACAGCTTGTGATGAATCCACCACACCAAATTTATCACTCTTGCTGCCCCCACAGAACCTTCCCGGTGACAATTTTTGGACTGCTGAACCAGAAATTGCAATACTCCAGCTCAGCTCCACAGAGATGCTGAGGGGTTGAAAGACACAATGGCACTGCTTATCCTTGAATGTCAGGAAAGCAGGGAATCATTATATTTGCACTTCCATGCTGCATTTTCTCCTGTGCAGCAGAGATCCATAGACCAGAGTAGAAATCCACAGATAGTTCTGAAATCCCTGCACACATATTATTTAACACAAAACTTGAACCCTTGAAACAAACCTTTCTTCCTTGTTTTTGCAGATGCACTCCCCAATTATCTCCTTAATTTCAGGATCAGTAACTTTCTCAAAGCTTGCTGGCTTTATACCCTAAAAGCATAGAGAAAAACAATTTAATGTGAAAAAGAATTACATGATACCTCTTAATTAAGCATATTTTCTCTGCATTTTAAAAGTAATTCAACATGGGAAGTAACAAATACTTTTAAGTTGCTCGTCTTAATGCAAAACTGATTTAAGGATTTAAGGTTACTGTATTTCTAAATACCATTGCATTTCAAAATTAGTACACTAGTTTGCTCAAGCTCAGCCATACAGAGGGAAACTATCTCTTTTTCTTTATCAACCTTTGCAAATTTTGTCTTTATATCCTTTGGACTCGGAAGTGAATATTCAAAAAACAGCTCATTTTAAATTTCAAAATAACCATTTTTCGAAATTATTCCTTTTATGTTTCTGCCTTAACTCTCAAGGCACTAAATGAATAAAGACAAATAATCATGGTTTTCTTCAGATAGCTAGTACTGAAAATGAGTCAAAAATACCTTGGAATATTCCATATTCCTGTTTCCCACAAACCTCTTGCTTTTCCATGACCCAAACACTCTGCGACACATTCCTCTCTACATAAAAAATTAAAAATCAACCCCAAAACAAAGCAGGGAAGCAGGAGAACACACTCAACAGCTCTGCATTGCTCCTGAATTTCCCAGGAAACCCCTTGGGAATATGTGATAGACCAGGTGCAACCTATAAATCTAGTTAATTCTCTGTCAAATGTTAGCATTTTTGCTGGGAACAGATTTGGAACAGCAACCTATTAGCATGGCCTTTCAAGGAGAAAAGCCAACTACCCATTTGTTGCGGTGTGATGTCATGGTTTGCCTGAGATACCCCAGACTCCTCCATGATAATTCAATGCCAGGTTTGTCAATCATTCCTTCTTCCCACACCCTGACCCCTTTTGTGTGCTGTCTATCAATCCTGGCATTCCAGAAGGGCGTCGAGTGGTTGGCAGAATTCAAAGGATGCTTCCCGCCCCTGAAGGGACATTGGGCATCCAGGTGTCCTCTGTCCCTTGAGACTTTCCCCCCGTACCTGGTTGGTGTCCCCTGTGTTCCTTCCCTCCCCTCTCCCCTGGTTCCAAGGGCCAGCAGCCATGCTGTGGGAGTTCTGCTGGAGCTGCTGCTGCATTCACAGGCCTTTGGGCCAGGAATAAAATTCTGGATCAAAACCCTCCATCAGAACCTGCTCCTTTCCTTCACCTTCACCTTAAAACCTCTCCACCAAAGGTGAACCTGAGCTCCGGCAGGCCTGGACTTGCCTCCAGAGCCCAGGTGCAGCATCCAGCCAGCCAAAGGTGTCTCAGAGGTGAAAACACCTCAGTGCCGCCATTTGGTAAAGCAGCAGGGGCCAGCCAAGCTCAGGCACAACCATCCAACTATATTGGAAATTATTTCAACACCCACTGCAGAAGAAAACCCTGGGACACAGAATCAGTGTCCCCACATCCATGTATATCCATATATTCAGGTACAGGTGACAAGTGGCAACACAAGAAGTTCTTCTGATTATTTTTGATGTCCAGCTTAAATTACAGAAGTAATTGACTCCCTTTTCAAACACATTATTACTTCTACCTACTAAACCAAGATGTATAGGGATGAAAATATGACAAAATTAATTTGAGAAGAGATGATGCAGTTAAATCCTATCACTTAAGGACCCGGGTACTTCCAATGAAGTCAATAAGTAGAACAAAAAGGAAACACAATTTCCCTTATCTAAGAAACCAGAATATGATTAAGCATATAACTGAACAGGAATTGGACATTTAGCTCCATTCCAATCTTTTGAAATTTTTACTCGGAAAAAACAGTAAATAATGGCTCCTACAGTCACAGATAAGGAGTCCTACAGAGCAAACTTTTGGCTCATCCAGTGAATTAAAAGAAAAAAACAAGTATTTTCAAAGAGCTTCTGCAAGTAATACACTGAATTAAGTCTTGAATAAATTTTATGGATTAATTTCAGTGAGGGCTGGAGCTTTTTTTTGAGAATTTCTGAATATTCCAGCATCAGATTACACTTTTATCCTTTTATGAACATTCTGTTGCTATTCAAGTCTCAGATTCTACTTCAAACTTTATTAATTAATAATTTTAGGTCAACAACCCTCTCTTTGTCTTAAAATTCTGGAGTGAAATATGTAAATCATAAATTTTGAAAAACGGTAATAAATATACAGAATAGTTACACAAAGACTCAGCTCCTTGGTTTTGCTTCAGCAGAAAGCTGGAGAGATTCAAAGAAGCCCATTTTTGTGAGAACAAACAAAAATAATCTGTAAATGTGGCTGGCTGGATGGGACTCACTAAAAAAGCATTATTTCTTTAAGCAAACCTAAATCTTACTGATGAGATGAGGGTTCAAATTTTGTGTATTAGAAAAATGTGTCAACAGCACTGGAGTGCCCAGGCTACAAAGTTCAGCCTGGCTCTAATATGCCAAGGCAAGCTCTTAAGAGAGCTCTGATACCTGAACTAGAAATGAAAGAAAACAAAGCACCACCACAATGCATTTTCAGCAGGACTCCTCCGTACCCTAACTCACCTTTAAGCTACAGGAGTCATGTTCTTCACCAGAAAGAAGGTTAAATCTATACATTTCAATTCACTGTCATTTGCTATGAGAAATATGATTTCTATATTAGTGTGACACTCTCCAGGAAAAAAGGGTAGTAAGACCTAATAAAGGCTTTAATCTGAAGAGAAGCATGTTTAGATTAAACATAAGGAAGAAATCTTTCCTTCTGACAGTGGGTAGGCCCTGGCACAGGGTGCCCAGAATATCAGACTCCCCAAGACTGGTTCCCAATATTGACAACTATAAATTGCTTCCACAAATAAAAAAAAGCAACTCTTCTACCAACATTTTATTTTCCCCATCTTTGGATGGAACAGTGACTCCTCTCCAAACATCCATTGTGTTAATCTGCTGGACAGCTAAGCTATGAATAGGTGACTAAAACAAAGAAGGACAAAACATGCAGAGTGAAGTACTGAACAGAGCTGCTTTGGCAAAGCATTTTCTCCCTGCCCCTGTGCTATAGGATGCTTTTGTTCCTTATTCTTCATTAAACTCTCCAAGGCCATCTCACTGGGATGCTGCAAACTCTCACTTGCAGCACAGTGCCCCTGACAATGAAGGGGGATTCTATTTGCCATCAAAGGACTCATCTCATTCACCCAAACAAAGGCTCTCTGTCTTCCCTGAGCATTCCCAATGAAATATGCACCAAAATTCAAAGTGTATTAGCTAAGAAATTATCCATGATGGTTTGAAAGCTGTACAGACTCTTATAAATTAAAATAAACTCAATGCCACCACATGTGAAAGTCAGGGCTTACTGGGTGGCATAAGGATAATACAAATCCCTTAAATGTTAAAATATATATACACATATATAAACCAAGAGCAAAATGAGAGATCAAATAATTCCCTTTTTGAGAATTTCTCTGTCTCAAACAGGATGATTTATTCTGACTCACTCACCACCACTTATTCCCATCCCCTTCTTCCTGAAGCAATTAGATTTGTGATCCATTGCCCTCCAGTATAAGGTGTCTGAGTCTATAGCCAGACACATACAGACATTAAAGTTGTATCCTTCATGCTGAGGGAAGAAAGGTGCTGTTTGCTCTGCAGGGTCTAAAAACAGCCGCTTGCCATTTCCCATCAGCACAGCACACTGGAAGAGCGGCACGTGATGCTCTGAAGGGACACAGAGAATGCCACACAAGTCACTGACATGTCTGACCCATGTCAGTCAGCTTTCTAGAGGCTTTCCTGGCCCCTAGAAGTGTCCTTCCACCCCAGAGACAGCCTGCTTTGGGTTATCACTCCACCTTCCACCTGAAGGTAGGTGTAGGCTCATGTCATTCCTAAAACAGGAAAAAACCTTCTACTAAAGAAGCTGAAGCCATATTTCCACTTGAAACTGCACCCTGGCACACACTCTCTAAAGTCACTGAAATGAAGGCAAAGCTCTCAATTTTACCAGGATTTTGTTCCATGACATCACTACATACAATTATAAACTCATCTGTTTCACTCCAGAATGGTGCTCCATCTTAATGCAAAGCTAAGAGGATTACCTGCAGATCTAAGATCTCCAAAAGACACAAGAAGTCCGTGCAATGACATTCACAGCATTATTTGCCTGCTGTCATTGTGCCACAGCCACGGCATTTATTCTGCCTGTGTGCACTATGGCATACAGCCTGCGAATGCTGAGATAACCTTCAACAGTTGATGAGAACAAATAATATGAAAGCTTTGCATGCAAACCAGAACACTGTCACAGGGTGGGCTATTCTGAAGCACAGGTTTGTACCACTAACCCAAGGAGACAGCCAGGAACCCCCTGGAGATGCAGCTGCTCTGCTGTGCTTTCTGCAGCATAAGAAAACACTGGGCTGGAGCAGCCTGGGAAGGTCATGGATTCCAATGTTTCATCCCTATTGTCTACATCAAAATCATTTGGCAGAATGATTAAGCACAAAAAAAAAAAATCTGAGTAAAAAAAACCATCAAGTTATGCATGAAAAATGAGATTATGGCATCAGAATGAAGGGCACTGCAAATATGCTGACCAGGAAATCACTTCAAAGTGAAGGGTGTTAAATGTGGCTTGGTCTCACTTCTTGGGAAAGATTTGTTTTCTATTTACGGTTCATATTCATTTTTTAATGTTTACACTACGCCATTTGGGCTGAAAGGGCAGAGAGAGGAGACAAGTTGGAACAAGCATGTCTTGTCCAGCAGAGAAATGAGCCCCTCTGCACAGTCCCAAACATGACCACCACCTTGTCCTGGACAAGGTATGCAAACATACAGGCACACAGTGAAAAAACAGGAATGCAAAAATTAAAGCAGCAATTAAGCCATGAGAATATGGTCAGGCAGAAAAAAAGGTCACTGAAATAAATTAAGTACAATAATCTTACACTACACATATGCAAGATGTGACAGATGCTGAAATAATAATGTCTCAGAAAGGTAATGTTTACATTTTCTACACCAATAAGGATGACCAACGTGTGTGACTTGGACAGCCAGGACGTGAGGTGTATCTCATCTCCTAGTAGCAGGCAAGGGCATGGTAGAGTGTTAGAACACAGAGTAGAAACTACTGAAAAAGATATTATAGTGGCAAAACCCAAATCATGCCCTGCCTGTGCTGGGCAGTAGAGGGAATGTCAGCTCAGTGGGACCCAACAGAAGGTAGGCTATCTAAAGATTTTGTTGGTTGTCGGTCCTTGATGCAAACTCTAGCCAGCAATTCCAAACCCTAAGGATGCTATCAACACCTCTGCTGGTTGCCACTGCAAAGCTAAGCTCAAGGCAGGAAAAGAAAGCTATTTTATTTTATACGTTTTAAATAAAGACATCAGGCAGCTAGACACAGCAAATACATTTCACAATGCACTGACTCTCAATTTAAAACACTAGAAATAGTATTTATATTTCTGGTGCAAAAAAGCCCCAGCTTCCTAAAGAAGTAAATGTCTCACTGAGAAGCTGCAGCTGCAGGAGAGGGGCTCTGCATCCTCTCCATTCAAGAAGGTTGTAGCCACCTTCTGCTCTAGTGAGAGCCCCAAATCTAATCTAATATTAGAAGAAAACAGTCTAATTCAGCCTCTTGGATTCAGCCTACACTCCATTTTCAGCTATATTTCAGTCTATAGGCCCCAAGGCTCGTGCAAGCTGCCACATCACCACCTGTAACTCTTCATCCAAGTGAAGAAGTAACCCTTTATCTACGTTTAGAGTTCATCTGTTTGTAGTCACTGCCCCAGCTTAGGGCAGACCCCACTGCATGGTGCTGGCTCAGGACCCCACACACCAAACTCCTCCACCTCCTCCCTCAGCCGCTGCATCCCTCAGAGCCCACAGACCACTCACACTGCTTGGAGAGGGGCCTCTTCTGCCAATCTGCAGCTCCGCCAGAGAAGCTGTTGAGTCCACCAGAAGATTCCTCCTGGCACGGAGATCTCCCCCAGGATGAGGCTCCTCCTGCACCCTCACCCCAGAGGTCCACCCCCTGCTCCTCCTTCTTGCCTGACAGTTGTGCAGCTCATGGCATTTGACAGGGCTTTCTCCACTCCACAGGGAGCTGGTTAACCCTTTCCTTGGAAAAACAGTAATGCCAATTTTGCCATCTAAAGAATCCTGATACCTTTGCTCCCACTGCTACTATCCCAAATTCAGATGAGAACTGCACCCCCTCCATGCTGGCACCTGATGCTTTTGTCCTCAGCTTTCCCTGCCAGACAGTTCTGCTACAAAAATACCCCTTACAATGACCTTTCAGCAGCTTCTCTGCCATTGCTTATTCTATGTGATAAACATCATCTCCCACCTCTCTGAAACTGCCAGTATAAAGTTAGTTTTACAAAACTATAATAATTTACCATCTAATCCTGAGCTGTGTAAAGGTCACTGCCATAGAAAACAAGTTGGCTCAGGCTTTCATCAGTGTTTAAAAAAATGGCTACTTAAGTCTAAAATCTGAATATCTAATCACATCTAATTAGGAATCCTCTGATTAATCATTATTCTTTGCCATGTTGGATATTGCTTTGATAAATGAAGCTTAGGAGCCTTGCAAAGTCTTAATTACCAATATTCCAGATGGCTACGAGGTGTGCACAGAGCTTCTCTGGGTACATGAAGCAGTGAAGAAAGAGCTGGATGTTCACCATGGCTCCAGGTGAACACACACATTCCCAGTGACATCAACTCCCACAGTGGTACTGGGTACCTGATCAGTCTCACATGCAGGACATGAGGCTATAGAGCCTAAAATCAGAAGAGCCTTTTGTAGCCATTCTGTGAAGCTCTAAAGTCCAAAGAGGTGTGCCCTAAGCTGTCCACTCTGTTAGGATTTAGGCCATATCAGAAGGACCACACCAAAACAGAGCCAACATCCCTTGTGCCAGAGATAATAAACACTGTGATAAGGAATAACAACATGGAGTAACCATGTGGCTCTAGGATCACAGAATTACAGAATAGTTTGGGTTGGAAGACACCTTAAAGACCATCTCATTCCAACCTCCCTGTAATGGGCAGGGACATCTTCCATTAGACCAGGTAGCTCCAAGTCCTGCCCGACCAAGTCCTGCCCGACCTAGCCTTGAATAACAAGGATAAAGGCAAGGAACTCCTCTGATCCATCAACCCATTCCACGTCTCTGAGAAGCTGCAGCATGGTTTGCAGCCAGTCCATGGTACAGAGCATGGCCAGCAGCCAGCAGATCCATGGCTGCACACACTTGCCTCCCTGAAAACACCAAGGAAGCTGCTACAGCCACAGGATGAAGATAACTACATTGCTGAGCAGTTTCTGAGGCCTTTGGTGGGCTTTAAAATTATTCCTGAGTGACTCCAGGTTGAAAGCAACACTCTAAGAAGAGTCAAACTACCAAGCATCAGCCCATTGGGCTGTATTTTTGGCCAACGGTGACAAAATCAGTGACAAAGATTACTGAAAATATTTGACGTAGCTGCATCCTGTCAATACACTCCAAGTGCAGAAGTGTAAGCTTACACATAAGCCTGAAACAGGTTTGTGTAACCCAGAGCTCAGACACCTCAACTTCTACAATGCAGTACACACTCAGCAGTATCAATACCTCATCAAAATATGCTTTTGAACCTTCCAATGACAAGATTCAATACCAAGTAAGGACGTGTACTCACACAGGTTACTTTTCGGTAGATTTGAGCAGCATTCTGGCATTCTGAGTAAGGGTATTCTGAGGTAGCCATTTCCAGCATGCACATTCCAAATGCGTAGACATCGACAGACTCATCATAGTGCTCCTCGTACATTTCTGGGGCCATGAACTCTGGTGTGCCTACACAGACACACAAAGATAATGTTGAATTTTTTACAGGAGTCTAAATGGCTTAAATCACAAGCTTTTTCACCTGTAAGAAGTGTGCCCAGTACAACTGTGCATAGGTGCATGCAAGATCATTTCAAAACAGCTCGAGCATCTGCCAGGGAGGAAATCCAAGGTCAGTGTATGCACTTCCATGACCATGGCTTGCTGACAATAACCCAAAGGGAGGAAGCAGGGCCAGGGGGAGGGGGAAGAAAAAGAATGAAAAATTTCAAAAATTAATAAGAAAATGAGCTATGGTTGATTTCCTGTCCATATTGAAGTGATAGAATGGTTTCTGGCTGGCTGGAGAGAAGGATGTGTACAGGGCTGGGGAGGTGAAAATGGGAGAAGCAACCAGAACCTTCACTCTTGTTTTCATCAGTGCAAATTTGCATTTTTTTGTTTCTTCTGGAGATACAGAGTAACCACCAGCAGGCAGTCAGCACTTTGAAAGCCAGTAGTATCACAAATCACCTACAGAGTCATGAACAAAACATCAAATCTAATTCTGTCACTGGTTTAGTGGGACAAATCAATGAGGTTATGCACAGAACAAGGTCCTACTCAACAGGGACTAGAGTGTCAAGAATCTGATGCAACTGGGTAAATATGAAGTGAGGCACTGGGAGCTGCAGCTTGGGGACAAGCAGTAACTTTGAACACCTGCAACATTTGTTCCGCAAACTACTCTGAAAAGGGGGGGACTTACAAAACAAAACAGAAAACTATTAACAATTGGGTAATTCATTCCAGAAATTGCATCTCATACTATAATTCATACTTAGAAGTAATGACTAGTTTATTTCCTTTCTACATAGAAAATATGAAGGAAGAGAGATCAATGCAATGGTGTGTCGAGGGACAGTAGCAGCAACCTGTTGGGATGCCAAAAAGAGAGGTGCAGGTTTTGAGTGTGAGAAAGACCCAGATAAACTCTATCGTCCAGCCTCAGCACCCAAACTGTCCCCAGCCCTGGCAGATCCCATCAGTGCTCTGTTATGCCACCACTTATCAGCAGTAAAAGCACAACCATAATTAAAGTAACATATAATCAGAAAAAAATAGTTCTGGCATATCCCAGGATGGTTTGGATTGGAAGGTACCTTAAAGATCATCCCATCCACCCATCCCCTGCCACAGGCAGAGACACCTCCCACTGTCCCATGGCTCTCCAAGCCCTATCCAACCCGGCCTTGGACACTTCCAGGGATGGGGCAGCGACAGCTGCTCTGGGCACCCTGTGCCAGGGCCTCCCCACTCTCACAGTGGTATGTTTCTTCCTAATAGACAATCTAAATCTCCCCTCCTCCAGTTACATCACCCAAGTCCCTAAAGAAATTAAGGAAATCCACCCCTGGAAGTGTCCCAAGCCAGGCTGGATGGAGTTTGGAGCAACCCGGGATAGTGGAAGGTGCCCCAGATGATCTTAAAGGCCTCTTCCTATCCAAACCATTCTAGGATTCTCTGACTTGTCCTAAACTCTTTTAAACTGCTAACATAAAGGACAACCCTCAAAATCAGGGTCTGCTTTCACACACATCTATGAAGCAGACTCAACCTAACTTGTGAACAAGCATTTCTATGAAATAAATTTTGCAAAATTCAACATTTACCTCTTCCCTTATTTATGTTCCTTTCACCTCAAAGACACTCATTCCTCTAGCCTTAGCAAATCAGCCAGACCTGTGTCATGGAGGCTCAGTGTAGTCCCTCTCTCTGGGTGTTTGTTCCAGCTGTCACCAAGGCAGAGGCTGCTGCTCAGAAAGGGTTAACAGCTGCCACAAGGAATCATTTTAGAGCTGCTGCCTTGCTTTAGAAGGAACACGACTCAGCAGCAGGCGTGAATCTCATGAATTACAGAGCATTCAAAAAAAATCTGAAAAAGTGATAGCAACAGTCTAAGAAGCAAATGGAATACTTGGCATCATTCCAAAACAGGACAAAAATGACATTTTCCCTCATTCCTTGGGGTGGAAAGGAATACCTGTAAGTGTCCTTCAACATAACAGCCCAGCTAAACGTGAAGCTGTTCAGCACCCACTCAGCTGCTCTTGGCAGGAGCAGGTTTACCCTGGCTGGGTTCTTGCAGAGATACCACAGGGTTCTGACTTCATCCCTTCCAGCCAATGTGAAATGTAGCTACTGAGATGCCTTTAGAGCTACTCCCTCTGCAGAGGGGCAGCATTACTCATCACCAGTGTTTCCAAGCCTCCTTGATTCTCTCCTTGGAGCAGTACCACTCATGAAAATTATAAGCTCAGTTTTATTGCCAAAATGAACACAGACACTTTGCCAGCATCTGCAGCCCTTCTAGTATCAAATTCCTTTCAGACATGAGTGTATTTTGATGGTGTTCTGTTCACAACTGATTTTACAAAGACCTGTATGAGTATTACTAATATTCTTACCAATATTGGTATTACTGATATTATTCCTTGTATTGCTACTACTGATACTATTCCCAGTACTGGTACTTCTGGAATTATTCCTAATATTGGTACTGCTTTTATTATTACCAGTATTGTTATTATTGACACTATTCCATTATGTCCCATGAACAATTATTACCCTCAAAAAATTATTTGAAGAAATACTGACCCTCAACAGAGAAAAACACCACCAGTTATTAGAAGTTAAAAACTAGAGAAACCTAACAAATATAAACAAACATGATTTCACTAAAATCAATGAGGTTAAGCAGACCAACAGCAGCCAAGCACATATCTGAAATTTCTATTGTTTTGACTCCACTGGCACTGGGCTCCCTATGCATTAAGGATGATACAGGAGGAAGGAGAAGAGGAAGTTATGAACAGTCCCAAACCCGCTTTAACCTCCACTACCAATCTGCAACTTAAAAACCACTAATGTAAAATGGGAAAGAAAGATGTTAAATAGACAGCCACGATACTGACCGAGGGAAGCCAAGGAGAACAGGAGCATTACCTATGACACTTTTGGCAAATGAAGCTCTCTTGAGTGTTGCCAGACCCAAGTCTCCTATTTTCACAGATCCAGTTGGTCCAGTAATAAAAATATTATCACATTTCAAGTCTCTGTGAATTATTGGTGGAGTTCTGGTGTGCAAGAAAAGAAGACCCTTCAAGATCTGCCGACACCAACTCCGCAGGACTTTCGGTTTCATCACTTTAAATCTCTTCAGATACCTAGAGCACAACATACACACAAGTGGGTATAAAGGAAGTAAAAACATTTTATTAGAGACTTGAGGGGCTTTAACAGCTGAAACTCTATTATGGATAAAAGCCCCTCACTAGATGCCACAAGAGCAGCACAGAAGTATCCCAAATTGAATGAAATGGACCTTTTCAAAGAAGGAATCAGAGCATTCCATTTTAGGGAGGATGATAATAAGCATTTTTGGTGCAAAATCAATCAAATATTTTGAAGTCTAATAGTACAGCAGTTTATTTCATGCAGAGAACAGCTTTAGAATATGTTCATATATTTCAAATCAAAAGAATACTGAAGTTTAATTTTAACCACAAGACTTGGACCTTTGTACCATGCACCTGCATTTCCTTCCATTTACCTGAAGAGCTGGTTGGAAGGGGACATTTGGGGAAGATGCAGGGCGTGCTTATGCACTGGCAGAGTAGCACACTGGCTGAGTACTGCTCCCATTGGGGCTGAAAAATCTGTTCCAGAATTCACGCCAACTGCTTTATATCAACCTTAACAAGATTGCCAGTACCAGAAGCTATTAATTAATATTGTTTAGGAGATAACCTAGAGCACCTTCAGCTTCTCAGAGATTCTACCACTCAAGTGCCATTCCATTTGAATTCCCCAAACAAAACATGCAAATACAAGCACAAAAGCAAGCACAAAACACACCCTGACAAATCCAAATGTCACAGGTGGAAGATGAAACACGCCAGAGAAAGCTTCAAGTTGTATAACCAGAACAAGGAAGTAGGCAGAAAGAGATGGAGGCCAAAGTCCTGCCTATCAAATCACTGCAGTTCAAATGTGGGGACAAATGATAGACACCAGAGAACAGCTCCATTTTTTGCTTTTATCTGGACATGGCTTTTTTCAGCATACGAAAGTAGGATTTTGCTATAAATGTCTGCTGCTATTCTTAGCCCCTTGCCAGGAGCACAGTACTTACGTCTTCAGCGTTCCAGAGGTCATCAGCTCGGTAACCAGCACGATGCATCTTTTGCCTTTTGCACAGGATTCCCAGAAGTCATAAAACCTCACGATGTTTGGGTGTTGTAGACCTTTCAACATTTCTGCTTCCTCTTTAAATCTCTGCCTCTCTACTTTTGTGAGTTTTCTGTCCTATAAGCCAGAATGAGACATCATTATTAGTGACGGACAAAAATAAAGGCTCTGCATTGCCAGGGTATTCAGAATTTCAGATTTGTTCTATGCTTATGTCAAGAGCAATTATAAAATCTTTTATGTAAGAGAGCAGCAGCGTGTATGAACTAGGACACTAGGCCTAAATCCAGTGTCAAGAAGACAAAGAGACGCCTGTGCTATGCCATGCTCATGACAGCACTAATATTTCAGGCACTAGCAACACACCCAGGGCATGATGGTTCAATCCTCAGCTATTTCTTCATGTTTGGGTGTTGTGCAGCTCCTTACCCAAGGAATTAATACCTACAGGATGCCATTTCCAGGTATGAATGTTCTCACAGCCAGGACAGTTCCCACTGCCCTCAGCTGCTCCTGGGTTGCTCTGTGCCAGAGCATCAGCTGAGGTCCCTGCTCACCACACTGGGCTCTACAGCCAATCTTGTTTACCTCAGGCTAAATAAAACCATGTCACCTTCCAAAAAAGCCTAAACATATCCATTTTTCTATGCGTCTGCTGTTCTGCTTCATTTTACAGATTTTTCCATTCTTTCTAGCTGTCCTTCAGCTTCTTCCATAGGTTGCATATGCATGGAAATTCTTTTGATTAGACATGTGAAAATGTCACGTTCTACTACTCTGGTTTTCCTAGAGAATTTCAGGGCATTTTCCGCAAGCTCTGGTCCCTTGCTGTACCTTGCCTAGAGCATGCAGAGCCTCTCTGCCTCTCCCATAGCTCAGGAGAAGCTCTAAGGCTGCCTGGACCTCCACAGCACATGGAAACCTCCAACAGGCAGCCTGGACACTCGCTCCGACCTCTCAGGAAGATGAAACAGAGCTACAGGGGAATTCCACCCCAGACCCCACCATTCTGTCTGCCTCGTTTGCCCCCCTTGGCCAAAATCAAAGCACTGCCCACCCCTGCCCTAGAACTGGAGCTTTTGGGTCTTTAGAAGGTGCTCTTACTCAGAAAGCCAAAGGCTTGCCAATCACCAAGATTAATTACTTTTTATTTTAACCTCAGACTTCTTCCTTTTCTCAAGTCACTTAGGCATGTCTATATGAGCTGCACTCCTATGGACACAGAGTGAATTAAATGGGAGCACATCTGACGTGTAGGCAAGATGCAAAAGGATCAGCCACTGCCATATCCGCAGCCTGCTCTCACCCGCAATCCCAGACAGTTCAAGATGGGAACAAGAATTCTTACGGCTAAAAACAAGTCAGCTTCACATGAAGACTTCATCAGAGGAAACACAGGGTTGAAACCATGATTTGGCTCTTGGCGGATGACAAAACCCTGCCACAGTGCTGCGTGTGCACGGGGGGAACGTTTCCATTGGTACTGGAGCTGTTCAGGCATTCTGTTCCCTCTGAGACCCGTGGAGCAGCATCAGAGCAAACACTGCCCAAGCAGCAGCAGCAGCAGCCCTGGGGCTGGGCAGTGCAGGGCGCCTGTGGTGAACTGGCCTGGGTCCCCAGGGCAGCCAGAGCCCCTCAGGGACAGCAGAACACAGGACACCCACAGCCGAGCCAGGTGGCACCTCTGCTGCTCTGCACCAGCTGCCTTTTTTCTAAAGCAAAAAAAGCCAAATAAACCTCCAACATAAAACTAGACTGTCTAACAAGTCAGGAAGAAGAGCCACAAGAATTGCTACAAATCCATCACTTCTTCCCTACTGCTGAGTTTTCCTCTAATTTAAAACCTGTAGAATAAATCAGACACACTGCTGTAAGGAAGGAGAAGGAGCAAGTCCCTGTGCAAGACAGGAAGAGCAGAGTGGGAGCTGGCAGAGAAAAGGAAAGGTGGCCATACAGATCCAGCAGATTTGCAAATACTTTCCCATTGAAAAAAAAAAAAAAAAAGTAATACCATAGTCCTTGATTCTCATTTCTAGGTTTCTGAGCACTGTGAGAACTTTTTCACTGCTATTTTATTGTCTGCTTCAGCACACAACCATATTTTGTATGTTCTACATATTATGAGCAAGATCACTCTGGCAACTGCAACAAAGTGATTCTGGAAGGCAAACGTGTGTTTTGTTTGTAATTACAGTAGAAAAAAAATCCAGATTTTTTTCATCAGATTGACATCTGAGCATAGTTTTCCAGCTAAAGAGGTGAGGGCCAGGGCAGAGTGGCCACTCCTCCAGGCTGAACCTGACACAAGCCGCTGGCAAAAATATAAGCTGATTCTGAATGGGCTTAAGGGGCAGAAACAGCAGAAGCAGCAGAAACACCTGTTTAACTGCATGACTCACTCAGGGTTTAATGCAAACACAAGAAACCTTCACTGGGGTCACACTCATTCTCCATCACATAATCCATGCAAGGCAAAATGTCCTCATCCAGAAGCTAAGGGTGTGAGTCTGAAACAATTTGCAGGCATTATATTTTAAGATAGAGGACAGGATTGTTTGAAGAGGTCATGACAAGGAAAGGTAGTCATAGACTCATGGAATAGCTTGGGTTAGATGGGGCCTTAGAGATCATCTGGGTATGAGGAAGAAATTCTTTCCTGTGAGGGTGGGGAGGCCCTGGCACAGGGTGCCCAGAGCTGTGGCTGCCCCTGGATACCTGGAAGCGTCAAGAGCGGGCTGGACATTGGGGCTTGGAGCAACCTGTGACAGTGTAAGGTGTCCTTGCCCATGGCAGAAGGGGGACAAGATGTGATTTAAGGTCCCTTCCAACCCAAACCATTCTGTGATTCCATGAATTTCTGATTAGCACTTTACAGCCTCAATCCTGGTAAATCCCACGCTCCATTTAAACTGGATTAACATGATGTTCGCAGCTGGAAGATAAAGAGAAGTGAATATCCTATCAATAAATTTCTGCTAATCCAACACATGTATGTTCTCTGCTTCACCCTACTCATGACAGACAGGGCAAAAAAAATGCCTCTCTCTGTTAATATAAAATTCATCCCTTCGTTAAGTTCCTTATGGGGAATAACAGCAAAGAAAGGAATTAATATGTAAATGTGTTAACAAAAGGAAAGGGAAAACTTTCAAATTAAATTTCTGGAATGGCACCCAAATTAACAGCAGGAACATGTTCAGTTAGTCATTCCCAAGCATCATTTCTTTCAGGTTGTAACATATGGGCTCTGACTAAGGATCTGAAAATTATACAAGCAGGAGGCTGGCTTTCACCTGAGCCTTCAGAAGATTTCCAAGATTAACAAATGAGGTTAAGTTTCTTGCCTAATTCTTTGTGAGAAGCAAACAGATTTAGGTATCAACTCCATTCCCCCACCGTGAAGAAAGGGGTTCTTGCAAAGAAGACTACAAAAATTTTTCACATTCATTGCACAGAACCATGTGGGAGCAGGGTCTGGAGCACAGCTGTTGCAAACTAGAAGGTTGTGCTGCTTTGCAGTTTCACAGAATTTTTTTAATTTTCTCCTTTTAAAGTCTTGAATTTTCACTAATGTTTAGAATTTTTCAACTACTTCAGACACTTGGATATCTTACCTACTTTCTAGCCTAAGGACTTCTGTGTCCAGCTAGCCTATAAGCACTGTTTTCTTGAGAGACTTGTGTTTTGTTTTTAAATTCTTAAACTGACATAGCTGCATTTACTGATGGTTATTTAACTTTGTCTCATTTTGAACAGATGAAGGTCTGACTGTAAAGCAAGTAGGAGCATTAGGTCAGAAATGAGGGCAGGGCTCACCTCCATTATGCAGAAGCCTGACCCATGTTGGTGATGAAGAAAGAAAAACCAGAGGCACTTCTGACCCAGGAACAGAAATCAAATACCTACATCAGCAGAATGAACATCTGTTCAGATCATTCCATTTTCACATCTGTGTTCCAAGTACGTACTGCAACTACTCTTCTAATCAGAGATGGCCTCAAGTGTGAAATCAGCCACAGGACCTGCTGCCAGCTGCCTCCTGTGGAACTGTCTGTCAGTTTCCCATGGATTTATAGACAGGAGCACAGTTCTGCTCTCATGTACCAGCCCTATATCTTTAGTATCATCCTGCCTATGAGATAAATGTTTAATAGCATCCAGGATCTTTCACTCCCACACCTGTACACTCAGTTACAAGCTTAAAGCAACCCTAAACAGTAAAATCCCCTCTGTGAACAAAACAGCAGATGCCATCAGACAACTTGCAAACTAAGGAAAAAATTTTACAGCTTCATTCCCTATCAGAATCCAGCCAACATTCTTCTTCAGTCAGTTACCCTTAGCGAAGTTACAGCCTGCTATTTGTCAGTGGTGCTACCGAAGCGCAGGGAGGTTTCCCAGAGGGGAATTCATTTTTTCCAAGGCATAAAAGCAGTCCCTGTACCCATGGATACTCACAATTCAGTGAACAGGAGCTATGGAACAGGCTGAGGAAGATTTACTTATTTGCCTGAGTCATTGCTAGAAATCTATGGAAAATTAGGCATTGAATTCAGAGCTTTATGGCTAAATTTGGCAGGGTAGATGAGGTTGAGCATGCTCTTTTGCTGGATGCAATCACAGTTGCTGCTTTCTAAATTGATTAAGGCGTATCTCAAAGCCTTACAGCAGAGGAACACTGGGATTCAAATCTTCTATTGAACCTGAGAACTTCAGCAGCTCTTCCTGCCAGGGCAGGAGGAAGGGGAGTCAATACCCCAAATCTCCAATCCCAAAAGAGCCACAAGCACACCCAAGAAATACAACATCATGGACAGAGCATGCGTTTTAGAGGTAAAAACCTCCCAATCCCACAGGCAGAGTATGTTTTACAGGTGAAAACCTCCCAACATAACCACACCATGACAACCAATGCTTAAGCAAAGAAAATTCTTGTCACAAGCAATTAAATTAATTTCAGGTAGCACCTCCTTTACTTTCTTAATTACCAGTGCTTCACAGGCTCCACATAAGCTTGTGATCGCAGATAACATACCAAAACAGTTCTGACTTGCCTCACAAAACACCTTTTTCAAAGGAAACTCTGAAATCAATGTGCAAAAAAAGCTCCATTACACCAGATCCTCTCCGAAAGGAAAAAGTCCTAACCAGAAAAGAAGCCACTTCGGGCATGACTGAGAACCTAGTGTTTCAGTATTTTCTGGAACCCCTTCTGAGCCCAGCATTCACTGAAGTTTAAGCAACAGTTGGTTGTGTTTTTGAAAAGCATTTTGCAACACCTACTTCCCATAACACACAAACACAATAACCAGGCAGGCAATTTACCATCATTCCAGTGCTGGACTTCTCAGCACAGAAGGGATGCTTCAGCCATCCCTTGGAGGCTCAGCCCTGGGCTTGCCCAAAACAGGAGTGGAGAGAGACATTTCAGTGCTGCTGCCTAAAAAAAATCACCTTCAGAGAGGTGGAAATGGGGAGGAGGAGCCAGAGAGAACATCCAGTGTGCTGTGACCATTAAACCTTGTCACCAGCACAGCAGCAGTGCTTGTGTGTTCTGGGAGGAGCCATCCCCATGGTGCTTCTTCCATGTCACCCCCTTACTCTAGGGCAGTTTGAAAATTAACTTATTCTATTGGTATGAAATGCCCTTTCTGGTGGAAGGTCATGGGGGTTGGAAGATGATCTCTGAGATCACTTCCAACTCAAACCATTCAAGGATTCTAACAATTCTCTTTGCTGTGTGTTTGCCTCACAGACATGACATATTTCCTAAAGAAGAGAGACGCCATCCCTTGCCCACCAGGGGCCCTGTCAGAGAAGCCCTGTCACCCTCTGCAGCCTGACAGGAGGCACCAGAGCTGCTGTTATTTATCCAATGTTACAAAACAGTGTGCAGACATTACTGCTCCCTTGGCCTATGAGCTTTGCCAACCAAAATTAACACAGCACAAAGAATTAGCAAAGCAAGCAAAGTTTAATTTAGCTTTGCTCTGGCAAATTTAATCTTGGGCAACATTCAATTCTGCCTTTCTAACAAGAAAACAGCATTTTCATCCCATTATTGCTACCATTTCCCATCTTATTATAACCTAGCAATTGCACACTTCAATCTGTGGAACACTCCTGAAGTGCAATATTCTTACCAGTGAATTAACCATAGTCCAAGCAATAGGATGCTCAGCTGGTCTGAGATCATGGTTTAGGAATGGTACTCCTCAGTTTGGTTCCATCCAGCAAGACTCTCCAAGCCAAACACTGCTTTCTACCACTCCCCTGTTCCCCCTACCCTCTGTGGCAGGATGGAGAGTAGAATATGTACTTCTGCCTCTCAAATAAAGCCCTTGGACTGCGTTGCATTTGTCAGTGAACCCCAGGTAAGGCAGCCTTACCAATCCTAGAAGATATGCAGAGAAGAAGCCATTCAGGTTTTGGAATGACATCCCTGAAAGGTGGGTTGTCACATTCTTCAATTACACACTAAGTATATTTATTTTAGGAAACTCAAAGATCAAATTAGTAAGAAAACCACCACAAACCCACAAAACACCCCAAGATTCCCCCCCAAACCAGACAGATGGAGTAAATTGTAGGCAAGATTTTCTGAGTTCCTCAAATCATCTTTCCTACACAGTCATGAATATACCTCTAATGTGACCACTCTTCTAAGAAAATCACCATGTGTCACATAAAAGCAGCACTAAAAAGCCATTTCTCATTTGATTTTGTGCTGAGTTCAGGAGAGCACTGAGCATGAGGAGATCCCCTCAGTCACAGAATCACAGAATCTCCTGAGCTGGGAAGAACCAACAAGGATTGTTAAATCCAACCCCTGACCCTGTCCAAACATCCCAATGCTCCCACCCTGTGCATCCCTGACAGTGCTCTCCAAACACCCCATGAGCTCTGGCAATCTCAGGGTCAGGACCATCCCCTGGGGAGTCTGGGCAGTGCCCAGCACCCGCTGGGGAAGAACCTTTCCCTGAGATCCAACCTAAACCTGCCCAGGCCCAGCTCCATGCTGGTCACTCAGGTCCTATCACTAGTCACCACAGGGAAGAGATCAGTGCCTTCCCCCTCTCCTGTCCCTCAGGGGGAAGATGTAGACCACAGTGAGGTCTTTCATCATCCCCATCATCAGTCTCACTGGCCAGAGCTGCAGCAACCACCTCAACCTCTCTGTGCAGGAGAACATCTTGTACCATCCAGATCTTTTACCACCCCAGTGACTGAAGCCCTATTGAGCTGGACATATTTTATCTTGTTCCCAGTGAAGAGCTGCACTGGTGCCAGGCAAGCATGGAAAACTTGCCCACACAGCCTTCAGTGTGAGTTCATCTCAGAACTTTTCATGTTCCTGTTTCCACAAAACATGGAAGACTGACCAAATTCATATGTGCCTTTATACAGACATGCTGAAGTTAATTATACTGAAGGAAAGGAACATAAAATACCTAGAAAACAAAAAACTGATGGGTCTTTACGCAGATCTTAATTTAAACTCTAACACTGGACCAATGGATCCTGGAGAGAAACTTTCTCAGTGCATCCCTCACACTGTGGCCTGCTGAACCTCCTAGATCGAATCACCTAATGCTTCTGTGCCCATATTTTGCATTGCTAACATACACAGAAAAAGGATAAGGACTTCCTCAGTGCACCCTGGAGATCTGTGGAAGAGCAGCACCCTAACCAGCAGTATTGAGAGCTCTTCTCATCCCAACCTGCTTCTAGTTTTAGCTATGAACCTTTGAGGAGAAATACAAGAAAATATTCCTTTAAAATAATTTGCTCTGTTTTGAAAAAAACACCCTTGCATAGGGACATATAATTGCAAATACCCAACTTCCCATGAAATGTCCAAGGCCAGGTTGGACAAGTCTTGGAGTGATCTGGTCTAATGGAAGGTGTCCCTATGGCAGGGGTAGAACAGGATTTAAGGATCCTTTTAATCCAAAATCATGTGATTCCATGATTCTATAAATTTCTGAAAAGTCACGAGCTTCAGAGGCCCCAAAGCTGCCCCAGGAACACACTGCACTTGTTCCAGCCCTGCTCCACAGCATGCAGCACCCAAGAAAGGACCAACTGCTCACTGCTGCTGCTGGAGATAAAAATCAAAAGGAAAGATGGGTGGGAAGAATATAGTGTGGAGACCAAGGAAAAAGCAAGTGGCTCAACTGCTATAACAACTGTCATGAGTTGCAGTGCAAAATGTAATCAAGAAAGGTATTCATCACCATCTGTAGGAACTGGAGTGGAGGATGATGTAATCTTCTGTTGATAAGCCAGCTGATAAGAAACCAGCAAGAGCAGTTTCTTTATCTCTTCCATGACCCATCCTCCCTCCAGGCACAGATCTTCTGCTCATGGGCCATTGAGTCCCACTGATAAACTTCCATCATCCCATTGGGAAATGCTACAGCCAGGGGGAGGAGCCAAGCATCCCTACCTGCATAAAAACCTGAGATTTGGGACAACAAAGCAGCGTTTTCCGCTGGACTCCCAGAGGAAGAACAGACCCATCCATCACCATCTTCAGCAGAGGCTGCACCTTTCTCCAGGATCACTGCTCCAACAGAGCCACAACTGCCACTCCAATAGGGCTGCAGCCACCATTGCAACTGGACTGCTGCCAACACCCTGACCAACAGGGTGTCAGGTTGTATTCCGACTCTGTCAGTGGTTTTCTTTTTTCCTTTGTATTATTTCATGTATTTTGTTTTCCTTTTTTTTTTTTTTCCTTTTCCTAATAAATTGTATTTTTGACTTGGAGTCTCTCACTGGTTTTGCTTTCAAACCAGAACAACAACTTAAGAGGCTGGACAAGCATTCCTTGCAGCAATGCTTGCAAAGCTCTGGGAAAGTGAGGAGAGGGACCTTTTCCTGTCACAAAACCACTTTTCAGATTGGGGTATCCCAGCTCCTAAATATTTAACAAAGCTATGTGTCTGGAGTTTGGAAATGTCTTCCTTGTGAACTTTTTTAAGTGCTGAAAGGAGCTGTCACTTCTGGTGCATTCCTAACACCACTTGACAACCTGTTAGAAAACACTCCAAGGCAAATGCTGCATTCCCAGACAGGATACATTCATCACAGTCTCCCATAATGGTTAGGAATGAAACTAAAAGCATCCCATTTGTAACAAAATAGTTCCTTTTTCTTGCTTTTCCCTCCTGCAAAGCTCAACATTCTATAGCCCTGCTCAAAAGAATAACAGGAGCTTGACAACTAAAAGACACTAACAGTTAAAAATTGAACTCCCCGTCCCTTGGACACCAAGGCATGAAAGGGTAACATCAACAAGGGTATGTGAAAAACACATCTGAGCCATTTTCCAAGGAGATTATATTTTTGGGTTGATAAATATAATAACATTGACAAAATAAACTCAGATTTCTGCAATGCATTTGCTTCACATTAAGAATTATAATGAATCAGAAAATATATTTACATAAATTAATTAAAAATTGGGTAAGCAATAAAAGTACACATCCTTGAGGATTTTTCATGAGGCTTTGCAGGGCTCAGGTTTTATTGCAATAAAGTGATTTGCATTTTTATAAAGAACTGTGAAAAACAAGCTCATCGCTAACAGCTAGTAACAAACGTGACACTTTAGAAAGTGTTGAGAGTGCTGCAGCATAAAGGTGACAGGTCACAAAGAGGGACTGAGCTTCTCATGTATACTGTGTGTGAGCAGCCTAACAGGGCTGGGGATACAGGACAAAGGCTGGAGAGCCAGCCTGGCCACAGACTGATCCCAACAGAGCTGGGGATGCTGGAAAGGGGCTGGAGAGCCAGCCTGGCTACGGGCTGATCCCAATAGAGCCTGAGGTACTCACCTGCTGAGGAGAGCACCCAGAGCTGCAGAGAGCACTGTGTCCCTTAGCACGGATCTTGATTAAAGAATGGGCTGTGAGAACCAGTAAAGCCCTGGACCATACTGTCCATGCCTGAGGAGTTCAGGCTGCACAGTTTCTTTGAGAGTGTCAGGAATTGCCAGATTCACTGAAGAAATTCTTACAAACCAAGGTTCATAGAGGAGGCTCGATCAGACAACCACAGAGGTACTTTGTGACTTGAAGTCTGTGAAACCATTCTGTTACAGCCCCATTTGTGTTCCAGGACATATGACTTGGCTGCAGGCCCAAAATACTGATTCAAATGGTCGTTATGAAATGCAAACAAGAAAGTGCCAATCTTGGCTAGACACCACCTATAGAAACAAAGTCAGTAGCCCCAAGTCTAAACAAATGTGACTGATGCTCAGTGACAGGAGTCCCTGCAGTCCCTGACAAGAATTTGAATACTGGATAAGCTAAAAAAACCCAACCAAAACAACCCCTATATCATACTGGCAGATTCCCAACTGGTGGGCACAGACACATTCCTTATGACTTGGTGTGTTCAAACTCCTTGATCACAGCTGTTTAGTAATTTAAAATCTGTTGCCTACAGCAGTATGGATTTTATAATGTAATGCAAGAACTATTACATGGACTGTATTTAACAAACAACATTGGACAGAGACTCTATGGAAAGCAACAATAATCAGGAAACACTACATTTAATTTCCTGAGAGATTTCAAGAACAGAATCACAGAATGACTTGGGTTAGAAGGGACATTAAAGATCATCTTGTTTCCCCAGCCATGGGCAGGGACATCTTTCACTATCCCAGGCTGCTCCAAGCCCCATCCAGTCTGGCCTGGGACACTTCTAGGGATCCAGGGGCAGCCACAGCTGCTCTGGGCACCCTGTGTCAGGGGCACCCCACCCTCCCAGGGAACAATTTATCCCAATATCCCACCTAATCCTGCCCTCTGGCAGTGGGAAGCAATTCCCTGTGTCCTGTCCCTCCATCAATCGTCCCCAGACCTTCTCCATCTCTCCTGGAGCCCCTTTAGGCCCTGGAAGGGGCTCTAAGCTCTCCCTGGAGCCTTCTCCTCTCCAGGAAAACACCTTAAGCTATCCCAGCTGGGCTCCAGAGGGCTCCAGCCCTGGAGCAGCTTTATGGTCCCCTCTGGACTCTCTCCAGCAGCTCCACACCATTTTCATACAGAGGCTCCAGCACTGGGTGCAGAGCTCCAGGTTGCACCAGAGGGGGAGAATCCTCTCCCTCGACTGGCTGGTGACACAGCCCAGGATCCAGACAGTTAAAGAATACTCAGAAGGCTTTCAAACAGAAAAACTAGGTTATGGGAAAGAACTGCCCGGTAGTTTGAGCTTCAGATTTCATGGAGTAGTGCAAGGAGATAGTGTTTACACAGACTATTTGCCAAAAAAGGTTAGTTGTATGCTTAATCACATATTGTTTCCTACATTCATAAAACCCAATGCAAGTTAGAAAAACAGATGGAAAATGCTCTCTGCTCTCTCTCTCTCTCTGCACAGCTGACAGGAAAAAAGTGCAAAAGCTGACTTTACCAACTTATTTAAGAGGGGGATCTATAGAGATGATGCTGCTCTTGGCTACCTTGATGTGCACCCACACAAAGCAAAAAAAAAAAATCCTTTCAATTTGGCTGCTGTTTGACTTCAGGCACACCAACAAGGTACTGTGGAATTGAATAACTCGTTCCCAGATAGACAGCCCAACAGAAGGATTTGCCCTCTATCAATTTCAGTAAATAAAAGGACGAAAATCTCTTCAAACTAAACAGCGAAATAAAAAACCAGTACTGCACACACATATCATATTAATTGGCATGAACAGGACTTCATTTGATTGCTTGGATTCGTTTTTTTGGTTTCTTTAAGAAAATTGCATTGCCAGCAAACTGTAGGATTGAAGAACCATGGGGGCTAAAGCACCTTAAAATGGTTCAATCTATGAATCCATATATAACATTAAGGGTACACATTTTCACGAAGAAGTTTTTAAAAATAACAGTTTCTTTCTCTGAAGATGGATCTCTTTGCTCAGTAAAACTTTTTAAGAAACAAAATACAGTGTCATGAAAAACATGACTAGAAGTTTGGAGAAATTACCTGGGAACTATGCCTAGTTTCCATGTGACTTAAAAAGGCTTTGTAATTATCTTTTTAACTTTACAAAATTCAGGCACTTCATCTCTCCTTAGAGGCTTTTCTATTAATAAAGACCAATCAATATGCCCATTTACGATTGCAAAGACCGGTCTTTCTGAAATCCCCCTGATTGCATAGAATAAAAGCTTTTTCCTACTGTGAATCAACAGCTTAATTACAAGTGAAAGAAAACCTGCAATTGGAGTAAGACTTTTTTAATCACCAGCAGTAATGGACGCTCAATGTATGAAATTTAAATCCTGGGACTGTGTTTCCCACAGTCCCCAGGATATGTGACATGTGAGTACATGAAAGGGCTTCATCAGTCAACAAGTTATTGTGCAGTCTTGGGGAAAATGGTAGTTGTACAGAAAAATGAAAGCACAGATGTCTGCAGTGTGGGCTGGGAAAAAAGCAAGCAGTATTAACCATGTATCACCAGTACCTGCCTCATCATGTGAAAAAGAAAGGTTGTAGAATAAGACCTTGCAGGAAACATATCCTTTTTGAATATTGCAGACAAAATGCAGGTAAGACACCATGATAAATAGTACAAGGCATGAAAATGCCTTAAAAGCTTACATAAGAGGGCTGGGTTGTCTTTACAACTCACTGGCACATTAAAACTCAAGGCCACACACTCACTTGCCATGGACTGTACCCAAGTATGAGGCACACACAGCAGTTTCAGTCCAGCTGAAGTCAGGAAGAGCAGTTTGTGCTTTTCTTCACAGCTCATACTTATATGTAGTTGGGGGGAGATATCGAAAAAGTTCAGAAAGCACAGTTTAAACAAAAGGGGTGGTTTTTTTTTGTTTTTTTTCAAAAAAATCACTGTGCAATTTGGCAGCTGTTTATCCTCACGTGCACACACAATCAATGAGCTTCACTTCCTGAAACCTGCCTGGGATTTCTGGGTCTTCATACTCCTTTCCAAACAAAAGCTTTATTACAGATACTGTGGACTGCCTTAGTGTTCCCTTCACATCTATACCAGAATCACAAAGGGTTTCACAGATGCTAATTTTGCCAGGTCACAGTTCTGCAGTAGGAGAGAGATGTAGTGAGAAATGACCACCAGCCTGAACCCACCTGGGTTGTCCCTCTCCATACAGCTTCCATACAGGTCCATCTCCAGACACACAGAGATGTCAGCCTGAGCCCACCCTTGTGAGTATCATCACCCAGAGCAGGCTGGACTCACTGTGCATGTACAATAAATTAAAATGCCCATACTTGAAAGCTGGGCTGAGCACAGCCTGCCCACTCATCTCAGATTCCTGCCAACCATGCAACCTCAGTTTCCTACACAAAATGTACAGACTCATCAAGACGAGATGTCCATGGAAATCTGGGCATTTGATAGTTCTACTAGCCTCACAGGACATATAAAGGAGCCCTATTTTCTTCCTCCTGGTGGTAACCATACCTCCAAGCTCTCCATTCCACAAGCAACTACCCTGTCAGCTAGCTAGGCAACACCAGATTGGATGTACAACACTTCTCTGACTAAACACTATCTGCTTCATGTGCCAAAGAAAAATTCCACTCACAGCCAGCCAGCATTACTCTCCAGAAGAGCACCAGTGGAAGTGATTCATGCCATTATTAAATAATACAGCTCATGATCTACTAACAGAAGCACAAGGACCCATTTTTGGTTACAAAACCACTGTCAAGGTCTACTGGTTTAATTTTAACCTGAAATGGGAGCATATGGAAAATGGTGCTCTAGGGAATAATGCTATTCTCCTCAACAGATGTTCTTGCCAAAGGAAGCATTTAGAAGGAAAGCAGGTGTGATTGATGAGATGGTTCACAACTGTAAACCTTGGCTACAACAACGCCATTTCATTTTAGGCTATATCAAGAATAAAGAAAAGCAACTATATTACTGTAACAGAAAGTCAGGAAGGGAGGAGAGCAAACATATACATTCTGTGTCCTTATAGAGACCATACTGTGTGTTAAAATAATGCCTAGTAAAAACAGTAACAATTTAATAATCTTTCCAATAAAATGCTATTATTTCACAAAAAAATCTCCTCAACATAATGATACTACAGTAACCAATTTTGAGCTCATTTACCACTACAATAAATCAGATTACTTCCTCTTTTGTTATTACTACTGTCTCCCTTTACCAATCTTAGGTTAATAACCAATGTTTTCTTCTAGTCTATTTACTTGGTTGCTCCACTAAATACGCACTAAGCCAGGAACAGACCTACTCTCAAGAGATGAGGTTTTGTGGAAAAACAAGCGTTAACTTCAGTGTTTTAATATCAGCCAAAAATTACACATTAACACTTCACTGCTTTTGAGATTTAAGTGCTGCATTCTTCCTCTGCTACAACCAAAGCCCACTATATATGCTGTGAGGGTTATCAGGACTAGCTGAACACTTTCAGATTATGCTGAGCAGAAGTTAGCAAGGCATTTGATACAGCATACTTGGGAAGACTGTGCTCTTACAAACGGTGACTTTGGCAAATGCTCCCAGACACAGCATTTCTAGAAGGTATCAAGATAAGGCTCCTTCATTCTGCAGGATTCTGTATCATGTCCAGTTACCCTTGCAAATCAGGTCATTGAAACACTGATTGAAAACCTTTTTTCAATCCTTTCATTAAAAAGAAGGAAAAAGAATCACCACTAGTAGGCTATTTAAAATAAGATCAGAGAGATAGCAGGAAACATCATCTACTGGGAATGCCCTACCATCACTTCCACAGCTGTAACAGTGAAAATTGATAAAGTAAGGATGACAAAATTAGTTCACATATGACCCCATCACTTTGGGCTGGAAGGAGAATCCCAGGGGAATGGCAAAACCCCAAGAGCCAGAGCCAGGCACCGATGCTGCCATCACTAACAACTTCAAAAATCAAACCTATAAACAAAAGTGTAAATGCACAATCTTAGAGGCGCCAAGGCTCATCAGCAGAAAAAGAGTATTTTCATTCCTATTTCTTTTTAAATAGGAAGCACTCTCTGGAAAACAGAAATCTTTGTTTTTACTGGTACATTCAAAACTCAAGGATTCTTGCAGGAGCAAACTTGGCATAACTTCAGGATACTAGAGATCTTTAAGAAAAAAAGGCAAAAACTCACAATTCAGAAGCAATATGACCACTTTAAAAAAGATTTTTACAAATTAAAGTGTGGGGGGGTTCTAATCTTTCTCTTTCTGAAGTTTCCACCTTGCACTAGTACAAAGTGTTAGATTAAACACCTTGTAAAATAAATAAATATATAAAAATTTGACAATATGTTCCTGACATTTTGAAAAAGAGACAAGCAATACCTCAAGGTCTTGGAAGAAAGAGCTGCTTCTTGTGGTAGCCTCCTACGTGAGAACAACCAAGGTCAAGTGCAGGACATGCCAGATAATCAATCTTGTTCATCAACCTAGCAACATTCACATTAAAACAATCAGAATTCCTGCCATGTCACTGCTAAAGCAAAGATTTACTCCTCTTCGTTTCATTTGCTCGAAGCTGGTCCTTCCCAAACCCAACTTCATCCTCTAGCTTTCACAGCTCTCTTCCTTATAGTGCCTTTTCCAAGCCTCTGCCTTTCTACAGAGTTATTACACACATCTTGGCTTGCCAGGCTAACTGAGCTGAGGTCCAGTCTTGCTTTAGAAGCAAGGCTCTCCTTTCATTTATTCACTCTGGTGGCCCATCATGACACATTCTTCCTTTTTGAAGACAACTGCCAGGGCAGTTCCTGTACCCAGACAAGTCCCAGCTGCTCTTGGGTGCTTGATTCCTCTGCATCAGAACAGGGATGATTTTTGTTGATTGGCTGTTATTTGCAGTTATGCACCATAAGCCTTACATGATCTCAAACTAGTTCAACCCACTGTTCATGAAATAAATGCAAAGAGAACTTGCCAACATCTCAGTTTAAAGATGAAATGACAATTCAGTTTAGGCGGGCTCCTTGCCAAACTAAAGCAAACTTTCATTATCTATGTGCTAGATGAAATAACAGTACTCACAGGACTGGCCATATCAATGTCAGTGCAAACCTAGTGACACTGAGTGTGTGACCAGTGACCATAGGACAGAGTAAGAGAATTGCAGCAAGTGGATCTGGAAGTCACCAGGAAATATCACCAGTCTGCTCCCTTGCTCCAAGACAGAAGCAATGACTTTTAAACTATTCCTGACAGACCTGCACACAGCTCCAGTGAGCCAGCCTAAGGAATATTTGTCAATGCCTAACTGCTCTTAGTTAGAAAGGTCTCTCTGTTCTCTAACCTACATGTCCTTAGTTTAATTTTGAGCCTATTAATTATTTGCCTGTACATCATGGCCAGGAAGACTCATTCACTCAACTCCTCCTTTAAGAAAGTGTTTGGGTGGTCCTTCAGATACTGTTCTTCAAATGGACAAACCACCTCCCACTATCAGCCACATACCTGAGATCTCTCTGTGCTGCTGTAACCACATGATGGATTCTGAAGGACCAGTCCACATCTTCCTTGAAGTGAGATGCATGCAGTGGTTTCCACCAATAGCCTGTGGTCAATTATCCAAGGGAAGTGCCCAACATTTTGTACAATAAGGTTGAGGAACATCATTTGACAGCAGAGTTCATGGTTCACAACTCCCCTATTGATACATATTCCTGCTTTTGGGAAGAGCAGAGCACCAGCAGGTGTTCAATGGATTCTTAATTAAAATTAATCTGAAAAGCAGACACTGCATTGCAACACAGCTGAGGTTAATGTGAGTGCTAGACTTTGAGCCATAGGTTTAGTTTACCTGTGGGACCAGGTACACAGTACAGCTCTAACTCATTTTCTGGAAAATCTTGTGGGTCTTGGTGCACTCACTCTACCTTAGAGCCATGGGACAAGGCACTCCAGACAGAAGGAAAATCTAGGAAAGACTACAGGCACTGCAGCATTTGGCATATTAATCTTTCAACAGAAACAGCTTTGCAGAACAGCCTGAAGAGGCTCGTACATCCCAATTAGATATATCCCTCCTAAAGCACCACCTCAGAGGAGGTTCTGCACCCTCCTCTCCCAGCGACTGTATTCACATCCAAGCCACCTGGGCCAGCCCACTTGAGTGCATGTCCCCCCAGCCCCACTGCTCTATGCAGGCTCTAGGCATGGTGCCTGCTGTCCCTGCCCAACATGGTAAGACAGGTGGCCAGGCAGACAAAAAAGATGCTGCCCAGAGCAGCAGCTGAGGGGCAGTACTCATCCTGCATCCCACTTGAAAGGCAGAGAAAGAGCAAGCACTTTCTCCACAACTCACTGCAAATGTAATGCAAAAGGAGAAAGAGTAATTCAGGCAAAATCCTATCCAGAGGGAAGAAATCCTCCAAGCCCCATCTCACACTGAGGACTCAAGCCAGCTCCACATAGGTGAAAGAACCAGGAGAGGATTCAGGCATCCCAGGAGAGAGGGGGATAAGAAGGCATCCCTGCTCTGACTGCATATTGCTGGCAGCTCCCAAATTGTGAGCTTGTCCCTTTCCACAACCATCCATCCCAGAAAGACCCAACTCCTCCTTTCTCCCCTCCCTCAGTCATCCTGAGTCCCTGAGTCACACCTCTTGCAAGCATCCATTCATTTCCCTTATCTTCCCTGGAAAAACACTTTGAGTGCCATCTCAATTTTCCACACTGATGTTTATTTTATTACTTGCCTCCCTGAAAAAAAAACCCCAAACAGTCAATCAGTGTAACATGATTTCTAGCAGTAGCCAAATTCAACTGGACACCAGCTGGATGTGTGTCAGGTTCCAGGCTACTGCAGAGCCCTAAGGATAAGCTGCCCATTGCAAATCAGCTGAGAATAAAGCCCTGTCGTGCCTGACATGGCAGAGGCAGTGCATGGTTCATTCACCTTAAGACCTTGATTAATTCTTTCCTGAGCTGCATTTTCCCTCTGCTGTGTCCAAAGAGTACTGAATATTCTGCAAACATCTGGGATCAAGTAGACCAATCAGTGTCTGGGACAATCTCATTCCCTTTGCTCTATGGGTCGGTGTGGAACGCCAAGCACGCTGTTCTCCACTGCTCATGGTTTCACTGCCCTAACTTCACGAAATTCTTGTTGTTCCTTATGTCCACATTGTCTAACTATGCCTCTGCATGTGGACAGAGCTTGTCATGACCAGCTTTCACTGCATTGCCCCATGTACATTCACAGCAGTTTTGAGAGGAAGGAACATCAGGAACTCTCTCCTATGAATCATCCTCTTCCTCAACAAAACAGGCAACCAAGCAACAACCTGTGCAGGAACAACTTGTGCATGGGAAGAAAAGGCCCTAATGGCAGCCTGACCTGCAGCCCTGCTCTACAAGAGGCTGTGTTACAATTCCCTGTTTTCAAACAGCTCAAGTTATTCATGCAACAAGTTATGCAGGTAACAAGCCAGGCAATAAATGAGACAGGACAAGAGGAAATGGCCTAAGGTTGCACTAAGGGAGGTTTAGGTTGGATATTAAGAAAAAATTCTTCACAGAAATGTGAAGAATTGTTCAGTCCTGGGCAGCTGTCCAGGTCAGTGGTGGAGTCACCATTCCTAGAAGTGTCCAAAAAATGTGTGGTTTGGGACTTGGGGACATGGTCTAGTGGTGAACATGGTGGTGGTGCTGGGGAGGGTTGGACTTGGTGGTCTTAAGAGACCTTTTCAAACCTTAACGTGTCTGTGATTCTGTTTGCCCATGCCAGTTAAGAGAGAAGGAGGGCAGCACCTACAGGGCCCCTGGGAGCTTCATGGCCATCACCACCACTCACTGATCCCATCACAGTTTAGCTCCCATCCCTGAAATACCCACACACGTGTTGCTGAACCAAGAGACTTCACAGCAGGTAACCCAGCTAATCCCTGCCTTCCTGCTCTGCTCCATGCCCCCCGCTTGGCTTCTCAAGCTGCTGCCCTACAGACAGAACTTGGTCCCATGGAGATGCCCCAGCCCACCCTGTACACGAGGCAGAACAGGAAGATGCAGAGGCCACACAGGGAGACACATCTGCAGCCATCTCTGTCCAAGTTTCATTTCTGATGATAAAAAATGATATCTGAATACATTCCTCCGAAGACAATTTCAATTTCTCTGCAACAGCTGAGAACTACTGTCTGTCACAGAAGAACCTGCTTGATTTTTTTTCATATTTTTAACTTCAGACAGATCTTCTATTAACTGCAGACATGGCAAAACCAAGTCTTATGATGCACCTTGCATTCATTATAATAAAAGTTTGATTTGATACATTGTAGTTTATTTAAATTTTTATGCAAATGAAGGAAAAGATTTCCTCACTCAATTTAATTTGCAGGCTCTTGAGAAAGAAATTCAGGAACACTTAAATCCATAAATTATGCAAAACACATGGAGAGAATATAAACGATCTCTTACAAAAAAATAGGTGTGCACTGAAATCCAGAACAAAAAGCACCTCTTAATTCAATTAAGAGCTTAACTAACTTAAAATAGGACTTGAAAGAAATTACAGGAATTGGTCTGCTCAGAATAAGTATTTTCTGTGGCTTTAGGAATTGGAATCCCTTACAATAGGGATATCCATTGCGAAGAACAATTATCTGGAAATAAACAGATGAAGCACAATGAGTTCTCCCATAAAGCCCAGACAGCTTCCCGTTATTTACTAAAAACTTAGAGAAAAAAACTAAGCCACATTTAAAGAAAGCCACCACAGACCCAAACAGGGTAGTTTAGAGGACGTCCCATTGAACTGAGAGGAGGATATAACTAATAATTTTCATATTGTGGCTTTTATATGTTGGCTGCTGTTCCAAGGATGGATTAAATACCACAGCTGCTTGGTTGGATATCAAATTAAAAGCTCTGTGATGACCCTTCATTCCCAATGGGACATTTTAGTTGGTTCTTGTTTTTTAAAAAAAATCTATTAACTATACATTAGGTCCTCCAGAACATTACCCTGAGTAAAAATGGTTTCAAATGAAACAGAAAAAAAATAGGATAGGAAACAAATACGTCAACAGAGATTTGGGCCATGATTCAATTGACAAACCTCCCAGATGTGCACTCTGTGGGTAACCAAGGAGAGTCCTTGGTCTTGCTGTGACACACCTGGAACCCTACAAGCACCAAACACCAAGACCATGCACCACAATATTAAGACATTTCACATGAAAATAAGATTTTGCAACTTAATAAACATACAACCAATTTCTTCTAAAAATCTCATGGGTTCAGCCTGGAATAGGATACAGTATTTCCAACTTTCAACTATGCAGATGATAAAGGCAAAAGACTAGTCCCAATCTGCACCTTCTGAAAGGAACCAGGAAATACTGGGTGAGAAATAAACGCCCTTACCTAATGAACTTTAGAAGGAAAAAACTGAACAATGCTAGGGTACTTTCTTTTTTGTTTTTAATTCCCATTACCTCTTCTAGAGTGGGAGAAATCCAAGTCCCTGAAAACTGAGACAAGGCTGGCTAAAGAGATTTTTCTTATCACACCCCTTTCTTCCAAGGCATTTCCATGGGACAAAAACATAATAATTCCATTTGTAATAATATACACATTGAATATGCTATTAAAAGAGTATTGCAGGCACTGGCCCCCAGCATGCACTCCCAACTGCTGGCTACCAAGACACAGCACAGGCCACATCAGTCCTTCCCTCTTTCCCTTAACTACAAATCCAGAAAATTTCTCTGGACCCTTTCCGCTCTTTCATTTAGCCTGATTATAGAAATAATCTGTGGGATTTCTCCGCTGTAGTGTGAAGAACTTGAGCAGTGGACAGCCTCCTTGGGGATTCAGTAGCAGCAGCACACTATGCCAAGGCTTTTATCTGGACAAAAGCTTGGTTTTCATCAAGCTCTAGATGAGAAGGTTCTCAGAGATCATTTAGTTTGTGTTAACACTCTTGAAACAAACAGAATATGATTTACTGCAAATAGCATTCTTTTTCCAGAACATGTTTTTTTAGTCCGAAAGCTTAAAATTCAGGTAGAGTACTTTTAATACTGCCTGTGACACCAGTAAACTGGAATCCCTTCATAACAGGGATACTCATTTAGTACCCCTGTTTTAGTCTACAAGATTAAAAATGTACAAGTTGGAGCTCTAAGAGGTTCTGAGTAGCTGTAGTTGAATTCTAGATCTCTCAGCAAAGGATGCTCAGAGGGATTCAGCAGAAGACTTTTTGCAGCAGGAGGCTGGATTAGTCTTGCCATTAGATTCAACTGATTTTCATGGAAGTCAATAGATTCAATACCACAAAAATTATAATAATAAAACATCAAGATATGGACATGGATTGCCATCTCATACAAAACCCAGACATTTTCAAGATGGGAAAAAAACTTGTGAGTCATGAAGTGATTCACTTAAAATATTTTAAAGCTTTGTTTTCAGGAGCTTTCAAAATTAGAACTGTCATGAAAAATTTATTGACTGCAATGAAACAAGTTTCAGCACAGCCTTCACTGGAGCTGCAACTCCATTTTAAACCTCAAATTTCTTAGTTTTCTAGCACCTTAGAGTGTGACAATGAATGATCAGCATGGTCTCACACACAGTACTCAAAGGAGAGCTGAGTTATCAGTTGCAAAGACACTTCCATACATTCGTAAAATCCTTAGGTAGAACTACACAGTCCACCTAAATGACTCCAGACATTTTTTAAAGTAAGCACTTGAGAACTCACAAGCTAAAGAAGATTTAGTATTGTTTAAAAATCTTTCAACCTACCAGAAGCACATTATCTATTCCATGATGAATGCCATGTACTGCAATTAATTTTCAAACCCCATATGCTTCAAAACACCTTTTAGCAAAGAAAAATACTCATTACCATAATCACATTTACTAGTTCTTAAATTTAGGAAGACACTGACAAATTTACATGTTTGTATTTATGTCACCTGTTCAAACACTTTATTATGATGATTCTTGCACAAGTGTGTGTGGTCTTTTAAAGGAATGCTCATATACGTCTTAGGAACAAGCCTTAAGCAAAGTCCTAAAAAACAAAGGGCAAACACTTGCCATGAATATGGAAGAAAACAGCAACTCAACAGTGCACCAAAGCAACCTAAATCAAGTCAAATCACTCCACAGCCATCTCTTTAGGGTGTCCCCCTCCACCTGCAGTGTTGTTCCCAGATTTATCCCACATCAGCTATTGAACAAGGCATAACACTGAAAAATTAATTCAGAGAGCAGCACCAACGTTCTTTAATCAGCTTCTTAAAGGAAAGTAGAATTACCAGAATATTCTCTGAAAAGCCAAGGAAGCATTTGAGTCTGTAGTTTCTACGGTTAAGGACAAGTCAAGCCCCAGAAGCAGCATCCTCTATCCATGATATAAAAATACATATACTTGCAAACATGCTGATTTGGCACTGAGATTTCCCCTGTGGGGATTACAGACTTACACACTGCTGCATACTCTACACAGCTACAATGTTGCTTTCCATGTCTCCCATCTATTAAAAAAAAATTGTGAGTTCATTTTGATCATGCCAGAGTCTTAGGACTTACCACCATCCCAGCAAGATCAGTGTGTGCAATTACTTTAAAAGCAGGTAAATTTATATGGGAATTTTGGGCAACCTAAAAATAGAAGCTTCTGCTCTGGGAACGTTACTACATCTCAAAATACGTCACATCCTTAAAGAACAGACTAGACAGAATGCTGATTGAAACATGTATAAACCCTTCCTGGGGGGGTGTTAAAACTTTGGTACACAAGCACCTTAGAAATAGTATGTTTCTTTTAAAACTGAACACCTTAAAAACACGTCAACAGCTTTTCATGACTACTTATTCATGTCTTAGATTCTTACATCTCTATGACTAATTAACATTCCAGCATATGTAAGAACTTCCAGTTAAACCAGTCCTCCGTTTTTTTCAGCCACACAATTAAACACTTTTGTGTGTCACAGATTATAGACTAGTGAAGGATGTATCCTTCAAGAAAAATACAAACAAAACTATTGGGAGTTTGGTATCTTGCATCAACTTAACAAATTTATGAAGAGCAAGAATACTTTTATGGAACAAATTTTTCCCTTTGAGGGTGGGCAGGCTGTGGCTGCCTCTGGATCCCTGGAAGTGTCCCAGGCCAGGCTGGACATTGGGGCTTGGAGCAGCCTGGGACAGTGGAAGGTGTCCCTGCCCATGGCAACAGGATGGGCTTGAAGGTCACTTCCAAAACAAACCACTGCGTGATTGTAAGAGCAAGAAAACTCAGTCTTTCTTGCTGTTTCTAGTGGCTGTCAGAAATACATTCAAAGGATGATTTTCAACCTTTGCTTCTTGAGGAGAATGTGTTCCACAATGCATTTAGTAAGTAAATCTGGGTAGCAACACATGGAAACAAAACACTTCTCAATTTTAAGAAAACTTGATAGAAAAGGGAAGGAGAAACTCTCTGGTTGGCAACACTGAATGCAAAGCTGCAGCAAAAACCCAACTCAGGTAGCTGCAAAACCCACAGAATGACACTATCAGAAATAATCAAACTGTTGAAGCAGCCACACCTGGAGATCACATCCTATTAGACACCAAGGACTCCATTGCCAGAGGATTTCATTAGTTACCCTGCTGTCAGATACCCATTAGGAAATATACATCTTTCAAGGCACAAATGTTCATAAAACATTACATTGTTCACTCTTTGCACAAAAAAATTAGCTTTGTGAAAATGTTTTAATGACTTTTGTGTTTCTCTAACAGAAACCATAAATTACAATTTCAACTCTAAAATTCAAAGAAATTGCAAACAGGATAAACCATATAAAAATGCACAATATATAAGCTTTATGGAAGCTTATTTAAAAAAAAAAACAAAAAACACTTCCAGCATGTGGACTGTACTTTCAGGAGCAGAACTGCAGTACCAAAGCATCAACAACTACTGCTCACTGCTAAGAATCAGAAACAATTATTGCACAAGAGATTATAAATTGCCTTTGCATCTTGTCTCACTAGGTGCCACCCATTTTTGTTTGTTTCTCTGCACATTCTGATTTCCATCCTGGATTCATCAGGACATTCAGACATCAGATGCTGTCCCAGCTGTCCTTGACTGATGGTCCCAATGCTGCACAAAGCAGTGGCCAAGGAAACACCCTGCACAACTGGAAGGCTCTCAGGTGAAATGGCATCTCATCAGATTAATCACAGGAGATAACTTCATGCAATTGTGAAGATGACCCTCTAAAGGAAAATAAGGAATGTGAAAAAAGGTTAAGTGCAGAAGGTGTTAAGAGCAGAACTGTGTCCTTTTAACTTTTAGAGGGGTGGCAGAAGATAGGAAAGAGAAGGAATGAGAAGGGGAAAAAGTAATTTAAACTGCTTTTTAAAAGCCTTCTGCAAAGTTTTTTTTAAGTACTATCCATTTTACTAATAAAGCCTTTCTAACATGGCAGCACTGACACAGGTTGCTCAGAGAAGCAGTGGATGCCTCATTCTTGGACATATTCAAGGCCAGGTTGGATGGAGCTTAGGACAACCTGGTGCAGTGGAAATTGTCCAAGCCCATGGCAGGGGATTGAAATGAGATGGTCTTTAAGTTCCTTTACAACCCAAACCCTTCTGTGATTCCAAAAATGTCAAGACAGGCAGGAAGGGGCTGATGAAGCATCCTGAAACCCTTCCCTGACCTCTAACAAAGCCAGACCAGCATCAGCCACACTCATCACACCCAGAGAATGCAGGGTTCAGCAGCAACACTGGATTTAATTTTCAGGGCCCAAGTTAGTAAAGTGTATATTTTTTGTGGTGTCCTGCTTGGACAAAGCCAAATGCTCTGAGCATGGACCTTCCTGTTCAGGTGCTCTCCATCAGCAGCTCCATGTTGAAAGATTCCCTCCCAGCACGGCTACAACCCCTAGCAGTGTTTGTTACAAATGGGGTTGTTATTCAGCAACATCAAAAATAAAAGGAAGAAAAAGTCTGGACAGTATTTATGTGGCTAAAATCAAATCCCTAGTCCCCTCCTCGTGGCAGTTTCTTTTGAATACTCAAGTTTCATTATACCTAGTGTTTAATTTCACATAGAAAAGCCTCAAAATACAGCTATGCAGCAAAACTTTCTTTGAAGCCCACAGGTGTGTAAGCCTGAGCTTATCTCCTTCCCTCAAACAAAAAAAAAAAAAAACCCAAAACTTATATATACACTAAAAAAGGTATATCCACACTCCAGTAAATGACGCTGTATTTAATGCTGCAGTGTTACTTAGAGAAAGAATTGCTGTTTCTAATAGTTTTGTAGCTTTACTGGTTAAAAAGTTGTCATGCTGGATTCATCCAAGTGAACAGATATACACATTTTAACCACACACTTTTTAAGTAGTAACTGTTTCTCACGGTAAAGGATGTCAGCCTCTCACCAAAGCCTTCCATGTTAGCAGGGATGTTGTGTAGCAACTGCATGGCAGGAGAATGGGCTCTGGCATAGTGCTCATGAGTGGGGACAGAAATTCAAGCAGTCAAGTTCTAAACATAAAAATTATCATTTATTCCAGAAAGTTAAAAAGACATTTCACTTCCCTCTCCCAACCCCAGTTATTTGCTACAAGTTTCTTCTTTCTGTACTTTGAAAAGAAGGCTTAATCCTCTTGCTCAGACGGGGATTCAGAGCTGTCTATAGCCTAGAGGGAGCCTCCACAGCAGTATCTTGTATCACGTGGGAATCTATCCAGTCGGCTTAATTTAACATGAGACTGTAAAAATAAGACATAAAATTGACCTGGGTCCAAATGCACTCTGCTGAAGGCACTTGGGGTTCAGCTGCCAGCACACTGAAGGCTCTGTGCCTTTCCTCAAGGTGAGGTGCCTGCAAGAGCTACAGCCCCCAGCACACCAACCAAAAGGGCTCAGCCTTGGAATGTGCCACTCCATGTGTGAATACCCAGAAATTAACTCTTCAGCCTTCCTCAAACTGCACACCCATCACATAGAAATGGAGCTGAGTAATGGCACCTACTCTGCTCTTACATGACACCTGGGAGAGGTGGTATCCATCCCCCCCTCCTACAACGGCCATACTCAGACTAAAGAACTTATACCAGGAGGGGAGATTCATTCCCGGCTCCCCTCAATGTGCAAGGCTCATTGGAGCCTTTACCAAACCCCCTTAAACCACGACCCTGGCAGCTAAGGAAAGAGCAAGGGGCACAGCTCCTACAATTTCATGCTTTCAAGTCAGAACATTCTGCCATTCTTAGCAATGTAAGTGTTATAATTGAGACAAAAGCAAGTCCGTTTCATTAATATAACACTTGCTTTATTATCTACAACAACCCTCCAAACACACACTAATATGAAAGAGAAACAAGTTCAGATGCACACAACCATGCCTTTTCCTTAATTGATCAGCAAAGCCTGAAACAAAACAAACCCATTTTGATAACATCTGGCTCTTGTAAAACTGATTCCAGTGTTTCAGCAGAGCGCTGTATAGGCCTGCAGCAATGAGCTACGTCCACTGGAAATTTTGTGATTCCCTCCCACTTTCCTCAGGGTTCTGTTTGAACAGCAGGATTGATTCTGCTCAGTCAAGCACCACAGCTGCACCAGCTCTGGTCAGCACAATGGGGCAGCTGAAATGCTCCCCTAACTGAAACAATCCAGCATGAGGAAAGGCAATGTGAAAAAGCTGCTTATTGTATAAAAATCTGGAATAAACACCACAATATTAATCCTTTGAGCATGCACTAGTGAGAGAAAGGAACATCCATTTCAGAAGCAGACAAAGGCAGTGCCTGGTTATGCTGCTTCTGCAAAATCAATACTCAGTTCTCAATACATGAGGTGACCAACTGTCATCTGTTCTTTTTAATAAAGTCTTATTTTATAGAATATAGAACAAATTGTATTACTCAGCTAAAGAAAAAAATCCTTCTTCCATCTGTTTATTCTGACTGGGTTTTAGGCAGTTTAAGCATGTGAGATGCACTCTAACACTGCCTTTAGACAAGCCCTGTTAATTCAGGAATACAGAACACCACATTACCATGATCAGTTCTGAACCACAGTTTATCAAGGCTCATGCTTTGCTAAGAAGTTAATGGAAAATACCCAACTGTTCCCTAAAATCACAAACACACACAAAACCCCCCAAACAAACAATAAGGCAGTTATCATTCATTCAGGTTTACATTCAAATCCTCTGAATTATGATGAAACAAAAAGCCTTTTAAAATAGAGATGGACTATATCAGGACTTCCAGACTCTGAAAAAGATTAATTAATAGCTTTAGTAACCAGGTACTGTACAGTCTTCCCCCACACAAAAGCCTTACAAATGTGCAACAAAAAAATGCTCATTTCCTTTTAGGTTTTCTTTTTATTTTTTTTTTAATATTAAATCAAAGCACTTAAGTTTACTTATCTAACCAAAAATTACATTAAAACTCAAATTAACTTTAGCAATATAGTACTGAGATTCATCACAGGATCAAATAGCATTCTAAGAGCATTTCATTTTTCTTTAAGAAAGTCAAGAATGAAGACCAGACTGAATTCACATAAAATGGCCAAGTTAGAACCCCCCCATTGTTACCCAGCCCTGCCTTCTCTCCATTTTCCTCAGAGTTCATGAATAAGTTGTTTGTAGCCCTCTACAGCAAACAACTGAGGAACAGATGGTATTAGGCCTTCAGTTACTGCCTCCTTGACAGTTTGAACAAGATGGACATTCCCAGAACGTGGCCTTTCATCTTGCCCATTTCTCCCACTGCACGTTTAACCACTGTATCACACAGCTGTATTACTGTATTAACACTATACAGTGAAATTATTTTCCAGTGGATGCAATTTTTTTTTTAAAAAAGCATTTTGGGGATTATGATGAACTGAAAGCACAGGTAAGACTATTCAAGACCACGAGGGAGCATCTCCCATAAAAAACAATTCAAGACAGGTACAGGTATAAGTTTACTTGTACCTCTTTAAGGGATTGAGAAGAGATATAACCACCCCCCCTACCTGCACATCACATAGGAGTCACTCAAGAAAGTCACTCAGTGCACATTTATTACCAGCTGATTTGAAACTCAGTCTAGGTTCACCAAACACTACAGGCAAGACCAGCTGGGAAATAAGATGCTTCCTAAGGCTCAGAGGTGTTCAGTGACATGTGACAACTTGATCCACTCCATGTCCCAAAATCCCAGTGTCTTTTACAGGGCATGGGCATATGCATGTCAAAAAAATCTCTCAGAAGCTATGCAGCTAATTCTGAACGGACAAAATTCCCAACAAGCTCACTCTTTGGGATAAGCATAATGCCAGAAGGAGATATGGATCTGATTCTTTTGGAGGACAATGAGATTTTAATCAGGGATACAGGAAGTTGCTTATGGTTTGAAGATCAGTCCATTCCAGAGCAAGAGACCAGTCACACATAAAAGGAGCTCTATTTTGTGGTTTACATAGAAACTGGATTTAGTAGCATTTACAACTAGTCTTGAACCAATGCAAAGTCATGGCAGAAGCAGCTGCAGCCAGGCAGTGCTGGAGAAGGCAGCTGTGACCCCTCCTGCAGGGCAACTGACCACTGCTTCCCAGGAGGCAGGAGGGCAGCAGGATCAGGGAGCTCTTCCCTCCTTTCTGAGCTACACAGGAATAGCAAGGTACTGGACTGAAGGTTGTTTCCACTTGATTTATCAACACCACCAGAAAAATCTTCGGTTGCCCTTCTCGGCCATCCTGGGCTTCAGGCACACCAAAATCAATACTGGAAGAGCATTCATGCTGCCCACAAGTGTCACTTCAGGGAAAAGATACATTTCCAAACAACTTCATATATATTAACTTAAACATGAAGCAAACCAGTTTGCTTCCACATGACCCTTCTGGATATCCA
The DNA here is from genome assembly GCA_013397245.1 of Thryothorus ludovicianus. NCBI lineage: Eukaryota > Metazoa > Chordata > Aves > Passeriformes > Certhiidae > Thryothorus > Thryothorus ludovicianus. The sequence continues at coordinate 114,754 of VZTB01012128.1, read as the reverse complement.
GCTGCTATCTGCAAGCCCTTCCAGTTGCAGCACAATGAAGATATCTCTTCCAGTAGGAGTGCCAAGTATCACACATCTTGTGTGACACCTTTGGCTGCGCTTGCCTTACACCTACGGCCTGTCCATCAGGCCTAGCCAAGTGCATCAGCACTTGGCTAATATTTATATCTTCTGGCCAGCAGACCTAGCCTAGAGCTTAAAGCACACACAGGTAAGTGTCCCGCTGCTGACCATCATCAGCCACACCGTTCTTCTCAGCACTGAACCCACATTAAGCACTGCAGTAGACTCCTCAGGCAGGAGAAACTAATCCCTACCTCCCTCCTCAACAATGCTTTCACACCCAATCCTTGCAGTAGGGCTTTTACCTTCCAGGAGACACTCTTTCAAACCCCTGCAGCATCTCTAATCGTTCAGACTACCAAAACGAATTAACTCCAGTAGCCAGCATCTTTTAGCACATCATTGCCATTGCCTCTGAACTCTTAAACCTCTGTTACACCCTAACCACAAAACAATACCACCAGTGTAAATGTCACTCATGTCAGACGGCATATCAAATGCAAGGATCACCACGGTGACAGCTTGCAACATCAACTTCTTCCATCCCCCACCAGATGTGGATGAGATGACCAAAGGGACCAGAAATATCCTTTACACTCAGCTCTGATTTGAAGTAATTTCTTCTTATGGCAACTGGACCCACACATTTAACATGAAGAGTTTCACCAGAACTAAAAGAGCATACAACCAACCTTGAGGCACAATGTGCTCAAAAGAAAGGAGTCTTGTGTGATTCATAAGCAGAATGTGAAGCTGGACCCAGCTCCATTTCATTTACTGAATTTGAGAAGCAGTCTATTAATAGCTCACTACCATATCCCTGCCCTGCTTCTCCATGCCAGGGCTATAGCTCTGCTAACAAACACCAGGCACGCACTTTTATACTGACACTGAAAAGCACAGCTAAACCAATTGTGTCAATTTAAACAGAAGTCACATTCGCAAGAATTAACTGAAAACAGACAAAACTGAAGTTCACTTACTGTGAGCAGACAGCAATACCAGAATCAAGTTTACAGGTACAGTCTCTGTCTCCTTTCTTCTCCCAGTTTTTCTAAATTATTCCATTCATTTACACTACAAAGTCTATCCAAGCAAAAAATTACCAGCACAAATAGCAACCTGCTAACTGTTTTGATATCAGATGAATGCTGCCAGCCAGCAAGGACACTAACAAAAGCCAAACTACCACACCAGGCGAAATCCTGGAGTTACTACCTTTTCAGGAAAAATAAAAAAAACCTGGAATTTTGATACAGGGGTATAAGACTATGATGACCACCAAGCATCTCACACCTTGCAACAGCAGGGTAAGACAGCCCAACCTTTCCCCCATTTCTCAACAAAAAAAATTTAAAATTAAATACAATGGCAGTATTCACAGTCCAAGCAAGAACCATAAAGTACAATGAGGCCTCTGCATTTCACGGTATAGGGACTTTGCAGAGTCCCTATATATTCCAAAAGGGAAATATAACGGACATTTTGAAGCCATTCATCTAACTAAAAGGAGTATTTGGCTGGCAGGGAGGGGAGTGGCAAAGCCTGTATTCCTTATTCATGACCCAACGTTTTACTTAGGAATACAACACTGCAATACTACTATGCCAAAGCCTCAGCACACAGCGATTGTACGCCATCAATTAATATTAATTATAGCTGCTGAAAACCTTGGCATGCAAACCCTTCCAAAACTGCAAAGGCACACTAATCCTGCTCTGACCCTTCAGCTTCATGAAGGAACAATAGCCTTATTTTCTAGCTAGAATTCAACTACAGCATTCACCTCTTCAGACAGGTCTAAAGCCCAGATCATTTGGCTAGCACTTGAATCCTGCCCTAATCAGCGCTATGACTTCAGTTCTGAACCCTAAAGCCGTCTTTTCAACGAAATAAAGCCACTAAACAAGAATGGCTCGCCAGGCCTTTGTACAGACGGACAAAGACACACAAGCAACAGCATAAGTGGGCTGAAAAATCGCTGAGCCAGGACAGGATAAATGCCTGCATGGAACCTCAACGCTGTCCACTTTAACAAGCACAAGTGCATCACCAGAAGAAAAAAAAAAAAACACAGGTTGCAGCAATTTTTCCACAAAAAGGCTCTGGGCTGGGTTCTGATGGTGTGAGGCTGCAGAGGAAGGCATTTTGTCTCCAACAGCATAGTGATATGATGGCTTCCACTCGAGTCTCCTGCTACCTATAGGAAACTTCAAATTTGTGCAGAGAAAGACAAAAAGGGCAGATCTAGCTGGCACAGCTCACACAAAAAAAAAAAGGCCACGAATAAAGTGATTTACTTGACAAAACTCTGTGAAGGTTTTCCCTAAAATTCCCCAGCTGAACTGAGAAAGCATTCTACAAGTCAAAAAGCTGGAGACAACATAGCCATTCACACCTTCTCCATTGCCTCCTCCATGCAAATCCAGCCCAGAGGCACAGCCTTTAATCCTGTGGTCGTTAAAGACTTTTGTTATTCAATGAGGCTTTCCTAATCCAGACCTAACTACTGGCTTCCAAAGTCACATACTCACTTTACCTCCAGCATCACTCAAAACTGCACACAGCTGAGTTTAAGGAGACACAGAAGCCCCTGTCTCCTTCTAGGGATTCACATCAATTTCTCTAAAGGAGAAATCCACAATTAGAGGCCGAAAGCAAATCCTATATTAAACTGAAAATATCTAGCAGTAAGATATGATTCGGCCTGAAGCACATATAGTGCAAAACTAATGGGAATTAGAGCATTATACAGATTTCTTCACACACAGTCAGTTCAAGAATTCCTAAACAATTGTAACTAAAAATAAGAAGCCATTCGCCAGGTAAAAAAGCTTGCAAAAAAGCTTTCAAACTGCAGTTTTCCTTCTCAGCCTCTTCCTTAGGTGTACACAATCCAGACTAGCATTTCCAAGCAGTGTTCTCCAACACATTTGGCAGGCTTTGATCGTTACAGCTGTTCTATTATAGAAAATATGTGTAAAATCCATCTATGTCAACGCCCCTGCAAGAGCCCTCTGAGAAAACCGGGAATCATGAATTCTGGGCATCATGCTGAATTCTGGGTCTGTTCGATGGCTCTGCAGTGATGGGGCTGGCCTGGGCTGCACGAACTGACAGGAGCAGCATCAGCCTCTGCCAACTTGCCCTCCAACAGTATCCTAGCCACCGACTCTCGTGGATTGCAGGCTGCTGAAGTTGAAGCCTTACACACTCCGGATTGAGTTCCTAGCAAAGCCAAAGCCCAGGCCTGCCCCCAGGCTTTCCTCAAGCAGCTCTCTTTTAAACCCCCTTACCAATCCCCCAGACCTTCCCCCCCCCTCCTTTCCCCACAAAGCCTCCAGGACCCCTGGGCTGGAGGAGAGAGGGGTTCAGCCTCTCACCACCAGCCTACCATAGCTTGCCCGGCTGCTGTGTCTCCTATTCTGCATCCCCATCTGATAAAAGCCAGGGAACGCACAACTACAAGGACTGAGAAGCGTTCCCCATAATTCTTACTAAGGGAGCAGTGCTGCAATGAATTATGATTATGTTGTGTAATGAAATCATCAGAGAATAAAGATGTGGCTGCACATCCACCTCCAGCTATCCCAGGCAGCCAGGAGTAATTTACAAATAGATTGGGCCAACATTAATATATAAACAAATAACAATAACGAGAAGCTCAGACTTACAATAACACGTTATTTCCATGTTAGTTTCAAATACTCTTGTAGGCCATAAAGCTCAGCCACACAGTGGAAGTTTAAAGACCCCAAATTGTAATGAAGAGTTAAACCTCATTTCACCTAAGTTACAGAGTAACTCCAGCTGAAAATAAAACAATATTAAGCCTCTATTAGGTTTTTCTCTTAGATAGGTCTCATTCCAATGGATGCCAACAAAAGTGAGGTAACAGGCATTATAAGCAAAAAAAAAAAAAAATTTAAGCATGTACTACTGTGATTTTTACCAAAGGGTACAAAACCCACCAAGAATAGGGTAATGGAAAAAGATAGTGTCTAATCCTTCGTTCTCTTTAGATATTACTGGATGATATTTCATTCTGAAGATCTAGAACTTTAACGTAAAAATCCGGCTTTTCAAAGGTATTTGGACAGGTAAGTCTTTGATCTAACCAAAAAACTGCACATGATGCCTAAAAAAAGGCAAGCACTGGGGCTTATTGGGAGGTTTGATTCACCAGGACAGTGATAATTTCATGGCAGGCAGGGGGACGGGAAGGTCGGGGGGAGCAGCTTCTCAGCCTCTATGAAGCCATAACACAAAAGGAAATGTTCCCCCTGCAAATGCACTCAGATCACTGACTGTCGGTGTCATTTCAACTGGGAGCTGCTGCCCCGAGAAGGGGCCGGGGCCGGACCGAGCATCCCCGCTCCGCCCTTTCCCACGCAGCGGGAACCACGCGTGACCTTCGCTGCGCCAGGCGGGTCCTGCGCGGCACCCGCGGCGGCAGCGGCGCCGGGCCGAGGGGGTTAAGCGTGGGAGGAGTGTACATAAGGTGGTGGATCCGGAGCCAATGAGGATATTGCGCTATAGTTAGACACTGGATCCTAAGCGATTGTGACCATAAAGACTGCTCAGGGCTGAGCTGCTCTGGATGACACCAGCACGGTGCCTGTAGTTCCCGGCTTAAAAGGCAGAATAAAAAGCAAAGGAGGATCAACTGGGCTCACCTGCAGTTCACACCACGCGACTTCCACCCACGTCTCCGTGTCCAGACCCTTGTAGACCGTTTTGAAGGATCCCCGACCGAGTTCAATATCAAACTTTAAGAACCTGCCATCCGGCGAGGTGGCAACCGCTTTCATGTCAGCCTCTTCCTCGGGCTCCTCTTTCTTAGCCTTGCCCTGGTCCTTGGCAGCATCCTGCGCCTCTCTCCGCTCCGCATCCTTGCCCGGCTCCCTCTGCTCCTCGGCGCCCGCGGCGCTGCCCGCGGCCGGCGCTGTCCGCGGCTCCCCGCAGCACTCGACCTCTCGGCCCACCACCTCCGCCGTCCCCTGCCCTGCCTTCGCCCGCTCCGCGATTATCCTCCTGGTTTTGGGGAGCAGGATGATTCTCCGCTGGTGCTCCGCCTCGGGCAGTTCGAAGGCGGGCTCCTCCTGGTCCGAGTCCACCACGCTCCTTCGCAGGAAGCGCTGATGGACCAGCTTGGGGTCCCTGGAGCCAGG